>OX637292.1:29753876-30318290 GCA_951799445.1 Pseudisothecium myosuroides | reverse complement strand
AACCATCATTCATATGGTAAAAGGTTGAAAAAAATTGATTTTTTTAACATCTAAACGTAGGATCTTATACTTGACTACTATGAAAATGTGTAGAAAAAATTTCAAAATTTTTGACTATAGAGATTGTATGATATTTGTGCTTAAAGTATAGAAAACAAGTTTTTCAACACATTGTGGGACTAGATTTTTTGACTTTGAACATTTTTAACTTTAATTTTTTGCACTACAATATTTTGAGCTTTTAATATTTATGGTATACAATTGAGTTGAGAGTTTAAAAAAAATCCTAAATATTAAATAAAACTTCATTTTTATTCTTCACAAAATTGTTAAATGGAAGTAGGTACAAGATAGAAGCAAAATCATTCTGAACAATTCATATTTCTAAATTGAAATTAAAATGCACCAACCCAATGGTGAGATTGTTCTAGCAAACAAGATCAACCATACATAGATTTTTGGTTGAAAAATTGTAAAAATTGCACCCCAAAATGAATCTGACGGATTAATTTTTCAAAAAGATGTTCTCGTTGCCCAAAAAACAAGATGGTCTGTAACTTTGTTATAAAAAATACAAAATGGAACGAATAAGAGCTCCTGGTATACACAAATATGATCCACAAGGAAAAAATTTGATAAATTTAATGAATGTTAAATCAAACAATAATAACTTTTTACTTTATAAGAGCAAGAATCTCCAATGAATATCAATACTAGAGTTATTTTGTACAACTTTATGCCTTGCTTTATCGGTTCCATATTTATTTATATTAAAATATAAAATGAGACGTGTCAATACCAATTCTTGGTACTTTTTAAATTGGAGAGTTAAGCAATTAAGAGATTGAAAAAATTCTAAAAATGTCTAGCAGTCCTATCATTTTTTGGTTAAGTATTTTATCTTCCATGGAATACACATATTTATTACATTAAATAAACGAACCCCCCCCCCCTAATTGAGAATTATCAAAGGTTTTGTATATTGGGATTATTTAACCTTTAAATCAAAGAATTATATTTGCACCAAGCCTCTTGAGCTAGTAGATTATACACTTCTTTTTGGAACTTAGGGGTGAATTTACACCTGTAAACCCTTACATGTGAAAATTTAAAAAAAAGTATTGTAGCTATACGTATAATGGTGTTGCACTACAAGCCTTAACCCTATTTGCTTTGCTTTATAGGATTTAGGTACTTTATCCTTTAGACAGAATTTCTTTTGTGTTTGTAAGGGTCACCCAAGAAATTCTTTGGTGCTCTTGGCAAAACTATCACTGGAACAAGCTATCCAATTTGCAACCTTACAATAAAAATGAACACCTTAAACCCTAAAACTGGGCTCATGAAAGTTTGATACTTAATTAGTTTGCAACCATGATTGTCCTAACACATAATTGACCAATCCCACTAAAGTTCCTTGACTATGTTCTCACCAAAAATGCTCGAAAATTGCCATTTCTAGTACAAGTACCAAATTTTTGAAAAATGTCAATTTTGGACACATGTAACCATAGGATCTTGTAGTACTCTAGTTTGAGAATATATGGACAAAATTTCAGAAATTTCCATCGTGTAGATTGGAAGATATTAGCGTTTGAAGTGGCAAAAGTCCTTTTTTTGGCCCTGCAAAAAATTGGGCACCTGCACTTCACAAGGTCAAATTATTATGAGAAAAAATCCAAAATGGTTGTGCTTTACTGTATTCATTCTTCGGGGCAAGTTGGCTACATGCTCCTAAGTTTTCAGATTATTTGGAATTGTACAACATATAGGAAAAAATAGTAAGTAGGAAGAAGTAGAGAATGGTTTGAAACCCTGAATTGTTAAGAAGTTAATTATGGAATTGAAAAATGCCAATCCCAGTGGTTGCAATGTTGTCATAAACAATCTACATCCTACGATTTTATTTTTTTTGAAAAATATTGAAAATGGTGTGAAATAAACGACTTCAAAGTTTATTTTAGAGTTAACAATCCATAACTGCCCGCAAACTAAAAATCCTCATCACGTTTGATTCATTGATCAAAATGGAATGATTCAAAGCTTTCCATGTATATATAAATCTAAAAAAACAATTTCAAATTTTTATTTTGAAAAAAGTGATTTTTTTTGGTCTGCTTGAACTGCCCATGTTGAAAAACAAACAACATATTCGGCAATTATTAACTTTTGACTCTCATTTCCAAATCATGAAATTTGGTGCCTATGAAAGATATTCCTCTTCCTGTAATTTAGGCGTGGCTTTGAGTTGGAAAGTGTTGGATAGTATGCAAAGGAGGTCATTCCAAAGATCCAACAATGAAGGTTATGAGAGTGAACGGGCTCTAGATGCTTAAGGCCAAGGTGCTCGTTTTCCCATGATCAAGATCCCAGGGCACCAAATCATGTTTGTGGTGGGGGAGATAATATTGCTTGGGCTACCATACACCAATCCAGGATTCGGCCCAGGGGAAGGGTGGCAATGCTCTTAGGTGGTGTGCTCGTAAATCAACCCGCTTCTCCAAGTTGTATCTATGGAGGGTGGGGAATGGACAGGAGTTGGTCTTTAAATGGACCCTCTTTAATTATTGTGAGAATAAAAAAAAAGAGGGTTGTTTATTGCAAGAGCCAATGGTTCTCTTTTATTTCCTTCAATTTCTTTATGGGTTGCAAGAAGATAGATTTTGGGAGACCTATGGTTATAAGTAGGTACATCTAAGGAAAAACTTTGAAAAATGATAAGTAATTCAATAATGCTCCAAAAAATATGAAACCACTCGAGTTAGATTCCATTTCGGTCCTTCTTCAATTGAAAAGTAGGGGTTCACGATTGTTTTTGGGCTACCCAAAAGCAGTGACCAAAATATGTTGCAATGAGTCATTGTGGGATCATGATTCGGAATAAAAAAAGACCTCATGTGAATAATACTCTACAACATTTTGAAGCCATTTTGTAGACACAATGAGTCCATTGAAAGAAAACCCTAAATTTCACCAATGTTATTGAATACTGATTTTGGATCATTTAGTAGTGTCCAATTTTTTTCATTTAAATAGATTTAGAAATCAAATTTCACCTCCAAACGTGTTTTTGAGGAAATTTTAGTGTTCATATTCGATGCCAAAACAACATGATCTTGCAATCCGTGCCGCCAAATGACTTCAAATCCTGTACATGTCTTCTATAGCAAATACACCTCAAGATTGTACAATTCAGATTTGTATTAGTCGAAGACATTTAGGCAATTAGGTCTGTAAAAACTTCGGAAGCAATTGTTTTTTTAAACCCCGGATATTGAATGTCACTTTGGGGTTAATGGTATTGTGAAGGCGACACTCTTACAAGTGATCAGTTTCGAGTACTCTTTAGACTGTTGTTTAAACATGTCTTTATGATCCTTCCCCCCTATGCATTGAATGCATTTGGGCATCACCTATACCACACTTTCAGCACCTATCCCTTGTAACTTTGAAAATTTGTAACTCGTGTAGGATGCAATCGTAAATTACGTTGTAAGAATCAATATTCACCCAACGTCATTATTTTTTCCAAAAACAATGAAAACTCAATTCAACAAAAGACTTCGAAATTCGTTTTGAAATAGAGGATTCATGATTGCCCGCAAACCAAAACATCTCATGACTTTTTGCTTGTGGATCAAAATGAAACGATTATAATTTTTCTATGCACATGTAAATCAAAGAAACCAATTTCAAATTTGGGATTTCCAATCTACCCAGAGCCCTGTACTACCTAATTTGAGAAACAAACTTCATATTAGGCCCCTGACTTTGACTCACGTTTCCAATTGTCTTGTAATGTAGTGCACGTGACAATATTCCTTGTCCACACATTCCATAAAAATTTGGGCCAAAAACATGGAAATCTTTAAACCACTCACATCTGCCTAAAAGGTCTAGGTCACCCTAAAACAGGGTTTGGTCCTTTAGGGGTTCGTCCCAAATACTTGGGACGCTAAAATATCATGTTCCCAAAACTTTGAAGTTAAATAAAACCTCATGGAGTTGCTATTTCAGCAGTGTTGATATATATTTTTGGAATTGGAGTCTAGTATTCGCACCCACAATCCCATTCTTGAAAATAAACACTAGTGATTTTTCTATTCCACATCCTGTTTCGAGGCTACCCATTGCGATCTTGACTTCCCCCCTGTCGGGAGCTTTTGGAAATGAACCTCAGGTACACTAAATCTTGGAAAAAAATCACGTTCAAGATTCATTTCACAAAATTGTACTCTTCTCAAGGAATGGTAGAATTAAAAAAAGGAATGAATTCCCTAAAACTTATAAAACCCTGAGCCATTTTACATTTAAACACAATCACATTCTTGAATATATCATTTTTTAAATTTTGTTTAGGTCTTAGAATTCACATTAGTTTTGTCCACTAATCGAAAATAGTGTTAATTTCTTAAAGGGAAGAGGTTTGGAGGTTTTTAGTGGGTTTAGGGGAAACTAGTAAATTATAGTTTGACTTGCATTAAAGTCTTGTATCAAAAAATGTGATGATGCACAAGTTTCCATCAATATGTTCGTAATTTTATCCACCATTTTGCACTTGTGCCTTACATCCCAAGACTTGAATTGAATTTCAACAATTAAAAAGAAAGCCCTTCACATGTTGGAATAATGGAAGCCACCCACTTACCTTTGACAACCTCGACCCATGAATCCGGAAGAAGTTAAAACTCCCTACCCATTTAATAGAAAGCAAAAATATGGGAAAGAAGATCCAATGAAGGCCTAAATTGTATTGTATAAAAAAAATCCAGACCCGTGCCGGCTCCTACCCAAAACCCAAAAGGGTTAGTGGCCAAAAGAATGCTTGCACATCCAAAGTCACTTTTCTAAGCATATGTAATCCCTAAACCTTACTCACGTGCCTATTGTGCATGTGTTTTTTATATACATAATAAAACCAAAAGGAAAATGTCAATCAACCCCTGAACTTCTTTTGTAAACCCTAAACCCTTGAACAAATTCCTTCACTGTAGCTACGCACCTAACGGTGCTACACTGCAGGCCTAAACATAAATCGCTTCGCTTTGTAGGGTTTAGGTGTCCAATATTGTCCTTGTCATTATCCCACACGAATTAGACTTGAGGTAAACCAGCCTATGCCAAGCAAATCACCCATGCTAGGCACCTAGAGAATTGCCCATTGCACTTTTACATCAACCCATGACAAACTTTTTTCAACAACTAAGTGGGGTTAGAAATGTATTTGATAGATTTGTGGCCCGGAAGATGCCCAGGAAGTGATCAGCGATTGTCCTAGGATACTAACTACTCTTTAGTGCAAACAGGGAGTAAAAAGTTATTTTTTAATTCTACCGTGTCATGTCCATGCTAGGAAATCTTGGAGCCCTGTCAAAAAAATCTTTTGACTGCACCAGGTGGTTAGATGATCGTCATGGAAACACTTACCTGCTGATTTGGGGCAGTCTACAAACTCTTTTGAGCCAGCTGGACAACAGACTTCAGAAATTCATAAAAAATTCATTTTTTGTCCAAAAAACAAAATTTGAACCCTTCTGTGCATGCCTCATGTTCATCTTCATACAAAAAAAAAAGATTCCTAAAATGTGAACGTGGCAAACCAGCCATCTTGCATATCATAAGCTGGTTTACCTTACTGAAGTCCAAGTCATTGCCAATTCAAGTCTCAGCCAATGATGTGAGATGCAAGTGATGAAAAATCCAACATGAGTTGTATCATAACTTTAGAGTGACTATTAATTACTCATCATCATTGCAAATAGAATCAGGGATAGGTTCCTATTTCTGAACCCTAAACCTTTTAAAACACCACACATAGTCTGATTTTTGGGAAAAACAATGGTTTTCATCAGAAACCGACCTTGCAATGTGTACCCTGAACCTGTGAGACATGTAGTAAAACATTTCACATTTATTATAATTGTGCCCTTTGGATTAGGTAGTTTGGCACTTTGGACTCCTATATATAAAAAAAAAAAATTCAAATTTTTTTAAAATATATATATATTTGCAATATTTTTCCAAACATCAACATTCCTTAATCATATAAAATATTTTCGCTTATATATAAGAATTCAATTTCATATATTTCGTGGTCTTCTATATGTCCTGAATATGTCATCCTACACCCTAAACATCACCGTTTCAAAAATAACCTCTCTATAAGTTAATTAAAGTTATTAAACTAAAAATTTAAATAGGCACCGTAAATTACACTTATTATTCTCAAATACATATCTAAATTAAGTCATTGAATGTTTAAAAACAACAAAGGTTTTTAGGATACAATATTATGGTGTGGAATATTGTGTTTGGATTAAAATATTAATGTCACTCCGTATTCACAAACATGGATGTAAAGACTAGATCTAAGATTCGGTAATATTCTTATTTAAGATTTTGTGAAAAAAATTCAAATGATATAGAAGTAATACTTTAGAAAAAATATGTACTATTATTCCAAAATAAAATATTTAGGCAAGTTGTAATGATCCTAAAGTAAGGATGCTTGGAATATTGAAGAGTGTGAGAAAAATCACATTTAAAACAAAAAATGGATATGAAATTAACGAACAATTACAATGGATAGAATTTAAGTTAATCTTTGGAAATAATATAGAAAATATTGAACATGAAATGAAAGGATGGAAATCATTTGTACTTCGATATCACAAGGTATAATTGTCCATATAATATAAATAAAACATATTGTCTCTTAGATGCCCAATAAGTTTGTACAAAATACAAATGTGTTATAAATTATATGTTCTGTAACTTTTTTGGACTTTGCATAAATCAAGAAAATATGGAGCACAAAAAGTAGAAAACATCAATACTATAAAAATTATAGAATGATTCATATGTATCTTTTAAATGAATTTTAAAGATCTAACTTCAAAAATTCATCAAAAATACGATTCCTTTTGTTTATCACAGTAATTCCGATTTTTATTGCTTGAAATTGTGGTTTTTACTGATTTGTGGAAAAATATAGATCCCTAATAATGAAAACACCAATATTTTTCCAAAATTGTAAGTTTTCTAACGCTAGACAAATCATGAACATCTTGTACTATTTCTTTTATATTTTTTGTTTTACCGTAACATTTCTAGTTTTCAATGTGAATATTGAAAGACAACCAAAAGTTTAACCCATAAAAAAAATAAAAAATAAAAAATAAAAAATAAAAATAAATCCCCCAAAAATTGTGTACAAAATTTGGTGGCAACCATGAAATGATTGTTTCGGTGCTTAGGGGGTTAATGCCATATGGTCTATTAGTGGAAGGATAGGTGTTTGATTTTCTTCTTTACACCATATCAACCTTTTTTTTGTAGGCTCTGAATGATTTTAGCATTTAATCCAAAATTTGAATAATACCAGATCTGAAAAATGATTAATTTGGAAAAATCCTTAATTTATAAAGTCGATTTAAACATCATTAAAGATATCATTGATCACATAAAGAAGCATTTAATTATTGAACCCAAAATATAATATCCAAGAACCGTGCATTTGTGGAACTTCATCATTCATTTTTGAAAGATGATGTTGGATATCTATTAGAAAATATCCAAAAGTATAGTTTTTATTTTCCTAAACCCTGAACTTGGTCTATTTGGTAATATTTTCAAATACAAAGTTTTTAAAAGCCGAAAAGTAGTTCTTAAATTTTTAGGAATCCTCGTAGGAATCATTCCAGTATATCATGCTAGAACTCAAATGAAGTAAGATTTTGGGAATTAAAAAATGAACACATTATGGTAATTGGAAAGGGTTGAGATCCTACCAACACATTCCAATTAGGTTTCCTTTTTTAAGAGAACATCCGAAACTACATTCATTATCCTTCTTTTAAATCCTACGTGTACCATAAAAGATATGGTTATTGAGCCCTGTTTGGAGTTTAGAAACCCTGTTTTTTGTCCTATCAATACTGATCTGTCCGCAACCCCACAAAACTGTTGAATCAAGGCTAGACCCTAAACCCAAGGAGAACCCAAAATAATATTCAAATAAATCACAACATTAGTACAAGCGAAATAACATTATCTTCTACAACAGATCACCTGATAGAAGAAATCTCTCTAACTTCAATCAACCTAAAAAAGCATAATATTTACCCTAAATATTATGCTAACCCTAACTTGTCCAAGGATGAAAGGCATCCATCCCGCCTACGAACGTAATTTTTCTTTTTTAACCCTAAATCCCAAAAAACGAGAATAATTAACCCCAAAACGAATTTGTAAACCCTAAACGGCGCTACGCGCCAACTACTGTAGCTACGTGCCTGACGGCACTGCGCTACAGGCCTAAACCCTACTCGCTTCGCTCCGTAGGGTTTAGGACGTTCATCCTTCCTGGGTGAACTTCACTTCTTTTACAAGGGTCACCAAGAGAATTCCCGTCCGCCATTATACCCCACGCCTGTCCTAGGTCGCCTCTCCTGCATTCTACCCCGCGCCTTCAACTTATTTGAAGATGTTTTTATAGTGCATGCCCAATTCTTTGTGAGTATCCATCATCCCATGATTGTGTGTTTGGAATCACTGGTCATCCAACTTTTTATGTGCCATATGATTCAATTTGGTTTGTTTTTTTAATGATCTAAACAAGGAGCGATCATTCAATTTTCCTAAACAAACATTCTCGTTTATTTTTTACTCAATCTACCATCATCTCAAATGAACATGATGTGGAAGAGAAATTTCAATTTACTCATGCAACTTGTACTATTATTTGACATGTAGGATGTAAAATTTTCATGACTTTGATCCATAAAGTACAAGAAGCTGGACATTTAATTTTGGAGTGTCATGATAGTGCATGTTGGAAATTCACGAATGGTTTTTACTTTGATTTCTCATATGTGTTTGGAATCATTTTTTTATCCAACTTCTTGAGCGCCAAATTGTTCATCTTGGTTCCCATTAAAAAGATTTTAAACAAGGAGCAATCATTGAATTACCCAAACGAACATTCACATTTCATTTGTTCTCCATTTGCCATCATATCGTGTGGACATGGTGTGAAAAAGACTTTGCAACTCCTACGTGCAACTTTTACCATTATTTGATAGGTAGATCGTTAGATTTGTATGACTTTGGCCCATAAAGTGTGGCGGGACGAAATTGTATTTCAAAATATTACCGTGGTGCATGCTAAAAAGACCACAAATTTGGATTACTTCTATTTCGAACTTGTGTTTGGAACCATTTTTTATCCAACTTCTTGTGGGCCAAATTAAACATTTACATTTTTATTCTAATGAATCAAAACAAGGAGCACTCAAAAAAAATTCAAATTAATATTCACGTTCATTTTTTACTTGGTTTGCCATCGTCTCACACACACATGACGTGGACAAAATTTTCGATAAATGTGGTACAACTTGTTGCCATAAGTCTACGTGTAGAAAATAAGATTTGCATGACTTTGGCCCCTAAACGACAGCAAGTTTTAAATTGAAATCAAGATGCCTAGGTAGTGCAACTAGAATTTTCACGCACATGTACTACCTTCATTCGAAATTTGAATTTGGAATCATTTATTATCCAACACCTTGTGTGCCAAATCATTCGTTATGGTTTTCATTTCTTTTAGCCGGAATGAAGGGCAATCATTGATTTTCCCAAACTAATATTCGTGCTTATTTTTTATTCAATCCACCGTCATCATCACGTAGACATGATGAATGGCGACATTGCAATTTGCACATGCGACTGCTATCCAAAATTTAGACTTGAGTGTCCTTGGCCCTTAAAACAAGCCAAATCTTGGAGTCCAAATTTTTTTGTGGTGTATGCTAGAAATTTGCAAAATACACACTACTTAGCTTTTAAATTGAGCTTGAAATCATTTTTGGTCTGCGTAGATTCCTTCTGTGCCACCTAATTGAACTTGGTTTCCGATTTTTTTAACAAAGCCAGCCACGATCATGAAATTTTCCAAATGCGTTTTCAACCCTATTTTTTACTTGATTTACCATCATCTCATGTGGGCATGCTGTGACCTGAATTGCAACTTGCACATGCAACTATTACCAACCAGTGGTGGACGGTTAGGAGGTTAGATTTGCATGACTTTGGCTCATAAATTTCAACATACAAAAGACCTAACCCAAAACATGGTCCTAGTGCATCGTAAAGTTTTCCTTTACATCTATGATCTAGATTTCAAATTAGTGTTTGCAATCATTTGTTGTCAGACCATATCATTTGGGTTTCCATTTTTATTTGTATAAACGAGGCAAATTCGTAAAATCTTCCCAGACTAATATTCACACTTATTTTTTCTACTTCATTTACCATCATCCCAGGTAGATAGGATGGGGATAGAAATCTAAGCTTGCACATGCAACTGTTTCAAAAGGTTGACGTGTAGAATGTTAGATTTGCATGGCTTTGCCTCATAAATGTAAGCAAGCCAAAAATAGGATTCATCATATTTTTAGCCCTAAACTTTGGAATTTTTCTTTAATGTCTATTATCTCCGATTTCGAATTAGTGATTGGTGTCATTTGTTGTCCACTTTCTAGAGTGCCGAATCATATCATTTGGATTTCCATTTTTATGGATCAAAACAAGGAACGGTCACTAAATTTTCCAAAACTAATATTCATACTCGTTTTTGTTGAACGATTTACCATGCGATCGTCAAAGCATGTGGATAGGATGTGGATAGAAATCTAAACTTGTACATGCAACTATTCTCAAAAAGTTGACGTGTGGAATGTTAGATTTGCATGACTTTGGGTCATAAATTTCGGTGGCCCTTTCAACAATTTAAAAATATTCTTCTAGTTCATCCTCGTGACAAATTTTCACTGGTGAACAGTTACTTGGATTTCAAATTAGTGTTTGGAATCATTTATTTTCGAGCTTCTTCACTGCCGGACCCTATGAATTGGGTTTCCATTTTTATTCATCAAAAATAACAATCATTAAATTTTCCAAACTAATACGGCCATCTTTTTTTTTACTTCACTTGGCCCCAGCTCATGTCCGCATGATATGGATAAAAATTGCAACTTGCATGTGAGACTATTACTATAATTTGCAATTTAGAATGTTGTATTTACATGACTTTGGCTCATAGAATACAGTGAGCCAAAAATCTAATTAAAAACATTTTTGCAATTCACCCCTGCATTTTCTCGAATGTCTATTCCCTAAATTTCAAGGGAGTGTTTCTTCTAGCTTCTTGAGAGCAATGCCATATCATTTGGGCTTCCATTTTTATTAATCTGAACAGAGAGTAATCATTAAATTTTCCAAATTAATAATCGCGCTCATTTTTTTCAAATGATTCACTATCATCTCACGTGGCCATGGTCTGGATACAGATTGCAACTTGCACGTTCAACTATTCCAATAATTTGACATTGATAGCTTAAGATTCAATCCATGAAAGCCATAGATTTGTCATGTAGGGGGACAAAAATAAATGGAGTCAGGAGTTCTACAATTTATATGGAGTTCAAGTCCATGATAATATTACACTTCATTACCAAAATATAATTCGAGAACTCCAAATGAAGTCATCATTTCACTTGGATTAAAAGAATTGGCTGACATTTTAAAACTCAAGAAATGTATTTTTAAGTGCATCCCTAAAATACGTTGAGTGAGTTCTAAACCTCTTAGGTAGAATGTTTGTGCTTACAAATTGAAATCAAGACCCTAAACCCTATGTATTTATGAAGAGCCAAAATTAAATGATACATTTTTCTGCTTTGTGTTTTGAAGACCAAGATACTAAATGGATGCCATGCATTGTATTACCCTAAACCCGGCAACAATGTGAAAAGAAATCACTCACAAATTATTTTTGGTGTAGGTGCACGTGACTCTCGATAGTATTCCGATTGGTTGTGTGATTTAAAAGACCCTAAATTTGCAACTTGTAGGTTCATTTTGTTCGTAATTATATAGTACCCCAACTTCCTCACTTTTTTATATTCATTAATTTGGTACATGTAAAGTAAATGAACATTATATTTTATTCTTCCATGATGTCATTAATTGTACAAACTTTTGCGTCACTTCAATATTAATGAATTTGAACTTGTGACTGTGTTTTATCTGTACTTATTCATGCTAATCTCAAGACTTTTGATTGATTTAATTGTTTCCAATACAGCGATTACAATATTTAGTGCTTTGAAGTCGTTGTAAATCGTGCGAATCTTTGCATGATGTTCATACAAATGTGATTTTGAACTACTTAATCAAATTGCAACTTTTGGGATCATTTTAATCATACATGTTGCCTCTAATCTCAGACTTTTTATTGATTGAGTTTAATAAACTACACCAACCCTTATATTTTAATTTTTCATGGGCATTATAAATTGCCCAAGCCCTGATACGATTCGTACCCTAAACCCTGGTATATTTTATTGATTTTCATGCTAATTTATATTATTCTAAAGCAATGTATATTGACTAGTACATTTATTACTTTATAATTGTTTGGTTTAGGGTTTAAGGAATCATAAGGTTTTGAAAGCAAGTTTAGGGTTCCATCAATACACAATTTTTTTTATCATTTTTGGTTGTGGTGATCTTTGAATTTTTTGTAACTTGTGCATGCCACTTGCATTTTTTTTTCCACGTGCCTGGGGGTATTGAGATTTAAATGACTTAGTCCCCATAACTACAATCAAAAATTTAATGGATAATACTTTAACGGTTGATGCTCATTTTTGGAAAATTTTCAAAAGAGTAACATATATCATCAAATCAAATTTGATTTGTTCCTAAACCCTCATCATCATCATGGCCTCATGGGCTCTCTACTCCTACATTTATATTTGGGAATTTTACCTTACAAGTTTAAATAGTGATCCAATTTTAAATCAAAATTATGCTTTCTATGAATCCAATATTTAGAATGAATTTTCATAGAGGAGATCTTGGAATTTTTTATAACTTGTGTATGTTACTTGTATTTTTTTTTGACGTGTAGATAATGAGATTGGATGACTTGGTCACTTTAAATACAGTAGATAATGTGGAGGATGCTATTTTGTGATTTATGCTCATTTTTAGGCTTGATCGAGTGGTATAGGATTGATGATCAAATCTGATTTGATTCTCAAAAAACTTGGATTGTCACCGAAAGCAACTTCAATGAGCCAAAATAATGTAACATTTGTTAGTGGGTCGAATCTAACTTGACTTTTTAAATTTTGGCCACTCACCACAACTTTAATGAGCCAAATGTGATATTTGTTAGTGCTCGAGGTCAATTCCGAGTTGAAAATTTATTTGCAAATCGTGCATTCAAATTTTTTCATGAATGAAACGTTCTATCAATGATTTTGGTAGTTTGAATTGGATGAAATACAACAAAATTTATTTTTTTGAACTTTCCTAGCCAATTTCAATGATACAAATGTATCATTAGTCAATGCTCAAGTTCAAATTGAAGTCGAAAACTTATTTGCAACTGGAGCCTTAAGTTTGAGATTTTCAACCTAAACACTTTTCCTTATCCACCCGTTTTTATTTTTTCATTTAATTTTGTGACTCCTATATGATCCTTTTTTAATCCTTTTTTTGTGGAATTCTTAGAACCTCCTTTTTGGATGAGTATAACCAAGACATATAGTATTATTTGTATATATTCATTTATATATTTGTGTGTTTGAGGAGTCCATATGTTATCAAGACTTTTTATTATTCTTTTCATTGTTTATGCTTTTTGATTTTGATATTCGTATTTATATCTATGTTTAAGGTAAACCCTAAACCCTAAACCCTAAAATATGGTGAGGTTTCAATATACGTAACGTGCATGGTCAACTCAAAGGCAATGAAATATTTGAATACAAAAGATCATCATGCATTAGAAGAGCATTTCATGAAAATAGTGGGCACTGTACTTAAAAGGTCCACGTTTGAAAATGTTATGTGATTTTGTAAATGAATGCTTAAATTATTATGTAGGAAGTAGGAATTAATGTAAGGCATTATCTTCCACATGGGTTTCAATTCTTGACCATTATTTTTAAGAATACATCTTCACGCAAATTAAAATAAATTGGGAATGAAATATCGTTGTATTTAAAAGGTCCACACTTGAAAATGTCATGGAATTTTGTACGTGAATGTTGGAATTTCTATTTAGGAAGTTGGAATTAATGTAGGGCGTTATATTGCACATGAGTTTTACTTCTTAACCATTATTTTTAAGAATACATCTTCACGCGAACTAAAATAAATAAGGGATGAAATATCGCTGTATTTAAAAGGTCCACATTTGAAAATGTCATGGAATTTTGTACATGAATGCTTGAATTTCTATTTAGGGAGTTGGAATTTGTATTGGGGGTTAGATTTTACATGAATTTTCATTTCTTGCCCTTTTAGAAATTCATCTTCATGTGAAGTAAAATAAATTCATTTAGGAATGAAATGAATTGTGTCCATTAGTGTCCCAAATTTACAGATGTCATGGAATTTAAAACATGGAGGCTTCAATTTCTCTAAAGTAAATTCTAATCCCTGACACGTGTCAAATACTATATGAATTTTCAATTGTTGCCCATTAGATTTTGTTACGTTACCATTTAAATGGTTGAAAGGTACGCACGACTGGGGTCAGATGTCCATACGCACATCCAAGCTATAAAATCATGCACCCCCTAAAATGTCCACTATTCCTACATATTGCCTTTTTATTGTATCGATAATGTACCAATAGTTTATATTTCAAAGAGGTCGGCTATTTCGAAGCCCATCTCATTTGAACTTTGAACGATGGCCAAGCTCCAAAGTGTTCCATGATTCCTACTATGCACTTGGAGTTGTATAGATATTCAATTGAGTGCAAGGATAGGTATGTAAATGACTGGTATCCCTTGAACTATTCTGAGCAAGTACATGATTGTGCGATGCTTCATTTCACTCTGTAGAGTTAAAAATGTTATCAAAGCATTCTGTTATGTTTTCCACTACGGTAGATGCAACTCATAATTCCTACATAGTTCTCTCTATCAGGAATTTGAGCTCTATTGTTTTAGATTTGGAGATTTGGGTTCATAGTCGATATTAAGGATGATACTTTCGTTTCTTCTATCACTGTAACTATGATCACTCATTTTGGGTTTTGTTGTTGGCCGGATTGCATAAGGCAGGTGATTTGTGCGGGATAGATGCCACCCAACTACTTTGACCAAGCTTGAAGGATCTAATTGTATTTTCCAGGTATTAGCTAGACTCTATTATACAATTTCATTTGCTTTGGATTACTTTTAGAGGGTTTAACAATATGCCCTTTGCAAAATAATTTCATTTACTATTGGATTACCTTTAAAGAATTGGAAAATAAACCCTTTGCACCTTGAAGCTTTACAAGATTATTATAACCCACGGTTCATCTTCAAATTCACAAGGTTTTCAAGTTAGCAATTTCAAGTATACAAGATTTTAAAGTCTTAATAGTTTCGAGTACATTGGGTTTTTGTGGCCTTATAGGGTTATCGTACCTGTAGGTTCATTTTTTCCATACAGATAGAGGCCAATTTCATAACTATTTATCAATTACATGAATTCATTTTTGGAAAGCGGTGAACAACATCTACAAGTTTGTGCTATCATTTTTCACATTCCCACCTACCATTGACAAGTTCAAAAAAATCTTTATCATCTAAAATAAATTTTACATGGGCCCCCCACAAATCATTGCATATTTTAAGACGTGTCACAAAACTAATTTGCTTAAACCGCTGTACTTTACCGGACCGTCCACTTCAAAGTCATGAAAACTCAATTCAAAAACGTTCACACCCTCCACCAACAAGTTCTAGAAAAACTTTATCATCTAAGATAAATTTTACATGGGCCCTTCTACCTAATAATTCGTATTTGCCCTAGCATGACACCTTGTTTGTCCAACATTGCTTTTGTTTACATTCATTTGGCAATATTTGCAGACTCAGAAGTGCTTCCCAGAGTGCCACATTGTGTGGTCTGATGGCTACAGTGGACAATTCAAAAGTGCTGGGGCTTGGTATTTCATTTCAAAATATCCACAAATCACTATGTGCCCTAGGCTTGAAGGCAGGATGTCCATGACATGGAATTATTTTGCTAGTGGCCATGGGAAGGGAGAAGTGGATGGTTGTGGTGCACTACTGAAAGGGGAGATCAAAAAAGAGCAAGTGAAGCCAAATGCCACAAGGATCCAAAATGCTCATGACGTTGTGGAGTATATGTGATCACAATCATCAAAGGTTCATGCAGCCCACCCAAACGTCCAAAAGGAGGTGAATCTACATTTTTGGGAAGTTAAGATGATGTTGATAGGTCTTTGCCCTATGACTGCTCCACAATTTCTGGTAGCCGTTCCATGCATCAAGCCAAAAGCGTATCATGCCAAGACGTGACATTGTTACAGTATAGGCAACTGTCTTGTTTTTGTTTGGATTGTGAGGGAGTTGTAGAAGAGGAGTGCCAAGAAATTGCCCATGTTCCAGGGTTATGTTTGAAGAGATTGCAGCCCAAAGCTTGTTCTGAAGCAAGAAGACTGCTTTTGGACCAAGAAGATGAAATGGAGTATAGAGAAGATGGAAAAGTACTAGCTGGGATGGTCAATATTGGAGACAATGTTGCCTAAGCCTGCCCACTCAAATCAAATGAAGTTTTCTGGCTATTTCAATGCAACAAGCCAATTCATGAGGTTGCTAGAACTTTCCAAGATAGATTTGGAAATACTTACCTATCAGGAGAGTTTGTGATTAGAGGCCATTAATATTGGATTTTACAAGATAGGAATAGGACATACTTTCTAGATGACAACGTTGCCCCATACGACATTTACTCACATTTAGTGAAAGTAGCCAAGTTTGCTATGTTGCCTACAGGCCATAGGTGCAAGGGCAATTGACCTACTTATGAGTTGTCTACAGAGACCTTACAGACAATCAACCATATTTTTGAGCATCTGCTTGAAGAGTTTATGAGAAGTTTGAAAATTTGACCGCAACTGTATCAAGTGATGAACTTGTTTTCTTACTGTTTGTGTGGATGTGCTACCTTTGCCTTTGATTTGTTAAACAGTTACATGATGTATAAATACATATGTTGTTCTTCTTGGGTGGGAGTACACCTGTTATGAAGTCTATGAACTGAATGTAATTGTTTGTTTAGGGTGGCTTTGGAGGGGGTAGAGTTGGTTATGTTTCAAGGAAATTGGTCTCTGTGTAGACTAACTTCCTATAGTTCATACCCATGTCACTTATTTGTTTTTTTAAAGTACTATGTAAACAAAAGGTTATTGTAACTCAGTCCACCTTTACAATTTAAATTCAACTTCTTTCTTGTCCCTGCACCAAAAGCTTTGCACTAGTCAAAACTACCTGTAGTGAAACTATTTTACATACTGATCCATTGTGCTACACATACATGTCTGTGAAGACTGTGCAGGTAATAAACCTGTGGAGTACCATGGACAGTGACTAAGGAATTAGCTAACAAAACCAGCACTCCAGTAAAGCTTGTACAGATTTTCCAAGGTTGGTTTAAGAAGCAAAATTTAATCAACCATAGGCCCTAAAATCATTGCTATATAAACAACCTTCAATTTCTACTCATCCATTAATGGACCCTTCCTAAACCCTAAACCCTAAAAAACTCTGGAAACAAAGGTCTTTACCGTTGCCAACCCTAAAAAATTGCCGAAACAAAAGTTATCAATTCTAAAGATGAATAGGTGTGTTCTTTGTTTCTCTATTTCTTTTGAAAGTAATTAATTTTTTTCTATTTCTTTTCAAACTAGTTTGTGAGGTGAATCCCTTAAAATCCTTCATTGAACCAAATTGTCAATTTCGAGGTTTTGGACTTTAACCCCTAAAGGACCATTGTCCCTTCGGGGGACAAATGCGTTTTCGGGCAGGTACCTACGGGCTGAAATTTTCTCCTGATTTTTTGAAACTTTTTTTGGAGGTAGAAAATCTGATTAGCTTCGTGGGAATATAATTTTTTTCACAATTGGTGCCTAGGAAAAAAAGTTATGACCAAATAAGCTCGAACGAGGGGATGGCTGGCAGCCTGGGCAGTAAAAAAAAAATGGACAAAAATTTGAATTTTTTTTAAAATATTTTTTTTCTTATAGATTATACTTTTGTCTATTTGGAAAGCTTTGATTCATTTCATTTGGATATGTTATATGAGAGTTTAAATGACATTCTTGTTTTTCGGGTAGTTAGAGCATCTTCTTGAAAAAAATAACTTGTAGGATTCATTCCTGAATGCAAATTTAAAAATTAAATTTTTTTTTTTTTTCTCATGGTCTGATTTACTTGTTAGAACAATCTTACCATTGGGATTAGTGCATTTTAATTCCATCTAAAATATATTAATATTTTAGATTTTCCTTCTATCTCATACCTACTTCTACTTAACAATTTTTTTTAAAATGATAATTAAGTTTTTTTGAATATTTTTTTTGTTTCCTAGACTCTCAACTCAATTCTCCACTATAAGTATCTAAAGCTCAAAACTATGTAGTGCAAAAATTTTAATTTAAAAATGTTAAAAGTCAAAAAATCTAGTCCCACAATGTGCTGAAAAACTTGTTTTTTTCACTTTAGACACAGATATCTTGCAATCTGTGCGGTCAAAAATTTTGAAATTTTTTCCACACACTCTCATACTAGTTAGGTGTAAGATCCTACGGTTAGATGTGGAAAAAGAACAATTTTTAATTCTTTTTACTCTTTGCTATAGATATGGTAGTTTTGAGTGTTTTTTGGCAGTAAAAAGGGCTTGGTCCATTAGGGGTTAAATGAATCTCACAACAACATTCACAAGTACCTTCAATTTTGGATGCATTTTCTACAAGGTTTGAATGTTCAAGCCTCGAAATTCAATTCCGAGAATTATTCAAAAACATCTCTTTACAGGTTTACTTAGGGATGAATTTCAAATAAATTTAATAAGTTACAAATGCTGTATATGAGTAAAATTATTTGTGAATTGCATAATTTGATTTTATTAAATTTAAAATGGCATTTAAAACATAAATTACAACAAATGGTACCATTAGTAAGATTGCCTTACCCTTTAAATAACATTATTTAGATTGTAAGCGTAATTATTCTATCTTCTTGTAGTTGAAGGAATCAAAGTATTTAAGCATATTTATGAAATAGGACCAAAACTGTGATAAATATTTATTTAGGGATTAAACCATCAATGTGGAATGTCTTCAACTTTCACGTGGTCCACATAAACTTATAACACCTATAATGGATAATTTTGAAGACAATTCAAAGATGCACTTATGTAACACTTTGAAGATTTATTTGAATCTTTGCTTTAAAATACACAAATATTATTATTATTATTACTATTATTACTATTATTACTATTATTACTATTATTATTATTATTATTATTATTATTATTATTATTATTATTATTATTATTACATTTATGATGAAAAAAAGTTCTACAAGTTAAAATTAGTATGAAGGATTGTTTGATGGTTTAGGCGTTCTTTGTTTGATTAAATTTGGAAATCTTGTATTCTAAAACCATGCTTTTTAGTTATATCACAACCGAGATCACAACCGAGATCACAACCAAATGCCGATGAATGGTTTAGTATTGTTGTGTTGCATACATTCTTATGTACCCAGTTGCTGACCCTGTTTTGAGGAGCAAGGGATTCAAGGTTCAGAATAGGAATCAAGCTTGAGCGTCAACTTCATGCAAAACAATTTGTTGGAGATTTGATCAGATTCTGTTCAAATTCTATCACAGAAACCCAGACCTGTAGTTGTGGGAATTTTTCGGGTTTTCCTAAATTTTTGGCCTCTTCTTTTTGTGGACTAGTGATGTTGCATTTCACCAGTGTCAAATTATATCACTGCGGTTTCCAAGTGACTGTTTGTCATCAGGAAGTGGATAATATCGATGTGATGTTCACGACAATATCTGGAACTTGATGTCTAAATCTACGATGTGCCGGACTGAGCGACAAAAGCTTGCAATCTTCAAATTAATATCGAACGGCAGGTTTTGCTCCATGCTGTCCCATCCATCCAAAGTGGCCCCTAAACCCGCCCAGATTGATAACCCCGCCCAGACTGAATTGCGGGTTCCTTCTTGCAATTTCACAGTTTGGTTGGACATTAATTCTGTAGTTTGGAAGCGAGGAACTTTGAGGTAGCCGTGCAGGGGTGAGCGTGTTGTGAGGTTTAGGCTTTCGAAAGTTTGTGCTGCATTCCGTTGCACACAGTGACGTTCATTCTCTTGTAATCAACGTAGCTTTCAAAGAAAAAACTTGCCCCGATAACTTCAAGCTTTCGTGAAGGCGGCGAACCGATCGAAGAAGCGCTGCTCCTAAGTCTCTTGCGGAACCATCTGACGCAACCAGATTCAGCCTAAACGGAGCGTGACAGCAATTGCCAAGTGCCCTCTTTGCTTTTGTTCCCAAGTTCTGAACTCACCGTCGAAGGATACATGTGAGATTGTCACGGCTGGAACGATTGGGACCAGGTCAGAAATTTCTTTGTCTGTCAATTTATTGACTTCCTAAGTTTCTTCTCTTTTCAAAATACCCATGATCTACCGTACCTATTACTTGCCAGGGCTCCGAGGCATGCACCAGTAGGGATAGAACATGAACTATTCGTGTGTGAAGCTAGTCTGGAGTATATAGATCTTTACGTCGAGGTAGCCTCTTGTTGATGCGGGTACAATATGAAACTTCCAAGCTGAAAGTTGGTAGGAGTCGATTTTCTGTTCACGTAGCTTCTTGATTGTCGGTACCTTCTGCATCGTCGGTGGCCTCAAAATTTGGAAGGAATGAATTTTCTGTTCAGATTCCTATTTATTTCCAAACTATGAAAAGGTCTGTGAAGGCATGGTGATCGAGGTAGCCTCTCGATGACACCCACTGTCACAGTAACCCTCTATTATTGTTGTCATGATATTTTAGATTGCAGCCTGTGCTCAACAAATAGCTTCACATTACACGAGGTACACCCAGATATGCCAACATAACATTACTTTTGATTTGACCCCCACCTCCTTTTTTTAGCTCAACTACTAGACTTTAATTTTTTGCAGATACTAAAAGACTGTTTTGCTTTTCCTTGCCCTGTATTTAAATCTTGTACTTTCAACCACCATAGGATGGCAACCGCATCAGCAAACACTGGCAAGCATGTGAGACTCTACTATGGCAAAAAAGACTGGTTTCAAGTTATATGTGGACTAAATGGTACAGGTCTAGTTCCTGGCCAAACTCTCACTGAGAAGCATATCTCAAAGCAAGATTGTGCTGACGTTTTTGGTGATCCAAGAGCCAACAATGGGTACAGAGTTAGTAAAGGCTCAGAGTGCCGTGACCGTGTTGTTTGGCTATGGAAGCGTGTTCATCAAGTTGATAGGCCACCAAATAGCAATATTGGTCTCAAATTTTGCCAAGGGTTTCTTTATGAGGACCGCCACGGCCAAGATACAGTGGATTGGGCACAATTTGCAGTGAACACAGTGACGTGGTTCTCTAATACTAAAGGAATTTCCAAGGTGCACAAGGATTGGGAGTATGCATACCCATCCATTACCATTGATAAGGAAACTGGGAAGCATGTGTGTGAAGTTCATCCTACTTTACCAATTCAAAATACTCCAAGAACTTTCAGAGTTCCTACAACTTCCTCTGGAGTGAGTCCAGTCTTGAATAATGTTCATTTCTGCATTACCTTGTATTCTGTTTTAAACCATAGACACCATGTAGTTTCACATACTTATTTCTGTTTTAACATGAATGATTAGTCACAACTTTATCGTGAACATTATATGTGCAGGGTGAGGGTGATGCAAAGAAAAGAAGACTGGAGAAAGCATCTCTGGCACCAAATTCAACCACACAAAACAAGGCAAAGAAGGCTGGAGTTAAATTGGAGTACATCCCAGAGCATATTCTAACTTCGCATCCCAATCAAAAGTAATTTGAACTCCCACTCTTGTAGTAATAATTTGAAAATAATTTTTTATGAAAGGTTGTGTTAGGCACTCCTTCAATCTTTCTTTATTAGATTATTTTTAACTTTTATATTGTTATCTTCTGTTTTCTAGGGCCCCTCAACCAAATCAAGGAATGTCAAGTTCTCAATGCCCTCCACCTCCGGAGATTTCTGATCCAACACTTCCACCTGCAATGTAAGATGCACTTCTGCCCTTCTGAATTTGTTATAAAAATATTTCTTTTTGGCCATGAGTGACTTAAATTCTCCCTTAGTCCTTCATTGTGAAAGTACTTCTAACCAAAATTATATTGTTATTATTTATTTTTCATAGGGCCACTGAACCGATCCAAGGAATGCCACAGTCTGGATGCACTGCAACTCCAGATATTCCAAGTCCAACAATTGAAACTCCAAAGTAATTGACACTTCCACTTTTTTCCAAATAATTACTGAAATACTTTTTTTTGGGCGTGGTAGATTTATACTCCCTAAGTCTTTCTTTGTTAATATACTTCTAACTTTAATTTTACTGTTATCTTTTGTAATTTTAGGGCCTCTGCAAGATCTAAAGAAAAGCCTTTTGGATGTACTCCATCGTTTCTAAAAGCGCTCCAGCTTTTCCGATTTGACATTGAGAGGGCAGTGAATGTGAATATCAAGGATTTGGAAGAGAAGAAATCAAGGTTGAAAATCGATTTGGACCACCATCGACATGATGTAGAAGTGGCTGAGGACACAGTGAAAGCCTTGAAATCAGAACTTGAGAGAGCCAAAACAGACTTATTGGGTGATGATACGGATGGAAATCGAGGTGAATTGAAATACATCCAATATGCCCTCAAATCTGCAGAAAACAAAATACACTCCAAAAAGGCAAAATTTCATGAGGTCTTGGTACAATGGCGTCATCAAGAACAGTTGCTGGCTGAAAAATCCCATGGCCAGAGTGTATTGGAGGCTTCCTTCCGGTTCCAGCATGAGGAAGACCAACCATTTGGCTACTAATTATTCACTCTATATCAAGGTAAATCCAATCTGTTGTGTTTAAGATTGTACCTAGGACAACACTGATTACATTAGCTTATGTGTTTTGCAAGGCATGGATGGGAGAATATCAATGTTCAATCTTAAAAATTAATCTATTCATTAATCTGAAAATTATCTTTGACTGCACTCCAACCTTTGCTGACTGAATCCGTTCATTAGTGCCCAACATAATGTCAAATTGAAGAGAACATTGAAGCTAAGCTGTGCTTTTCCAATGTTTTGTGCAGCAAGATGGGCAAGCCAATCTCCAACAATGATGGGAGCGTGTGTTAATAGATATTAAACGTGCTACCACAAATGAAACAATTTTCTTTCCTTGCAAATTACTTTCTTGCACTCTAAGTGTACTTTTCCATGAAGCTTACCACAAGATTAGGTGATGTATTTTTACAGACTTCAGTGTGGGACTTCTTGGCCCCTGGTTAAGGTCTCTATTTTAATCTGGAGTAGCTTAGGTACAAACTTCAAAACCTTTCTGAAAATAAAAAAGCTTGCCTCACATGAACTTGAAGTCTTGCTATAGATATGTAGTAGGAACTCTGTTCAGCTATAGAGAAACTACAACACGACTACCTGAAATTGGAAAGAGACACCAGAATATCACCACCAATTTGAATGCCACATAATTCATTCACAATGCACAACAATATTCCAAGGAGTTCTGAACTAGTACAAGAGGTAACACAAATACAACTAGCTCCTGCATCCACTGACAATTTGAATCACAACATAAATTAAACAACGATTTATGAAACCCTAAACCCAAATCCTAACCCAAAAAGATGAAGCCACCAGGGCTTACATTGTAGGCTTCGTTCCCAGTTTCAAGCTCATTTTAAAGTCTTAGATACAACTTGAACACAAGTAGCATTGATTTTACTTGTCTGTGGACAACTACAAAAATATATATTAGATTAAGTAGCAAGTTATACCAGGTTTATTGACATATTCCAGCAATAGAAATGATTAAATTCAAGATTCCAAGAGATTCTACAAATATCCCTTCAACCAGGGACTACAGGTTACATGAAAGCTTCTAGTGAGAATGGGGTTCATTGTAAGACTTACCTCTACACCCCAATGGCAAACTCCTGTCAATACTACTGTTCATAACCGTAAAGATTATCAATGGGTACAAAGATTTCTAGTTACAGCATAGACTTATTGAAAACATCTCTCTTAACATGGTGGGCATTTTTTTAAAATTTTAGACACATACATATATATATATAAAACATACATTCAGGACTATGTAGGTGAATTAGTAACCATTATTAGATATCTGAATTATATACTAAACTTCACCCTCCAATCCTATTCTACAACAAGGTTATAAACCACACCATACTAGTGAAGTGTTCTTTTTAACTAAAAAATAACAAGAAACTTTTCATTGATGTCATACAATCGATTTGAAGTTTAGGATTTCCTATAGTACTTCTAAGGTTTAGATTAGATACACCTATAATTCTTTGTACTCACCATAGAGCACTTGTTTATTAACCTTACGTGTCCCTATTAGGTTTTAGGATTGATACACTTTTTTCTAGTGCATACCGTAACCCATCTTCACACAAAAATGTTGGTGTGATGTATATTAAAAATACATTTAATTATATTGGCCTACATTGTCTATTTTGTTGAAAACTAATAATAAATTCAAGTTTTAGTATATCATATCAAGTACATTATTTTAATTTCACTTAGAAGTTCATTCCAAAATGACTACCCATAAAATAATAATACCCACGAACTCTTTGACTTAACAAAAAATTACGACTAACACGACTAGGGTACATGTCTATTTTTTGAAGTTTCCATGTACAGGTTTCTACAAAATGACCTTAAATAAATACATTTTTATTTCTTATAGTTAAGGTACATTATAAGTAATGCAACTTCTTCAACTAAGAGAAAGTAGGAAAATTTGAGACGACGGAGTGACTTAAATTGAATGATCCTGAACCTTGAGAAAGTCTTGAAATTTATGAGTCAAGGATGTAAAAACAAACAAGTATGAGTTCAATTTCCTTTAAAGACTCTCAATCCATCCTCATATAAAATCTAGTTTTTTTTTCCCCTAAGTCTACAACATTAGTGGAATCTTTAAAAATATTGTTTGATCTATATGTAGTGGAGTTTCAAATCCAATAAGTCTTGAAATCAAATGGCCAAAAAATTAAAACACTACAACTGCAAGGGTGGAATTTAAGTGTTTTTGGCTTAGGTCATATATTTTACCAATTGGATAGGTGTTTAGATGAGTCTCTTCATAAAATGGTCACGAAGACGTTTTTTGCAAAATGTTAGAAATACAAAGTCTCTAGGGAATAGTTAGCGGTATTTTTTGTACTATTTTTTCCCAAAAAATACTTGAGAGTAAAATTACACAGTTGATTTAAGATACATTTATGTAGTTGATTGAAGGAACTTCAATTTTGAAAAGAAATAAAGAACTTTTCAAGTGTACTACGTGAAATCATCATAGTGAGGTCTATGTATTCTTTTGAATATATAGATATATTCAAATGTTTTCTAGTGACTTTGGTACAGGTGCATTAGTGAAATGTTTCAAAAACCTAAGAACATATTGTAATAAAGAACAAAGTCCCATGTAGTAGAATCCCAAAATTTAGTAAGCTTAGTTTGGGTTTAGGGTACATAGGCATTTTGGATAATTCACTATGAATGGAAATTTGAAATTTATTTGCATGATGTGTCATTTCCAGTGCTCCCAGGTAGACCCAAAGGAAAAAAAACATATCTGAAAATCACATTTTAAACAAATACAATTTTGAAATTGGTTCTTTCGATTTGTAAGTAGGTGAAAAGTTTTGAATCATTCTATTTGAATCAATGAGTCAAAAGTGATAAGGATTATTAATTTTAGGTAATTATGAATTTTCTATTCTCGAATAAACTTAGAGGTCCTATATTTGAGTGAATTTTTAATATTTTATCCCCTAAAAAATATTGGGCGACGATTGATGATTGCAAAACCCTAAGCCATAAATATTGGCATTTTTTTAATTTTAAATCTAAAATCTTGACAATTTAGTGTTTTAAATCTTTCTATATCTTTTTCTTCTTACTATTTTTTCCTATATGTGGTACAATTCCAAAAGATCTTGAAATTTTCAAGTGTGCATTTAACCTTACAAATGGGGGATGAATCCAAAGAATGATCAACAAATTTTCATACAAATGTCACTTTCTAAAAGGTAGCAAGCTAGATTATTGTAGGGACCAAAAATGAGTACTTGTTAATTCAAACACTACTATCTTGCAATCCACAATGTCAAAATTTTCAAAATAATTTATGCATTTTCTGAAACTATTTTACTACAGGATCTTATGGTTACATTGTTTCAAAAATATTCTTTTCCCAAATGTTTGCTACTTGTATTAGGAAGGACAATTCTGAAGGATGAGGATGTCGACATTGCCTATTAAACCATATTGCCTGATCTTTTCATGCAAAGACAATAAACTATCAGATATTAAGATACCTGTTGCAACTAGGATCCAATGCTGGAATGATGTCGCTAGACAAATTAAGGTTCGCCTACTTCTTGCTGTTTTTCCATTTTCTTTAACAAATGTTATACTAGGAGCTGAAAAATTGTGTGGCATCCACACGTCTCTGTGTCACAAATAGACCAAATGAAATTCTCCACTCCCAATTAGAAGAGACCAAGGTTTGGTGCTTAGCTCATGGCTATCCTTTTGAGCACCTCAACTACTGCTAATTTAGAACTGAAGTGTCTCATGCCTTCATCTTTTCAACGGCATGTTGAGTTCGAAAATGCAGTGAAACTGAACTTCTTCTTTGAACAGGAGTGTCTCACAAGTGGAACTCCCTTTTGGTGCACTGAAATGCTCTACAGGTGCATGCTGCTTTTCTCTTCTTCCTGCTTCTCTTTCCAAGGAAGTTTGTGTAGCTTTGCAAATCAATTTCTAGCTTCTCTAGTGTATCATTTTCTTCCTCTTTCTAGCACCACAATGGATGGCTCACGTCTTGAGGGTGGGAGCCCCAACATTTGTTTGATTGATGCCTGGTTCTGGGAATTCATTCTGAAAAACACCACAGGCCCAGATGTCCTTCCTCTTGTATCCCAGCACATCAGCGGCAACGGATTCCCCGGTGATATTCAGCGCCTGCAACAAATGTTTGCGCTCAGGGAATTGACCAACATGGCACAGGATGAGGATAGCCCCTTTGTTGTTGAGACCGCCATCAATTGGCTCGAAGGTCTTCAATTGTCTCTTGTGGAGAAGGAGAGGGTGAACGAGCAGGAGTCGAGGTGGGGGATGGGATTGTCTCACCGCTCATTGGATGTGGGCATACTGAGGGAGCCGATTTTGGATCTGAGGTCACAAATCATGGCTCTTCGAGCTCCGAACGGTGCTACGGTGGATGCAACAGGGGAGATTAGGAGTCTCATGCTAGAATTCACTGAGAGTGTATGGGGTTTGTTTGGCCCCTTGGCCTTGGAGAAGATTGTGGCGGAGTTTGTATCGCGGGGAGGAGTGTCGTCAGCCACACCTGGTGCTTTGGAGGACTATGACAGCCCCACGTGCAAACTCTCCAGGTTTGAGGCTGGTGTCGAAGAAATGCGCCGACAACATGACAACTTGCTGAAGTTGCTCGATGAGCAGAAGGAGATGTGTCAGACGGTGCTTGCCAAGCTGCCCAATGCAAGAGCACCCTCCACGCTCAGCGACAAGATGTTGCAGCTTACCCGATCCCAATCTCAGGTGATGTCGTTTGGAAACAATCCCTCCGAGTCTGGTGGCTCAAAGTCTATGAGAGGAGGCCTCTCAGGATCCCCGGAGTTTGGATGGTCATCCGCATCGAAACCACCTCTTCACGAGCAGCAGCAGAAGAAGAAGAAACAATCTGTGGACGTTGATTCGGGTGATGATGGTGACATGATGATTGTGGACGCTGCAACTGGGCCTCCTCGTCAACACAGCCTTGTCCCTGTAACCCGGCGGTCCAAATACCGCCCATCATCGAAGGGTGCTGATCAGGTGGCTCCGGCAAAGACAAAGGAGTTCACGGTGAAGGAAGATCGCTGCTTGGAGAAGGGCCTTGAAAAGCATGGAAAGGACAACTTCGACAAAATATTGAGCGAATATCAGTACGCCCTCTCTGGACGTTCGGTGCGAGATCTCCAAGAGCGTATTTGGGCCAGCAAGGAGGGTTCATCCTTGAACATTGTGTGGAAGGCATTGCAGTGATTGGCGTGCGATCCGGTTCTTTTCATTTTGCGGCCAATATACAATTCCTTTTGGAGTTCATGTGGTTATATTTTTTGGATTTTGGTTTTCGAAGTACTAGACTAGCAGCTTCTGTTATTTGGGCTTCTTTTTTTTATGGTAAATAAATGTGGGTTCCTTTTTTTTACCATCAACATGTCTTTTGATTTGCACCATTGATGATTGAGTGTCTCAGTGTTGGAATCGAATCACATCTCACAGCCGTGACCCTTTGTGTTCTAGTTGAATGTGCATCCAATCCAATGTTGTTTTTTCTTAGGATTTGGTGCTATTGTACATTATGGAAGGCTGGGGTGATTGGATGTAGAAGGCTCTGTTGTTATTTGAGATGGAGGGAAAAAGAATTCCAAGTCATCGTTTTCCAAGTCAACTTGTTTTGTGTGCACTTTGGTGTCGTTTGCATTTGTGAGGTTACCTGTGGATTAGGAACCTCATCTAAGAAGAAGCATAGTGTTGGCATGTTTCCAGGACACAGCTTGTGGTGGGGTCCTATGGAGCCTCCAATTTCAGCTTCAATTAATTGTGGCCTTAATATTTCTTGCATCGAGGCTTGGTGGACAAAAGAGATTAGCTTACAGTGCATAAGAGCTTTGTTTTTTCCATGTATATTTCTTAACTGGTACTGTACAGTATAGTCAATTGAAAAGAAGTAGGGCCTAAAAATCCTCTCCTGCACTTCAGGTAAGCTTGAAGTTATTGAAACTTCACTTATTTTTTTCCAATCATACGAAGCTTCTTCTTTCTCAATTTTATATAAAGAAAAGGAGGTCAAATGAATATTTTAATTATTTGATGATTCATTTATTGATGGTTTTCCATCACTTCAATAAATCCCTAAAGGACCGGCATGTTGTTTTTAGAAACATAACAATTTTAAGCAGGTACTTGCAACTCGAAATTTGCATATTTTAGGCTGAAATTTTCATAAAAGGTGTGGATGAGGAATATCTTTCATAGGTACTAAATTTCATAACTCTTGAAAGTAAGAGTCAAAAATTATTGCACCATATGAGTTTTTTTCTCCAAGTGTGTAATTTGGGCAGATCTTTAAATATCACTTTTTTCAAAAATATAAATTTGAAATTAATTTTCTAGATTTATATGTAAATGAGAGGCTTTGATTTGTTCTATTTCAATTAGTGAGTCAAAAGTTATGAACAATTTTAGTTTGCGGGCAATTATCGATTGATTTCTCTATTCTAAAATAAACTTTGTTTAATTCAGTTTTCAATATTTTTTCAAAAAATAATGAAACCATAGGATGTATTTTGTTTCTTACAATGTTACGACCATTGGGATTAACATTCTTCAATTCCATAATTAAATTTTTAACAATTGAGTATTTTAACCCCTAAAGTTTCATGACTGTGTAATCACCAAAAATGCTCCAAAATTGCCATTCCTAATACAACTACCAAATTTTTGGAAAAAAACAATTTTTGACACAAATAATCGTAGGATCTTGTAGTATGATATTTTGAAAACATGTGGTGAAAATTTCAAAAAATTCCACCGTGTGGATCCTAAGGTATAAGCATTGAAAGTCTCCTAACCATTTTTTTAATCCTGTGAAAAAACGGGCAGCTGCACTGTGCAAGCTCACTTTTCAATGAAAACATGCCAATAAAGGTGGTGCTTCTTTGAATTCGGTTTCCTGAATCAGTTGTCTATATGCTTGAAAAATCTCACATCATTTGGAATTGTACAACACATAGGAAAAAAATAGTAAGTAGAAAGAAGTAGAAAAATGATTCAAAGTACGAAATTGTTAAAAATTTAATCATGGAATTTAAAAATGCCAATCCCGATGGTTGTAGTGTTGTAATAATCAATCTACATCCTAGGATTTTATTTTTTTCCAAAAATATTGAAAATTGAGTTAAATAAACAACTCTAAAGTTTTTTTTAGAGTAGAAAATCCATAACTACCCACAATTCAAAAACCCTCATAACGTTTGACTCATTGATTGAAATGGAATGACTCAAAGCTTTTTAAGTATATATAAATGTAGAGAACCAATTCCAAAAAAAAAATTTCTGGAAAAAATGATTTTTTCAAATCAACCCAAACTGCCCAGTTACAAAAATAAGTAATATATTAGGTCACAACTTTTGACTCGTATTTTGAGATGTCATGAAACTTGGCACACACAAAGATATTCCTCGCCCCCACCTTCTATTAAAATTTCAGCCTCAAATATGGATATCTTTGGTCACACGTACCTACCCAAAATTTCTACACGGCCCTAAAACCCATGTTGGTCCTTTAGGGGTTAAGTCATTCTTACTTTTTTTTTCCTACTTATTATTTGTTTCTTGTATGTTATACATTCCTATCGTAACGATATTTCTATACATATTTATGTTTGTGCACGCGGAGGTTCATTGGTCCCAGGTACAACATCACTTAATCCGAAAGTAGTAAATTATTTAAAAAAAACACAAAATGTGTATGGAACATAGGATGTTGGAAAGTTAGTGTGGAACAATCTACTTTTACTATTTGGTTTGGGAGTGGGACTAGCCGTATTTCCTTTTTGAACTGCAGTTCCCACCCGCTTTACCAAACAAGACTATAGTTCCGGTGAAATGTTCGTCTGAAATTGTCGCTCGGTGATGCTTCGCCTTTGTCAGCTGCATCCTGATTGACAGAGAGCATTGTGCTGCTTAGATCTTGGAGCTGTAGACTGTTTTTCAATCCCAGGCAACAGCCTCATGATGACGTCGAGTGAGAGTGGACTTGCTGGTGGACGGGAGACCCTCGATGATGGGGTGATTGATTCGTGGGTTTGGGAATACCTGCTAGGTCATGCATCTGGGCAGAAGATTGCTAGAAGTATTGTGGGGGCCTTCGAGAATGGATTCCCGCTCTCGGTGGTTCGCTTGGTTCAAATGCAGTATGTCCGAGACCTGAATGAATTATACGAGGATGAGGGTCGTTTGATAGATTTGGTGTTGGCCCTCCGTTGTCTGGATTCGTTTGAAGACTCTCTTGTGGAGAGCTCGTCGGAGAATGAACAGCGGTGGCATTGGGGCCCCGGTTTGGACCAGCAGTCCTTGGAGGCTGGTGCACTCAAGCTGCCAATTCAGCTTTTGAGGAACTCGCTTGAGGGGTTGAGAGGCGAAGAGGAGGGCGACCGTAATGTTCAGCGTGCAATACGGAGGCTGTTGAAGAACTTCACGGAGCGCGTATGGCCCCAGTTTGGAGCCTTGGCTTTGCCTCGAATTGCTGCAGATGCGGTGACTTGGAGGACCCAAGGGTCGTTGGTTGTGGCACCAGGTTCTGGAGAGAAGAGGTGGCCGCGGATAGAGAAGTTAAAAGGTGCTCTTGAAGAACTCCGACTCCGGTACGCCACGTTACGAAAGCAGGTGGGCGTGGAAATAGAAGCACTTCGAGCACGTCCCAAGCAACACCAGAGTCCACAAGAATCTTCCGCGATGGCCGACAGAGTCATGGACATGGCTATGATTAAATCACGCGTTAGGTCGACCCAAGACTTCACCTCGAGGTCTGATTTTGGGCGGTCCAGCAGCTCCCCGGCATTTGTGCGGTCCATGAAGCGCTCTCTCAACTACGATTCCGATTTCAAAGACCAGCCCACCTCGGGAAAAAATGCTCTTGCCCTGCGGACACCGAAATTGGAAATGTCGCACCTCTGGCCTCCTCCTCAACCAGCGACTACTGCACCAATGTCGCACCTTCGGCCTCCTCCTCAACCAGCGACTACTGCACCCCTTGCCACTGACAATGGCGTTGTTGTTAAACGTCTCAACCAAAAGTTTACAAAGGAGGAGGATGCGGTCATTGAAGCAGGCTATCGGAAACACGGGAAACACTGGAAGACAATACTTGTGGAGAATCCTGATGTTCTCCGAGGACGAACTGATGTCAACTTGAAGGACAGGTGGCGGACTATTCAAAGAAATTTGCAGAAACAAGCCCAGTGTAGTGCTCAGTGATGAGCTTCATTTGATTTCCCATTTTGAGGTTGCCAGCGGCAAGTTAGGGTATGATTCTGGGAGTTATGAGAGTTCCGGAAGCTTTTTTCACGCTGTGTGCGTATTACAGTCATAATTTCATTATACATTGAAAATATCTTGGTCCCGAGTCCCACTGCCATTCCTGTTCTTTGAGTCTCTCATACGTTTGTTGTTGTTACTATTTGTGCTTCAGTATTGTGTGAGTTGGTTATTTGGTGGTACTGTGGGAACCAGTCAAGACGTGCGGTGGATCACAGGTTTGTGAATGGTGGTGATCGACTACCAACTCTTATGAGGTTGGATGGGATTCGAAAGATTTGTACAAACTCTTTTTTCCCAAACACTGTCAATGGCAAAAAGTTAGCTTAACTAGACTTAAACCTGGAGTTTGGACATAGAGTTCAGAAGAAGTGATGTGAAGTGTGCAATGGATGATCCGCATGTCACAAGGACGCTTTCTTCAATCTGAACTTTCTTCTTGGAAGCTCTCAAGACCGCTTTCAAGTTCCGTTGCTTGGTACTTGTACTAGCACGATAAAGGAAATTTCCGTTGGAGCTCTTGGATCACTTTCCCATTCCAACCTTGTGGTAGAAATTTTTGACCAAGTCCCCGATCCATGACGTCTTCTGTTCACTAGCTTATTGTAGTCTGATTTTTGGGGAGGCAGAAGATGTCTAGGTTGCGAATTGTCTAAATTTCCTCGATGCTTATTGTTTTCCCATCATTTGTGATTTGCGATTTCCAATTTTGTACGATGTGTGCATTTTCCCATCGGTTGAGTGGTTTGCATGGGGTCGTTGCCTGCGGCTACTGATACTATTCTGGGTGCAGGATTTGGAGTTTGCGATACTTGGATTTTGCTCATGAGCAGCGCCTTTGGTCTTTGCAAACGTTTTGAAGTTATTCCTTTGGGTTAAATGTTTGCTTCCGTGAACCGTGATCGCTCCATTGTGGACGTGGATGCCGCATGTTTCATGATGGATGTCCGTGACTTACCTCGTATGTTTGGAGAAATCGTCAAGCCCGCCAACCATAGAGCTCCTATCAGGGATTTAAAGTATTTTCATGAGTGGTTGAGTGTGATTTCAGACCCCATTGTTGTGAAGGTGAATGTTGGGGCCACCGCAGAGGGGAGGCAACGTGGCAAACGTGTGATTTGCCAAGAGTTGCGGAGGCACCACCGATTGACATTGACTATCAGCGGCGATTCGCTAGTTCTCTCGAAGAGCCAGGTCAGTATTCCTCTACAAGCCATGGTCGATGCTCTCCAAGCTTGTGGACACAAGGAATGTCGAGTGGGGTTCTATGGAATGAAATGGGCCTACCCAAATGCTCAACTGAGGATCGATCGTTGTGTTGAACTCCATACGGCTCTTCATGGTAGGCTGGCCATTATCAAAAGAAACAAATTTGACATCGGCACCCGACTGCCGACCGCAACAGTGGACGTCTTCCGCTTCAGTGAGAGACAGGTATTCCCCCATCGAATGTATAGGGAGGGAAGGGTGCATGACATGTTCAGCATTGTGGGCTTTGGTTCCATTGATTTTACCGTGCCTCATCATCCAGTGATCAAAAGCATCAAAATCTATCAGGAAATGACCCATGCTGTAATCTCGGAAATACCAAAGACTTGCTTGGATGATATGCCTAGGACCCTGCGAACTTTGCGCATACGGTTGGAACAGTTCAAGACACTGTTGCAGGATTGGGAACGCTCCGAAGATGATGAACTCAAAGAGAACATACTCGGTACGAGGATCGAAATCACGGTTGTTGGTGTTAGTTCGGTCCGAGAAGCCGCCAAGATCTGTCTTGACCTCGATCTTCTCACGATTCAGGGCATTGAAAGAATGTTGGGAGGGCCCTTCCAAGTTCGAAACATTTCCATGTATGAGGTCCTACATGAAGCTGTGTCAAAGGTTCGTGCATTCGAAGAGCAAGTGCAGGGCAGAAATGAAAACAAGCCGACCATTAGGATGCGGACTGCATTAACAGAAGCGCGGCAGGCTCTTGGATGGAGTGGCAAGCACATGCCCAACCACCTGGTGGAAGCGAGGAACTGGATTCAACTATCCGCTGTTGCTGATCAAGGAGAAAGGGAAGTCCCTGCTTTTCAATATGATGGTTGGGAGCAGGACATGGAGCATGTACGTCCAGTGATTCAGGACTTCCTTGACAATGCAAATTGGCAAAATCACAGCAATCAGCAACGTAACCCTGACCCTCATCCCATTTTCCTACAAAAAAAACGTGGGAGTGGGTATTTTAAAGTAAAGGGTGTCTACTTTGATCGTGTAAGTGGCGCTCGTCATTTTGTCAACAAGCATGGCGTTCACTGGAGGAGATGGGTTCAATCGAAGCTGCCGCCGGTAGATGTGCCTATTCCATAGTGGGTAGTTGCGAGAGCCCTCAAATAAACCCTCCCTCATCTGAAGAAAACATGGGATGTACTTGCCATTTTCACATAACAAATGATGCATATTTTTTAGATGTGAAGTTCATTGCGAGTTCTGCTGTCCTGGAGGTTTAAGTTTTGGAATAAAAGGTTGTGTTGGCTGCAGTCTTGTGCAAAAGTTGTGATGAGTTCCATGTAGAGCTTGTGGAATTCATCAGACTAGGAGGCTTTTGTTGGGAAGGGATGGACTTAGAGGAGGTGGGAGACCGTCAGGAGGTTGTGGTGTCATGTTGGGTGGCTTTGCAGGTGTAGCTTCTTGAGCCGAACCTAGGTGGCAAGGTTGGACTCCTTGAATTGTCTTTTTGTCATTGGGTTCTCACGGTAGCCTGGTTGGACACAGAAATTGGAGTGTTGGATTTGCTTTTTGAATATGCTCAGTACTTTCAGCCCTTGAGATTTACATGTGACTGTGTGATTGATACATAAAACATTGTTCATTCCCAGTGTAGCCAATTTTCAAGGTGTTTTTCTTGTGGATGAACACAGAGGCCATCATGTTCAGCTCATATCTGGATGCCATTCAATTTATTAAAATCTTGAGCTGGAGGAATTGATTGAATGCTTTGGTATTAGTTGGAAGTTGCATGTTGGATTGTCTACATAGATATTTGAAAGAGGAAAGTACCCTTGTTGGACGCTTCAGACTGGTCTCTTACCCTAATATACCCTTGTCTTTAACTCAAAAGAATTTGGTTGTATGACGTATCTTTGAAACTGCAAAAATTGCGGTTCTCTCAGCACATATTTAGACTTTGTCTTTGCATTGTATTCCTGGATGGTGGCCAAGTCATGCACGCAAAACCACCTGAGGATGCAGTGTTGTACTTTTGGGGGCCTTGAGTAAGCTCACTGAAACTGCTTGACATGAGCTTCCTTTTACAAGCAAGGACATGGATGAAACATGTAAGCCCTAGTAATTCGTGAGTGTGTTTGTCTGATCTAATCCCACTTCATTTGCTCCATATATTTCATGCCCATCCATATGTGTGTAGGTGGCTTTTTATTGGATATCACTACTCCCGATGGAGTCTGTTGTCTCAAATTGGGATGTACAAGTTTGGATCAACCCATGTGGAAAGATTGACATACTCAACAGCGGGAACCATCTGTGGCGCACGTACTGGCTTCTATTTTGAAACTAGTGTGTAGGTGAACCTTTCTTGTATGCAACTGCAGTGTAACAGGCGGTCTTGATGTAGGAACACTCTCTGGCACACGCACTGGCTTCTATTTTGAAACTAGTGTGTAAGTGAACCTTTCCTGTATGCAATTGCAGTGCAACAGGCGGTTTTTCTGTGTTTTTTTGTGGGCAACTATGGTTCCAGCTCACATTCCAAGGCACATGCATACTTTTGAGCCTTCACGGTTGTTGTTTTTGTGCTCCCCGTTTCTTTTGTGAGTGAAATGTCGTGAGTCTCTAGCATTGCTCCATTCCTCCAGGATTCAAGCTCCATGTTCTTCCTCACAAAGATGACGACACGCACGTATGCAGGTCCTTCCGGACTACAGGTTGGCCGATTTACACTCGTCACAAACTGGATTTGGGAGTTGCTCTTGAAGAACACGTCGGGTAGAAATCTTGTTGGTACGGTTTCAGTGAGTGGTTGCTTCCCGTTTCCAATGGACACACAACGTCTCAACCAAATGATCATGGTTAGGGAATTGACCGACATGGTGGAGGATTGCAATGAGCTTATCGATGTGGACAGGGCTTTCGGTTTTCTCAGAGGCTTGCTCAAAACACTTGTCCGAAGTGATCTGGTGAACGATGAGCAGTCCAAGTGGGGACCGGGTTTCCAGCAGCTTACGTTGGGGTCAGATGAAGTTCAGGTACCAATCGAGGAGTTGTTGGCTCAAATGACTAGTTTGATGGAAGAGCATGCGACTCCGGAACAAAGCGATGAGGAAGTGAGGAAGATTTTGTGTAACTTCACTAGCTTTGTGTGGGATCTCTTCGGACCCCTTGCATTGGATGGCATCTCTGCAGGTTTCGTATCTCGGGCTGAAAGAGCTGCGCTGGTCGTGCCCCATGCTGCACAAGACCTGCATGACGAGGAATTGGAGAATATTGGGCGGGATATTGAAGGACTTCATCAAGAGCACAGGCAGTTGGTTGAGCTGCTTGGTGACCACAAAAAGTTGTACGAAAACATGGCGGCACTCAATTGCGCAGGTCCGGGAAGGAAGTTGGGGATCAGTGACAGCGTATTACAGCAGGCAAACACGATTTCCCAAAAATTCATGCCCACACCGTCTCCTTCGGAGTCTGTTGTCCTATTGCCTAGTGGCTCCCCAGAGTTTGCATCAGGGTCGAAGTCGATTGCACGCTCCCCTCCTTTGGATTCTGACGCCACAGATACTGTTATCATTGGCGCTACTCCGGTGCAGAGATTTGGACCCACAACGTTGGGGTCCAAATTTCTTGCAAGGGGCGGTGCGAGGGGTGCTAATGTCAGTCAAGCCCTTTTGAAGGGGAATAAAAGGTTGTTCAAGGAGTTCTCGGTTGTGGAGGACCGGGCTTTTGGAGCGGGTTTAGTATCGTTTGGAGAGAACGATCTCAAAGGAATTCTTCAGGCCAAGAAAATCACACTTGAAGGACGTACTGTGAGTGATCTTCAGGAGCGCCTTCGGACATGCAAGCCGGGTACAGATTTGTATGCTGCGTGGAAGCGATGTGGGGGATCACCTTGAGTTCAATGTTTGTAGCAGCAGGTTTAGGATTTAGGGACTTCAAAGAGTTGAGGTAGTTGTTCATGATTGTTGCCTTAGAAGTCACCATATCGAGTCTTGATCAGGCAGATGTCCCCCATAATTGACAAATAAAAAATTTGAACAACTTTGGATTCATTTCATATTTCCCAACATAACTCCAAAGTTTTGATGGTTTTGTCATGAACTCTCGTGTGTTGTTACACCCTAAACCCTTTTGCACCATCTGGGAGAGGAGATGCTACAATAGGTTGTACGTCAAGTCGAGCCTGCTAAGTACTTCATTGGGGAGCAGGTTTGTTTCTCACTCTTTGATCTGATTGCTATACAGTATGTTGATGAAGGATTCTTGTCCTGTTGAATCTTTATTTCTTTTGGGTTGTCATTATAGCATTTGAATCAGATTAGTCCTAAAGCCAAGAGTCTTTGCTCATTGGATTTTTTGCAAAATTAAAAAAATAAGGAGACTAGCTACTTTCCTATACTACAATTTTTATGGAATTGACAAATTTTGTACTCCTCATGTGGCAACTTGGTTGTTTGTTGTAGCATGTGTCAACTGGGTTTTTCATTGAGTGTTTGAGCTTTATGAGAGCACATGGTTGACAAAATCAGCAAGTTGTCGATTTGTTGGCCACCCACGTGTCATTGCAGCCCACAATTGTGAGCTTCATGAGGGAAGAATAGATTCCAATGATCTTTCATTGGCTGGTTCATGGGAAATACTGTCATGGAGTGTCAGAGTTGCATTGTGAGTTGTGACGTGCATAAGTAAGTGTACTTATCATGGCATCCAAAAAATGCCTTGTTATTGGAAAGAGATGTTTCCTCGATTATTGAATTTGATGTAATTTTGTGATGCAGGTGAAGGAGCCAAGTCATCAACTATTCGACCAGTGCACAAGCCTTTCCAAATGATGGAAAATATTGCTAAAGATGACGGAAAAATGTGTCTTAATCCTTCCTTGTAGGATACAGGTCATTTTGTTAGAAAATACATACAAGGGAGTAGAAGGTGCCAAGATTGTCACACATGATGCATTATCTCCAAGTTTGTAGAGGAAAAAGAATTTCTGTGAACAAACAATAATTATACATGCCCATTAACCTGATTCGGAGTTCATTCAAACTAATGCACAACAAACTCCTCTTTCCTACTTGCATCCACAATTTTTTTCATACTCACTTGCTGAATAGGGGTTTAAGAAAATCTTGTGAAGACTTCTCGATTGAATACAAAGGTGAATGACAGATTCCATTTCCTTGATAATGAGTGGGATTAGAGAACTCTGCCAGACATTCTTGCACAGCTTGAAATCAATATCTTCCATCTATCAAGGATCTATCATCTTTCTCTCCTCGTTGAAATTCCCTTCAAAAGCCTGCTCAACACGCAGCGCTCAGATCTCCACTCCAAGCCTACACTGAGATGCTAAACCTAACTCTATTGAAGCAATTTGCTTTGCCAACTAGCTCATCCTTGGTGCTGTTATAAGTGGTGATCACCCGTCACATGCCATTCCAAATCGTAAGGTCTTACATGATGAAGATTAAAGCCCAAATGTCAAAGGCAACCCGACACACTGGTCCCGTAGCCTACTCGACAAACTAAGCAAGTGGATAAAAAACCATAAGTATGCTTTCATATCAGTCAGTGAGAAGAGAAAAATACCAGAATTCCATCGGGCGCAAGCAACTTGCACACAGATTTCCAATACTGAATCCTGCGGCCAGTTGAAATATTGTCCAGAAACCTGCTTACAAGGTGCACAGCAGTCCTAGAAGTCAGATCGACCCGAAGCCAAAAAACACAAAATTCACAAAAACCCATTTGATAGGGGTATATTCTTGAAATATGTGCTTGAGAGACACACACAACAAAAAGGGACAATGACCTCAGAATGACCACGACCTCGTTGTTCAATGTCCCAGGATAGAATCCATTATCATGATAGATTCAATACTAGTAAGCCACTGCCACGACTTCATAGTAGAATGATAACAGTCCTATGCATTCATATACCTGCCATTCAATGCTCACGCAAACGGATAAAATCTCCTCGCTTTGCACATTCCAATCGGCGGGCAAAACAGATAGCTTCTCCTCTCGAGCAACGGTGTTGTTGACTTCGTCACTTTCACATCCACCGCGATGCCAACTTTTCAAACCACTGCAAGCCCACATATGTTCAGAGTGAGAGTTCAGGAGAAGAAATTGCAACATCGTGATTACAGATTTCGTGTTTTTTAGTACTTACTTGGGCTCCGGGATTCACACTTTCGTTGTCCACCTCATCAGCAAATGTCCAGGGCAGCCAAGCTGTTCGGAAGTTGCCCTACTCTGAGTTGATGACCTGCAATTCATGTTGACGATGACAACAACTTTGAAACTCCACTCCTCATTTTTCAATCCCCTTCTGTATCATAAAATATGAACAGGTGCTCTCATCCCAAATAAGCAAGGATTTGTATATCATTTGAAGGCAATCCATCATCTAAGAATGCACAAGTTGATTCCTAAGTGAGATCGACAGCCTTGTCTGATACCTCAGCTCTCCGGAGACTCTGAAGATAATTGCCACAACAACAGCAGGATAGGCAAGAAACTTACCGTCTCCCTCGACTGGGGAAGGGTTCAATCCATTTCTTCACAGCGTCCTCTCGTTCCACGTAACAAGCATTCGTCCCTGTTCCAAGGATGGAACCAATCATTGTCTCTTCCTGAAAATTGTACTTGTCCCCCGCCCAACGTGCGCTCAGTATCACCTGTACGTTTCACCCCTGAATCAGGCAAAGGATGCATGATGCATCTAGTTTACTGCTTGTAACTGACCTCTCCAGTGACTTCTTGGAAATGATATTTCTTGTAACTTATCTCTAGCAACATAGCATTGAGAAGTTCACATTAAATCCTAACACACCATCTTTCTCAAAAACCTAAAATCAAAAGTCATCTCATCTGATAATTTCGGGTGCCTGCAAAGAAGCATGTATTCCTCGGAGCCGAAGTGCTCACCCTCGAGCCCTCCAGCAGATCTTCGTCTTGGTGATGCCTTTGAGCATGGAGGCCCATCCATCCTTCAAAGTAAATTGCCTTCCGTTATGCATCGCTACAGCAGGCTCCCTTGCTGATCAGCACCCCTCCACCTTCACCACGAAGCCACTCCACAATTAATCTCAACCCCTGATTCAGGTTTCAAAACAACAACCCTACCCTCAAAAATTCACCGAAATAACCACGCAAACGACCCTGAATCACTCCCAAACTCGTAGGGACACCGCTTCAATCACAACACTAACCGACCCTCTGCTGCCCTATCATCGCCCCCAATCAGCCCGAAAACAAAAACATGTACTCCGCCAAAATCCCAAATTGCATTAAAACTCGGTCCAACACGAACCCATGCGACCTTTGTCTACCTCTTTCAACTCGGGGTGTGCTTCCCGGCAAATCAAGCCAAGAACGCACATGGACAGGATCGAGAGGATCGAATCAGATCCCGCTGAGAACACGTCGGCCTGCGATACTTTTGCTGACCATAAATGCGTCAGAGCCACAAATACAATTACATTCAGACAATTCCCACCGAACGCTAAACTTAGGACACGGTTTTCCAATACCATAATCTTTTCCAACCGGTGCTGTTTCCATTTCACAATTTGATCATTACCCGAGTTGTAATCAAGAATAAAAATTCAGTAAATAGATAAACATTCAGGTGAAAATTCAAAAATGAAAAGAACCAGCAAATACACGCAAGCAGTACTTGAAGCGTAATTCATGGCCTAACTAAATGCACCTTGGAAATGCTGGCTAACAAAACCGAATCATCCTGCAGCACACCATTAATCCTATATGCAGGAATTGATGAATAGTAGTTGAAGAAACTTTACCACTGAACTCCCTGCAACGACCTTACTATTTTTCGTTACGACAGTTATTCACGGCTCTCCTACATGTTTTGGAAAGGAGGAGATAAGTTCAAAAAGAGTCCGTTAAATACAAATGAATAAAAGGATTACCAAAGATCACCTGCAGTCAAGTTTAGAACGATGAAATTGTACCTAATGTCCGCAATGCCTCCAATACGCTCAAACCACTCGGGAGCTTCTCCCAACTGCAACAAGGTAGCAGCAGTAATACTTTGCCAGGAAAATTGTTCATGCTCCCATGCTCCCAGCATTAATTCACCCAACATGTTCGGAGCACAAATATTCACACCCTATTCTCAGACAAGCTGCAACCCTGCAGTAAGTACACACCCGACCATGGTGAACCTGAATTGCACACACCTGACAAGTATTGTCAAATCAAAACCCCAAAAGAACTCGATGCTGGAATAGTACCAGCCCAATTTTGAGATAGAAATCCAGAACTCAAAATCCAGAACATGAACAACAAGATGATACGCACCAGCAAGTTGGAGATATCGATCTCTGATGCTTGAGTTCCATAGTCAAACACAAACCTTCAGCCACATTTCGAATCTCCTACAAGATGACATCCATCAGACACTTCCGAACCGAAAATCATTCAAGGACAAGGAAGTGAAGCCATGCCTCATTCAGAATATCAGAAAAATCATTCATCCTTCCAATGATGCATTTTCACACGTCAGGATGATGGAAGAGAACATACCCAAAGAAGTATCTGTTTGATTAGGTGCGTTTTCAGGAGGTTTGGACACATGCAACCACATCCGATCACTTGAAAGATCCAGATTCAAACACAGAGCATATTCCATGCTTTCAATCAATCGCCCGCTGATCGAAGTTGCAAAGCCACTGCATGACATCCATACAAATCAGATAGGACCGCACCAAGGTAAATTTCAAGGAGAAAAGAGTCACATGAAGAAAAGAGTCGCACAAAGGAATTGATGTGCGTGCAAGGACCGATTGCTCTGAGGAGTTAAGTACAAAACACCAGATGAATACAACAGAAGACTCCCATTGTGTGTGCCATTGTAGTTATATGGGACCCCAAATGTCAAACCAAAAAGCAAGTTATAGGGTCCTCTCGTGGTAGGGTTGGCATACAAGCGTGAAATCAACTAAGCCAGCTCCAACAACTGCAAACGCCGTTGCCTGCAACCCTAAACCAAAATCACTAGTACCGTTTAACCCTAAACCCATCGCAGTAGCACCTCCCTGGAAATTGCAAAAACGGAGCCTACTCCCCACTTAAGCTCTGTCCATACAACATCCTAAAAAACAGCACATGACTTTCAGGAGTTGGTCCAAAAGTGTTGCATGGTGCCTGACAGCATTGGATTATCACCTGCAGCTCGCAGTCCTGGTAACCATCCCTGCACGCCCAAAGTAATTCATCAGTCAAATACTAGGGTGAAAAAACATGATTCGATTCAGTTGAAGCATGCAATAGTTGAATAAACATGTCTTCAAGCCTACATAAATTGAAGCCTCAAGGTAACTCAATTGCAAAACACGCAAAGAACTACAAGCTCGTGGCCCCGCAAGGATGCTCATTTTCTAGCACCACTGGTTAATGAGTAAGCTCGTAGAAATACTTGGATGTTGGTAATTGTCGTCGTTGGTATCTTCTTGGATTCAAACGCTGATATGACCAATCTGTATCTGCAAGACATACCATCACAATTGAAATCAATTAACCAGTAGCCATGAAACGAACTTCAGTGTCCTGTGGGTTCTGGACACCTGCTAAGCACTACACCCTGGGATGCGATTCAATACATTGGTCCATTGTTGCCATGGACTCAGTAGTGTCTAAGAGACCCGATTTCCAGCATCCCCACAATCTTCACCAAACCCAACCTGCGAAGGCGGTCGAACTAAAATCACAGCACGATAGGCTCTTGCATCTGCTAGAAAGCTTTCCGAACCTGTGGACGAAGACTCCTCTGCGCTCAGTTGCTCCCACAAAACAAGAGCGCCTCGAACCCTAGCAATCCACGGAAGGCAACGTCCACCCTTTTCGTCGATACCCGGAATTTGTGAGCAGGGTATATGGCGGGTATACGGGATTGGTCCGGGTAATAGTGAGTGAGGTTACCCTGATATTACCATAATCGTGAGCTTGAGCTCAAGGGTTTGTGCTTTCCGCCTGGATCGACGCGCGTTCGTTCCGTGCTGCTGCTGTCTTGGCATTGATTTTGCGCGCTCGGCATTCCATTTTTGAAAGTGGAAGTCATCCCTGAACCCTGAAACCCTCGAGAGCGGAAGCTATGATGGGGATGGAAGAAGGCGACGACGACGTAGCACTGGTACACGACGGTTTAAGGTCCGTGCGCTGCGTAAACCCCTGCATGCGTGCGTGATCTGTGATGTAATTCTCTGCGAGAAGGATCTTGGCGCCATCGTAAACTGCCGGTGTTCTTTGAGCTACGGCTTGGTTCGCGTTTGCGTTGTTTCTCTCGTTTGGGTAGTAGAATGGACGGACGCTGGAATGCATTGCGTTGCAGAAGACGTTGTGGTATGGCGCGTGCGGTGTAGGAGAGGTGTGGCAAGAAAGCTACGGGATGCACGACAAGTCCAAGCAAGAAAACCGTGTGGCTGCAGCCCCGATGAAGGGTGCGGTGACTTTCAATTTCTACCCTGACCTTGAAGCGACTTCGTGAGGTACCTTTGATTCGCGGAATTCTTTGCGGAAATGTTCTAGTTGCCTTGCTGTCGCTTGAGTGTATTTCAAGTATTCGGGGTTGGGCATGCAGATGAATCTAATTGTGGTAATGGATGCCACAGGCCTCCTGAGAGACCGGAAGTGAGCAACTTCTGAAGGATTCACTTGATGTTATTCTCGATTTCAACCACCCTAAAACCGCCCTTGTTATGTGCCCGTGAGTATTTCCTTACTTCTTTTTCTGTGAATATGTGATAACAAATATGTTGATGGTAAATATTGTTGCGCCTCTAGACCCCTGTATAATCCTATCGATAATGTAAAAAACGATGAATTTGTAAATTTTGTGGTAGCAGGTTTGCACGTGGACGTGGAGGTGAAGTATTTTGAAGCTGGGTTTAGGGTTTAGGGTCCTGATTCTTACATTCTAGTGCTTCCGAAATGGATGTTCACGTGCTGCGGAAGGCCTGAGAAGAGGAGCAGCTTTCCTGCAGCCTCGTTTATTTTTGGAGACTCTCTTGTAGATGCTGGCAACAACAATTGCATCGGCTCATTGGCCCGAGCCAATTACGGTGCCAATGACATTGATTTTCCAGGAGGGAAAGCCACAGGAAGATCTGCAATGGGCGAACAGTTGCAGATATCGTGGGTATGAAACCCTGAACCAAATGCGGAAATCTGCCTTGCCTCCATAAAAATCAGACTATGTAATCAAATTGCTAGTCAGGCTTGACATTTGTTTTCCACCTTCCTTTGTAATTGAAATTCCCTCTTCTTCAGATTCCTTTTGGGCTTTTGAGTCCTTGCTATCAATGATTCCTTCAGTGGTTATTCAAGAAGAACCTTACTTCTTTGTACAGAAATGGATGTCAAGTAAGTCTTATCATGGGTTGATTGGTTATAGGCTTCCTAGCGCGAGCTGCCGGTGCTTGTGGATGCTGAGCATTTAAGGGAAGGTCTTGATGATATGCTGACTTATGCTACTTATGTTGTAGCGTCTTCCATATTTCCACGGGTAATTCTTTTTGCAAAGGTTTATTGCTTATATATTCTTTGTACCGATTGTAATCATTTTGTCTATAGTTATGATCGACCTTCTGAATATATACACTGCTTCTGCAAAAAATCTTCTAATCCCTTAAAGTTTATGTCTCAGACATCAACTCCAACAGTAGTAGAGGCGCTACTCAAAATGATGTTGCGACTTCCCCGACTCAAGTTCGTGATTGTGACCCTTGGATCATCTGGCTGCATTGTGCTGGAGAGACTCACTCCAGGTTATCTCATGTTTTATGCCTCATGTGTTGTCTCTGACGAAAATGTTGACTTGAATTGGCATCTCTATATTGATAGGTTTCGTGCCCTGTTTCCTCAAGTCATATTGCTCTTCTTTCGCAGAATCTTCTAATGCTGGAGTTGAAGACGGTGTAGTTGATGCGAACTCGCTTGTACAGTCTCTATCGGAGGATGCAGACAAGCTCCGTGGCTTGCTTCCTACTGCTGTCTCGTCAAAGGTCAGAATTTGTACTACTTATGCCTAGAGAATCTGGAACAGCGAAAACAAAAGATTGTGAAAAATATTCACGCTGCCACTGAAAGCTTGTTGCAGGTCTGTAAATTAAGCAGTGTGGGCATTAAGAATACCGATCAACAAATTTGGGCAAGAATTGTTGTCGGGACAGCGGAGGCGATTCCACCGTTAGAGCTTGTGGATACAACTGGGGCTGGTGATGGCTTTGTTGGTGGTGTGATGTATGGTATGGACCATCAGTTTTCCTCTTTTTTTGTGTATACCACTGACTTTTATGCTAAATTTTGTTATGCTGTTTGCTCATCCGTAGTGGTTCTCATTCTATATACTAGTTATAGTAATCTAGACAATATGGGATGGATAATGGGGGAACCACTGGACTGAGCATTGTGTCCATTTGTGGTGTTATTGCTTGTGCGTTGCAGGTATTCTGGCTGGATTGTCTCCTGAAAGACTGCTTGCACTTGGAGCAACAATGGCAAGCATCTTTGAACTTGACCCGCGATTGGGGACTGTAGAGAACATGCTCACATATATGTTTGAAATTTCAGATGAATGAACTTGATTTCTTTGATTTGCATTTGAATTCCCTTTCTTTGATGTGGCCGTCTGATTGCATACCTGTAGTCCTGCTGCGCAGAGAAGATTGTGCATTCTCCAAGTTAAAAAATGCTCAGCAACTGAAGTTCGGTGTTATTTGTCTGACAGGGTGCTGCGAGTTGTCGTGCTCTTGGAGCCTGCCCTGGCCTTCCTTATCGAATGGACAATCAAATTGTCTCTCTTGAGTAGAATAGGTCTTGGTATTCTTGTTTCTGTCAGTTACAATGTGCAGAAGAAGAAGGATTACACTCTGGTCCTAGACCAGCATGAACAACCAATCTGTTTAGAGTAGTTTTCCTAAGTACGCCACATTCTTGCATCACAGTGACCAATCTCTTGCAAATGGACAGATTCAAGTTCTTGATGCTGCAAGTTTACGTGCTTGTCCAATGTTGACCTGCATGCTTCATTTATTTGATGTGGATCATCCTACTCAGGAATCAGATACCTTGCCATTCATCCTTGCTGAACGCTGATTGTTCAGGATGCAATGAATGATGTATTTCAACTTGCAGTTCAATTCTTGGGAATTCCTTTCGGACCTGTATTTCTGGACCCTGCTGCAAAGGGCGAGGCGATTCTCGAAGGGGTGAACTGTGCATCAGGAGGAGCAGGGATCCTCGACTTCACTAGCTGCACTTCCGTAAGTTTTAGATTTGGTAGATAGAAACTTCCCTTTGGGGTCATTTGTGATGTGGATTGAAGTTGTGAAGGTGAATATGGAGATTAATCAACTTGGATTGACTATTAAACAAGTACTTTGTGGTTGGGATTGCAGGTGAACCGAATTCCTATGAGGGAGCAGATCAATTTGGTTGAGAGTTGCGCCCAAATTCTCAGTTTGAAATTCTTAGCGTTCCAATTGATTTATGTCGTTTGTTTATTTGCCAGGTCTTTTTGTTCAATCGGTGGTCTAGTTTAAAAAGAGACAGGAATACTGATTTAGCTGCTTGGTCCTGCTTTGCAGACGTTGATTGCGGACTTCAATTCTGCGCTTTAGAAGAAGATATTGCTTCAGGTACGAGCACCAAGAACTCAGCTGCTATTATTTCCATGGTTTCATTTTTGTTAATTCTTTTGCTTTTTGTTCTGGAGAGTCGTCTCAAGGTAGATATTCGGTTTTGCCTTTACTACCGTGATACATGCAGGATAAGCTTGTAGACGTTGTCCTGCCATGATCTCTTGAAAATTCTGCTTTGCGGGTAGATGACTCTCATCTGCAATGACGGGGTTGTTGAATAACAAGGTCACATGTACCTCTTTGAACGCTACGTGTGTTTTTACTCCGACATCTTCGATTATGAATAGAAGGTACTTCCTAGGATGTCGATCCTTGCTGATTTTTCTATGATTCAATGTTTTGCTTCTGAAGTGGAAACCTGCTGTAAGTGCCTCCGTTAAGCTGAAATTCGACACCATAGCAAGCTTGCGGAATTCCGTTTTATATTTGAGTCAAGGTTTTCTTTAAAATTAGTCTGTTTCAAAATCTTTTTGACAGCTATTAATCTTGGGGAAGATCATCTCTATGGGTCCCTGAAATGGTCTAATTTTACTGGAATCCTTGAACTCCCCTAAACCCTTAATCTATTTAGGGTCATGAACTCCCCCCAAACCCTTAATGAAACAGGGTTTTAAACTCCTTGTGAACCCTCAATCAATCAGGGTTTGAGTCTGCCCCAAACCCTTAACCTATCAGGGTTTATACTCCCCCCCCCCTAAATCCTGCTTCCATCAGGGTTTTTAAACTTCTTGAACCCTAGTTGTATCAAGGTTTTACACTCCCTCCAAACCCTTAGTCTAACAGGGTTTAGGATTCCCTCCAAACCATTGTTCAGCCAGGGTTTTAGACTCCCTCCAAACCCTTAATCTAACAGGGTTTTAGACTCCCACTAACCCTTGCTTCTAATCAGGGTTATTAGAGACCCCTGAACCCTGGTTGTATCAGGGTTTTATATTCCCCAGAACCCTTCAAATATCAGGGCTTCTAGACCCCTAATCCCTGGGTTTATGAGGGTTTTAAATCCCCCAAACCCTTTAATTTATCAGGGTTTTAGACTCCCACTAACCCTTGCTTCTAATCAGGGTTTTTAGAGACCTCTGAGCCCTGGTTCTATCAGGGTTTTAGATTCCCCTGAACCCTTCAAATGTCAGGGCTTCTAGACCCCTAAACCCTGGGTTTATGAGGGTTTTGAATCTCCTAAACCCTTAATCTATCAGGGTTTTAGACTCCCACTAACCCTTGCTTCTTATCAGGGTTATAAGAGACCCCTGAACCCTAGTTCTATTAGGGTTTTAGATTCCCCTAAACCCTTCAAATGTTAGGGCTTCTATACCCTTAAACCCTAGGTTTAGGAGGGTTTTAAAATTCCCTGAACCTTGAGTCTATCAGGTTTTTAGATTCCAGGAACCCTGAATTTATCTTGGGTTTAGCTTGGGTTTTAGAATATATCAGGATTTAGAAATGTACTTGAGGGAAGTCAATAGTGGTCTTGTGATCATCTGTGTCATCTACACCCAAGTTTTGCGAGAGTGAGTGATTCGAGGAAATGAGTGTTTGGACGCTCTTTTGCCGCTGCCCCTGTTTGTTTGCACTTGGCTTCACTTGATTACATTTCTTAAATTGAGATTGCAATTTCTATGTGTTAAAGGGTTTGGCGTTGACGAGCGATGATGACATATTTGCAGTGAGCTTCAGCGTGTGAGAGAGCGAGAGAGACATTGCAGGGATGTACTCTGGTATGGGGGATTTTTCTCGATTCAGCAAAGTGCTTGCAGCTATTGTGGATGCGGGACTTGGTGACTTTGAGACGGTGTTGAAGGTGAGTACTATCTCTCTAATGCGTGCACTCCTGACTGGAGTGTGTGCGCGTGTGTGTAATGGATGTTGTGTTTGTGAATTGCACGCGTTGTCCAAAGTCGAATTTTTTTATTGGCCTCTACTCGGGTGAGATTCTTTTGAGGTTGAGATTGTACTTAATTTGTAGCTCTGAACAATTACTGGGAGATTTGATGCTGTGTGAGAGTTTCCAACATTTCCTGTCTTTTCTAAATAGCACTTGTGAATCTTGGTCTAGTTTGGTTTACTAAACGTGGCTCTAAATTGGAGATGCTAAAATATATTTAGAAATTAGATTATTGTAATTCTCACGATGTCTCCTATTGGAGACCAAAAAAGAACCCCAGGAAGCCTCTTTCGTCAGTTTTCTTGACATAATCACCTTCAATTGCTAATTCGCAGCACAGTAAGACGTTGGTAATACGAAAACAAGAACTCTTGCCTAGCTAGATATCATCTAGATGCTAGCTGTCTTTTTTTGTCGTGTAGATTCCAAATCAAAAGCCTGATTCATTTCACTTTAATTTAGGATTAAATTTAAGTGCCACTCTGACTGGACGCCGTGATTCACAGGTCAAAATCTACTTACTGTCACGAGTCGCAGCAATTTTGTGTATAGAAGAACGAGTAATGAGCAACATCCTTTGGTTCCTCATGTTCATTTCTTGTTTGTTGAATTGATCCTTTGTTGTCTAGAGTTTGTCAGATTTAGATCTTGTAGTGCCAGCAACTACTTTGCTCCGATACGATCACAGAGGCATTTCCAATTGTCGCAATTTCAAGATTCTCGTATTAAATTTCATGTTGGTTGTGTGTGGCAGCTGCATAGTTCTAGAAATGTCACAGCAGATGACTGACATAGCTTATGCTGACTATTTTCAATTACAGGTATATATTCCGAGACCTTTTTGGGTGCAAATTTTAGTATTGGTATCGCAAAGTGTTTAAAGCTCTCTTCTAAGAAAGTTTAAATGGCATGGCTGGCCAAACAGAATGGCCAATTTCCAAGATGCTCAAATGCAGCTTGATGTGTGTCAAGTATGATGTCCGTTGGTGTTGACTGGACCAAAGTTGTGTTTGATTTTCTAGTCGATGCAGGTGAGATGGGATGTGGAGCGCTTGTATGGGGATGATCAATGCCGTTGTTTTGTGTGAATGTCCGTTCATGTTACCTTTCCAAGAAGACCATACGGAAGAGTAAGTGTTGTTTGTTTTAACCTTTATCATTATGCTGACATGCATGTTGTCACCTCAACCCTGTTTTGCTAACTTGATACCCAAATTTGACGTGGACATTGAATTTGGATATTTATCTAAAATATCATATTAAGCTCTTCTGGACTTGTCCAACTTCCCTATTTTGGAGTAGTTGTTGAATGATATCTGTGAGTTTTTTCTGATCAATGAATATGCAGTCGATTCAAGATTCATATCTGTTGTAATGCAAATTCTGCAGGCAAATAGATCAGGGAACTGTAGATGAATGTAAGGAGGCACAGACCTCATGGATTACCCTAGTATGTAATAACATCACATGCTTTGTAGAATTTCTTGGTGGGACACATACCTCTGGAATCCATTTCAACTTTGGTACGCTTCCATCCTGCACGAAATGCTTTTACTCACTTGTAATAGTAGCATCCTCCCTGTTCTATGATCAAAATTCATCAGGCAAAAGCCATTTTTGCATGAAATGAAGTGGTCAGCAGTCAAAGATGAAGATGGGATTGTGCCTGCAAAATCAATTACAGGTATTTCTATTTTCTGTTCTGTTCCTGTAGTCATTTCATTTTCTGTCCTGCTCCTGTATCCCCGAATTGTGGGATACTCACTTCATTTTCTTTTGAGACTTATGGAAGAGGGCACTCAAAGACCTGACAAATTGAACATGGCATCGTCAATTGTAACACTAATAATTTTAAACTGAGATTGAATCTGTGTGTAACTCTCAACCAAATTGACCGGTGATCAGATTCTGCAGATGTTAGGGTCGACAGCAGGACAGGAATTCCTCCTACAGCACACCATTTACGCGATCACCATGGGCTCCAATGATTAACTCAACAACTTCTTGATCGATGCATCTCCATCTCCGATGCTCTTCACCCCGAGGCAGTTTGAAGACGCGCTCATCAGCACTTATCGCCAGCAGATGACGGTACATACATGGCCAATAGGAACTAGAAAAAGGTACATCATTCTTGTCCTTTGGTCACAACAATGTTTGAAGATGCAATTTTGCCTTGCTCTTATGGGATGAAAAATGCATTGAATTGAGAGCCTGTTTTTGCAAATGAGAGGTGTAGGAGTTAGCTTCAAGTTAGTGTGATTGAAATTATACTATCGTTTCAATTGGATTTTTGATTCAGGACACGACACTACAATTCAGAATTCTCTCCCAAATTTTTGCTTCAATGACTCTCCCTAAACACACAGATCAACATGATTTTCAGGCTCTCGTGAATCTGGGAGCTTGAAAGTTTGTGCTCATGAATGTGGGGCCGCTAGGGTGCATCCCATATCGCATGACAATGACCGCAACGGAGAAAGGGCGCTGCATCAAAGAAGACGACTAGCTTGTGTTGGGCTTCGATGACGCTCTCAAGTGGCTCGTGGATGAGCTCAATGGCATTCACGGTTCAAGAGCCATACTAATCATCTACCAATTAAATTGAGCTGCCTTTGTTGCATTCACGCAGTGGAACTTGACCTTGATATATAAAGAGGTTAGCTTCCATGACCATTTCTGGAAACAAGTGATGGATCGAGAGTAGTGGGGTGCATTATTTCTCCTACACAAAAAGTATCCAGTTGTGAAGTATTACTTTCTTTAAGGCAGGGACCGCTCATTGGTGTAACTATGTGACATTTTAATTTGTGAGCATTACTTACGTTGTTATTTGAAAATTATGCAGGTTGAGAAGCATGCTTGAAGAAGGGCCGTAGCAAGATGATTAGGGTCAGCCACTCTCGACAAAGTCGGTAACTGCTTCGGATTGCGTGATTCGGATCGCGTGAAGGGACAGCTGTACATAGAATCTGAGAAAAAAGCTTATGTGAAACAGGTATATTGTGAGACAGGTTGTGGGAGATTTTTGAACCTGTTTTGGTTGCGGTGTGGATGCTTTTTTTTAATTAGGGCTTGTGCAAATTGTTGGAACCACTTGGTGTTGAGGGCTTTGTGTCCATATAATTCTCTTACGTTAAAGTTGCATTCAAATTGCATCTGTGTTTTATTTAGTTGATGGTTTTAGGCGTTTTGTCTACTTATTGCGTGATGTTCACTGGTCAATTAGGTGCTGGAAGACCTTCAGATTAATCATGGTTCAAGCCTGATCTGCGGATATGTTTGCAAAGGAGATGTATCCGCACCTGAATTTTCCTATGAACAAGTAGAGATTCATTTTGACTGGATGTTTATAAATTGCAGACTTGGGAAAGGGTGTGTCTTCGATTTTCAGACTGAAAGATTCTTCTGCTGTACGCAAAGTCAACAATTTTTGAGAGTTCTGATGCGTGATAGAAGGTGGGTGCAATTACTGAAATTGTCATAATAAGCAACATGACTCCAAGGGTACAAGTCTGAAAATTCGAAGGATTTCTTTTTTTCTTTTTTTCCTTTTGTTGCTATGTAGCTTTGTGAGGTGGGGGGATTTTTTAATTGGTTTAGGATCTTCTTTCTGGCTTCATTACTGGCAATCTTATGGAGTTGTCATGTGCCTCCTTGATACTGATATTCTACAACATGTGTCAATGCTATTTCTTCAATTTACACCCTTGATGGCATCCCGTGATGTATTGCAGCCTATCCAAGAGACGATGTCCCATGTCTCTTTGTTTTTACCGTGGCAACAAATATTTTTGCATTTTGCATGAATTTCTCACTAATTTGCCTCTTTTTTGCGTCCTTGGAGCATCCGGACAGATGGGAGGGCAGTGCGGCTATACGATTTAGGTGGAAGTTTGGGGATGTAGTGAACAATATGAAGCGATAAAATACCTCTTTGAGCTTGTAGACAGAGACCGGCGAAGCTGGGAGATGGTGCTTGTCGTTCACAAATTCAATTATCTACTTTCTGCTCCAGGGACATGTGATTCTGCTGGTGGTCTTGAAATCATTCAAGTATCACACAAACTTTGAAAGACTGACTTTTGAGAGACAAAAATGAGTCATTGAGGAACTTATTTAGCCTCTCATACTTCTTTGTTCTGATCAAGAAGATGCAGCAGCGGATAAAAAGCCCTTGAATGCATGCACGTGTCCGTCAGTGAATGAGTCTCCTGACTTATATGTGTTGAATTGTTGACAGGATTGGCAGCTAGAAGGTACGAATCTGGACGTTGGGAACTTGTCAACATTTACAGCACAACATATGAGCGACGGGTTTTTCTACTCATTCTTCTTATCAATTTTATGCCAATTTCTGATAGGTATGATGTGATAACTTAGTAGTTTACTTTCATTAAAATTGTGTGCATTTTGGCCTTGGCTTTTGGTTGGTCTTTAACTTTCAGTTTTTGACCTTGTAATGGCCGCACTTGTGACGTGTGAATAGAAAGGAGAGAAAAGCGGATTCGAGGTATGTAGCAACAGCTCTGTGAGTAGTTGACAGGTATGTTCAAGTAGCTTCTTTTTTGCAATAATCATTTGAATTTACAGAGAGGGATAGGTTTGGCTCATTCTTGAAGCTTAGATTCAAAGTTTCTACTTTTCAATCACAATGACTTGCTTTGTATGCAAGTAATGCTTGAAGATATTGTTGCTATTTGTTAAAACGTCTTGGATAAACAGGGTTTAAGAGTTTTAGAAACCATGAAATCTTGGAGGGCTTAAGACTCCTCTAACCCTTGATAAACCGGGGTTATTGATTCCCCTAAACCCTGAAATTCAGTTGGTTTTTAAGCTCCCCTAATCCCTTAGGGCTATGAACTCCCCGCAAACCCTTAATGAAACAGGGTTTTACACTCCCCATGAACCCTTAATCAATCAGGGTTTGAGGCTGCCCTAAACCCTTACTCTATCAGGGTTTATACTCCCCCTAAACCCTATTTCCATCAGGGTTTTTAGACTTCTTGAACCCTAGTTATCTCAGGGTTTTAGACTCCCCTAAACCCTTCAAATGCCAGGGTTTTTAGACTCCCCTAAACCTTGGGTTTATTAGGGTTTCGAAACTCCCCCAAACCCTTAATGAAACAGGGTTTAAAAACCCTCATGAACCCTTAGTCTATCAAGGTTTATACCCCCTCTAAACCCTAATTCCATCAGGGTTTTTAGACTTCTTGAACCCTAGTTATCTCAGGGTTTTAGACTCCCCTAATCCATTCAAATGCCAGGGTTTTTAGACTCCCCTGAATCGTGGGTCTATTAGGGTTTCGAAACTCCTTGACCCTTTTGAAAATGTGACTTGAGTTTTTGTTTGTTAAAGGATTTGGTGAATCAAAATTGAAAAGGAAGTGTTTGTTGATATTTGATTTGGATTCCAGCTTGGATAGAATTTGAGTAGTAGCTGTCTTGAGCATTCAAGTAGTAGCTCTTTTGTGCATTTTTATTGTGAAACATCAAATTGGTTGATCACTTTGTTTGTTTTTTTGTGCAGATTTAGTTGGTGGTTGCATGCAAGTTCAGTCACGGCTAATTCCTGCCCAAAGTTCAGTTGGTATATATCCCTGGATCTTTGCCTGTAAGTTTTATATTGCAATCAAGCTACTTGCTGTTGTCTTGAGCTTTTATTGATTTTGAAGTTGATTGTGTATTGTGCATTATACATGATAAATGATGTCTATATTATTGTAGTGGTTTTGAACTAATTCATGCATTTCTTGTACAGCGGAGCTTAAGAAGAAAGGTAAACCGAAAAGGCCATTCATCGAGATGTTCTTTGGTGAGATACATATTTTCAATCTGGTTTTAGGAGCTTTGATTTTGCTCCCATAGTTCTTTGTTTTTTTTGTGATCCTCAAAACTCTTTTTGTGAATTGATGCAATGTATGACTAGTTTTGCAGTAGACCTAGGTTTCATTATAACTCTCTATTGCATTATTATCTTATTCCACAATTCACTAGTGATCATGTATATCTTTGCTATAGTTGAGCTGTCTAAATTTCAATAGTAATGTTGTTACAAACTTCTATAATTTTGATAAAACTTGTGTAATCTATAATAGCATAGTTTATTGAGGTGAGTTGCTGGCATTTATCTTGTCATTAGTGATTGATCATATACTTTTGCAGATATTCAGTTTTAATGACAACAAGCCATCATTTTCCTACAAATTCAAAGATTGGTACATATTAGTCCATAGATTTATTTCCATGCATTCAATTGGTTTTCAGATTCCTATCTACTTTGATCTTGACCTTACACAAGTATAGAACATGATTTCTGTTTCTAACATTGTCTATAAGCATTACCAATGTTTGAAATTCATTGTCTTGATAAAAAAAGTCATTTCAGCAAGGATTTAGGGCACGAAAACCCTGATTAGGGTTTCTACATAACATAACATTTTCAAAAATGGTTTGGCTTTTTGGAATCCTTGAGAGATTTCGGTCAACATTGATGTAGAAACCTCATGCCAAATCCTAACAGATAAAGACTTCAAAAAGCCCAGGGACGCCCCTGTAACCCAAACCCTAAACCCTAAACCCTAAACCCTAAACCCAAACCCTAAACCCTAAACCCTAAACCCAAAGAATCACCTACAAAATCATATACGTAGTATTGTATTGCACAAAGTTGGATCTATTGTAAAGATTAATTTTTTTTCTAATAGTCTTTACCTCCAAAACATTGCTCTATTAATGACAAAGAACAAAACATTGGAAGCAATAGAATATAACAAATGATTGAGATCGTCAAGTAATTGAATGATCAACACATGCCGCACAAGTTGAATTCAACACGTAGAGCTGCAATCCCAAAACTGAGACTTGTTTAGAACCACATGAAATTCCAACCTAAGAATCCCTAAATCCCTAAGTTGTTCTTTTAATATGTAAATGGTCTTCATGAGAAAAACATTGAAATAAAGACTTTTTATCTATGCAATTGATTTTGAGGTTCTTGTGGCATTTGACTTACATTTGTACCACATAGATCTTCAAAATAAGATGTTGTAAATATTTGAAAATAACTAAAATGCTTTATGTCAAGCTTCATTTTTAGTAGAAAAAGTAAGATCTTAAAAATGAATTCTGAAAATAAATAGAATCAAATGATGGAAGTAATAGGATCTCATAGTGCATATTATGTAGTCAAAATGTAGTAAAAAAGGTAAAAAAGTTCAACTACAAGATCCTTTAGTTAACTTGTCCGAGTACACCCTCCTAAAATATCATAGTGAGAAACTTTAACAATTGCAACATCATGATGCTTCAATTTTAAAAGAAGTATTTTCAACTCCTTCCAAATGGTTAAGTTTCATCTTTCAAACTTTTTATCCAAAGATGTATTTGTCCTACAACTTACATTTTTCCACAATATGTTGAAGAAATACATTGGGAATACATGTGAAAAAATTCAAAAAAAAATTCATATTCATGCTTGAAAAAAGTAATAAGTAGAAAGATGTAAAATATGATTAAATTACTAAATTGTTAAGAATTTAGTCATAGAATTAAAAAATTCCTATCCCAATAGTTGTAATGTTGTGCTACTTGTCTACTTTGCCCCAAAATAATTCCGTGGTTTAAAAACATGGGTTAAAATAAGCTCAATTTGGAATTACACTAGAAAAAACAAATATGAACATAACAATTTCTTACAATACAATATTGTAGTGGTACACATATTGCAAGTATACAATATTGTATCACATACTTTAAGCACACGGAACCGTTTTCTTTTTTGCAAAATCTGAGGCTTACTTTAACTCATGTTCTCAAACCACGGAATTGTTTTGGAGCAAAGTAATAATAAACAATCGAAATTCATTTTTAATTTTTTTCCTAAACTATTGAAAATTGAGTTCAAAATTGAGTTCAAGACTTCAAAGTTTATTTTGGGGTAGAGATTCCATAACTGCCCTCAAACTAAAACTTTACATAATTTTCATCTTATTAATCAAAATAGAATGATTCAACTCTTTTTAAACATATATAAGTATAGAAAACCAATTTCAAATTTTTATTTTTAAAAAAGTGATTTTTTTAAGCTTCCCAAGCTACCTGAGCTTCAATAGAAACTACAATTCATATAATAAATTTTTATGTAGTCAAATAGTATGAAAATTGTTGCACCTTGAAGCTATTCCTTGACCACATGGTGTGTGAAAATTTTGTAGAAAAAGCAAACAAACTTTATTTGTAAATGGATGACTCAAAATGCTATGTTGCCTAAATAACATACTTATTTTATTTACTTTAGGGCTTTAACGGTTAGTTGCACTTTGAATAGAAGTCATATTGAATATTAAGAATGGTGAGTACATAGACGATTTTGGATGTTCTCACTTTCATGTCATATTGGTTATAATTAATTTCTTAACGCATAAATCCTTTCTTGAATTTTTTATAAATATATATTATTTGCCTCAATTTCATGAAATTCATCATACAAAAAGTTTAAAAAAATAGTAGTCAAGCATTGGTGTGAATTGATGAGATCTATGGTCACCACTAAAAGTCTTTGGAACCTCCTTGTTCATTGTCTAGAATTTGGACGTCAGAGAGCTAAGGGGTTAAAGAGACATGTGTTTCACAGTATTAGAGGGTGGATACTCCATAGTCTTTCTCCATCACAATCTTAGAACATCTTTTATCAGATTTGTTTTTTATAATGTTTAGACAAAAGTGCATTATTGTTTATAAAACTTCCATTTGAAGGACATCTTTTTATCCATCGAGGGGATAGTTTCTTGTATGGTGAATTAGAAGGAATACCATTTAGATGAGACCAATTCCAAAATCGTGTTGCTAACTTGCTAAGGCTTGCACGATTTCAGGACGAAGAAAGAGCATTCTGTCTTACATTTGTAATAAATGATTTGAGAAGCAAGAATAGCAAGGTTTGACCTTTGTGATGCTTTATACTTTGAAGGAAGAAGAAAGCATTTTTGGTTTATACAGAATTCGTAAATGAACTGTTCCCCAATGTACAAAGATTGCAAGATAGTTCTCACAAATTTCACATGATAATTACAAAGAATAATGAAGTTACATCCAGCAACAAATCAATTCATCTCCACTAGACCTAGCAGTGGACAAATATCTACAAGGCACAAGTTACCAAGGATGCCATGTCATATACATCCCAACTAGCGTTCATCCCACGTTGACTGAATCAAAACATCCATTCCTCAAAAAAAAAGAACAAATAATATGACAATCTCCTTATGATCCATGGTGGCAGGTCAGAACATTCTTCACTTTCGTACCCAACCCTTGCTTATCCTTCTCATAAAATGGCAGTTCATCCAAAAGCTTCAACTACTCAGCTTTGTCCTTCAACTCGGCAGGTTCCCATTTTTGAACCTCCGCTTGCTCAGCTATCTACACTTTGGAAGGGATTCTCCGCTTCATTGGAATGCACCAGAAACACCAAAAAATTAGATGATGGTTGCTATACCCGCTCAGCTTGAGTGTGTGAATCAACGATAAATTTCTCACATTCTTCTTTGGCACGTGCACTCATTCTTACTGCCTCCTCCCTTGGCACTTGCGACAATCCTATGGGCTTTAACCTGCATAGTTGTTGTAACAAGCTCAAAAATATACGCAAACAATGCATACTCACAAAACAATCAACATGACAATGTTTAAAATTGATTATTATTATTCTGAAACTGAAATTGGAAACAACAAAATCTACCTCGGCATTGCAGATAGATTGCTCCGCCTTTGCCTCCTCACGCTTTTTGAGCTCAAGAGCTTTTGCTTCATCCTTCATCTTCTTTTGCTCAACCTTTGACTGCATCTCATCCCAATGAACTAGATCAATAGCTATTCCAAGCCTAAAGCATCGAGCAATCAAGTTTGATGATGCAAACTCACCAACTTGGATTCAGAGAAAAGCCAAGGTTGAGAATAATTCATTCCGTGACAAAGCAACAAATTAAGAAATAAAAAGTCCTGAAAGAAAACCTCGACAGTTGCAGCCCGTGCTTCAGCCTTGCGGTTTAGGATAGTAGCCAGGCATTGACCTCAGAATCAACCCTCTCTTTGTGCGCACTACCAAAAGCCTCAGCCTTCTCTTTCTATACTGTGGGAGACCTCGTACCTGAGTGGTCACCGTTTCAGTTTAGAAGCTCCAAGTACGTCCGTCAGATTTCTAAAAGGAAAAGAGTGAACTAAATCGGCTAGGATGCGTCCACAGACATTCCTTGTAACTTTCGATATCTGTTCTAAGTTTGGGTTGCTATCTCTGTCTCTAGAGTAGGACAAGCAATAGCCTCAAGAATACACTTTCTTTATTATGTACTTTTTATTGATTCTATGACTTTCTTGTGCATGTTCTTACAACGCAATTACTGCAAATAATGTGCAGCTTACAGATTTTGGTCTTTCAAGAGTAGGCCTTATCAATAGCACGAACGATCTATTAGGCCCTGCCGCAACTGCGACTATGCTTATGGAGGAGTCTGAGAAAAATCAATGCCTTTCTCCTAAGCACGTCCATCAGATCACGCCATGAATAACGATAAGAAGTACTCTATTGAGAGTTTCAGGTTCTCCCAAAAAAATTAGGTTTTTCCATTTCGCTACAAAAGTTTGCGATATTCGCCAGTGCGATCGCAAAGCAGGTAAAAAGATTCCGCAGGCACTCTCCAGCAGCATGTCTTGAATTCGAAATCATTGGAAAATCTGACCAGTCTAATAATAGTAAATAGGCTGAGTAGCAAAACGGTTTTGGGTCACAAACTAGCGAGACCGTGGAGATTTTTAGATGGAGATGGAGTTTGATTGGGTTTTTTCAAAATGTGAATCGTTATCTTTGGGAGAGGGAGAGGGACTTGTAGCATTATGGAGATTGTTGCTTGTGGGAGACTCTGTTGTGATGAGGATGCATGGAGTATCTCAACTCTTTCAAGATGGTTCATTTCTGATTAACGGGCTTGAGAGTCCTATTTACATATTCTGTTTTGAGCTTTCTATTTCGTTCTATTCAGTTAACAGTATCAGCTGTGAAAGGGCTGGATATTATCTTTTCGCTTTCATTCATGATCCTCTTTTGCTTGGCAGAGTTCCACACGTTTGCTAAAAACATTCGTCTACGTTTGCCTCCGTCGTGGATGGTATTTGGAAGAATCAATTCACCTGAAGATTCACCTCTGCGGCACACAAATGACGGACAAGTCTATTTGAAACTCTTGTGCTGCTCCTCTTCTGGGTATTTGCCTGCATTGCTGCATTTACAATCCATGATATGTGATTTGGTTCGTAGTTGAACTGCATCTGGATGTCAGAGACTCAGAGTTGGAGCAGGTCATGAAATATACCTACTTGGGAGGCTACAAGTTTGAAAGCTGTTGAAATCTTGATTTGTGATCATGATTTGTGAACCCTGGTCGCAGCACAATTCTCTCCGGCAAACCCTAATCCTGGAGCAAATTCCTCAGATCAAGCTCCCTCAGATCAAGTACTGCTTGAATGCGGTATGTCACTGAAGGTAGAGCCGACATGCATGCAACCCACGGCGTGTGATTCAAGCTGAGATCCCATGTCCGCCTGCAATTCAAATTGCATCCTTGCCTCGCTCGGACCCAGTTTCCTCTAACGGAACTCTACTTTCGTAGAGAAATCTACCGAGTGAGGATTACGCCTACGAACGACTACTCTAAAGCACCGAACCCATAATACGAAAATTAAGTTCAATCCTCAAGCAACAGCAGCGATCCCCAACCCCCAAGAAATTCACAGACTAAGCATGAAAAGGTGAGAAGACTCCCTCAACGTTGCAATTAAGAATGCTTGCGCTTCCAGGAAGCTCCGTCCGTTGCAGCATCGCTCCACGCCTCATCCTCCACAGTAAATACCGTGCGCCCGAAAACCCTCAATACGCCGGCATCCCCGGCGCTCCCCGATCCCGACGTTCCCCTTAGGCCGCGGCGTTCCCAATGTTGGGAACGTCACCCTTTCCTGTAGGGGACCTTAAAAATTAGGGTTTAGGATATAGATTATATGATTGAGACATGTAAATGAACCATTAGAAAAATTCCATTGGATTCAGAAACATATCAAGATGTGGTAGCCATAGATTTAGGAGATCAAGGTGTGCTAAAAGGGTCCCTATACCTCGTAGATACAAGAATACAGTGCACTCGGGGGTACATGGTTACATCTTTCTCAAAGGAGGTACATTGGTGTAACCTGTCCCGTGTAAATGCGTGTAGTCCTTTGTAAATGCGTGTAGTCTTTTGTAACCGGGGGTTTGGGGTTGGTACAGGTGCTAGCCGTCTACCTACCACTGTATCTTGACAAGACTTAAACAAATCATTTATGACTACAGTGCATTCCATTGATTCATGCGCGAAGACCCAGTTAGGGTCCATGCTGCCCTTTCAATGGACTTCCATCTGGAGAATATAAATATTACAATATAATTCAATGAAAAGTTCAATTCAAAAGTACTTTGGGGTTAGAAATATTCAAAAGTTAAATATTCAAAATATTCAAAAGTTAATCAAGTTAGATGGTTTGTTTTTTAATAGTACCATTCTTCAAATATTTTGCAACCACCCATCGAATTACAAAGTTATTATTTTGTAGGATCCACCTATACCTCGCAGCTACAAGAATACAGTGCATTTGGGGGTACACTGGTACATCTTTCTCAAAGGGGTTTCATTGGTGCAACTTCTCCTGTGTAAATGAATGGAGTCCTTTATAAATGCGTGTTCCGGATTACAAGGGTGCGGCCGTCTACCTACCATTGCATCTTGGCAGGACTGAAACAAATGATTTATGACTACAATTAGAGGAGGTGCAATGCCTTGAATTAAGGGCTTTGGGTTTAAGTTATTAAATGATTGTCTTTTACTTAATGTTAAATAAAAGTTGTAGGGTGAATCCCTCTGTTCTTGGATAAAGTTTTGGGTACTTAGTTTATTAAGCCTCCAATAGAAGCCAATGCGTATATTTACATCCAAAATATAGAAAATGGATTTAGAATATTGAAAAATGTCAATTCAATTGATTTCGGTACAATAGTAAACCATCTACATCCTAGCTATAATTCTAGGGTTTAGGATTTATAGGTCTTTAGAAGGTAATTATTTTGGGGACTTGTACATAATAATCTACTCCAAGGCTTTAGAGACATTAGAAATGGGTATAATTTCATCTAGAATATTTATTTTGAGAAATCAATATTCATAAGGGTGCTAAATCAAAAAGACCAAATAACAATATAAAACCATTTGGATTAAAAAAGTGACCTAATTTGACCTTTTTTTTTGCACACCTAATCTTAGATTATTTCATCTGGTAGTATGAAAATGGAGGGAATAAATTTCAAAAACTTTGCCCACACAAATTGCAAATTATCTACAGTTAAGGGTAGAAAATAAACTTCTTAAGATATATTGCAAGGCTTCATGAAACTTTGAACCTTTTTCACTAAAATTTTGGCACTACAAAATTGGGAAGGTAAAAGTGGTTTTAGGGTGTAGGATTCAATTGAGGGTCTTGGGAAAGAAAAGAAGCAAACAAATCTAATTTGAATTCCTAAGAAATTGGATTGGATTTGTGTGTATAAGGGAGGAAGAAAATCTAAGTTCTCTATATTTCTAAATTGAAAATAAAAGGCACTAATTCCAGTAGTAAGATGGGCAAGCAAGAAAATATCCCATGGAGAGTTGCATTTAATCCATAAAGGACAAAACACCGTGTTTAGGTCAATATAGCAATTTGGGGCAACTTCCTATAAATGGAATTTCTTTTTTCTTTTTTTTTAAATTCTCACAATACATGCCCAAGGAGTAGCTTTGAGGCCCAACAATTTTCATAACTTTTGACTGCATGGTTAAAAAGTTATTGCATGATATATCATTTTCATTTATTAGTGGGCAACTCAAGAAAATCTTAAAAAATCACTTTTAAAAATTAAAGAAAATTGAAACTAGGATTATAGATTTAGGTATATGTGGAAGGTTTTTTTGATCATTCTTTTTTGATTGGTGAAATGAAAGTTATGAGGGTAGTTAGGGAATCTCTACTCTATTAGGGTCTTTGAAGGCCTTTATTTAATTCAATTTTTGATATTGAAAAAAAACAAATATAAACATAGGGTGCATATTCTTAACCCCTAAAGGACCAAGGTGAATTTTGGAGCAACATAACGTCTTTGGGCAAGTACCTGTGGATAGAGATTTCCATATTTTTGGCCCAAATTTCACTAGGGTTTTAGGGTTTAGGGTTTAGGGTTACATGGATATCCCCGAATTTTGGACATACTCTTTTAGGGCGGGAATTTTGGCTACCTCCCCATTTTCACATATTGCGCATCCAATGGTGAAAGAAACCACCATGTAAGTATCACGGTTTGCGAGATATAGCAAGTTGGACTTTTGAGAAGACGAGTAATGGCAATGTGGCTAATCTAGATGCGAATGTGCACTTGATGGACAACACGGGAGTTGCAGCAACGAAGCAACTGCCAAGGAAGGGTTTGTGTTGCACTGGTGAACTCGATGTAGGATCCAATTTTGATGGAATCGGAAATTACCGTTAGTCTCAGTTAGGGTATTCAAGTATCGAGTACACAAAATTGTTGAGTATCAACTACAAATAAAGTCCAGACTAACATTGGTCACGACAGGCAACTCAAAATCACCGAGTAGTGAAATCGAAATTCAAATATGGTATTGCAAAGTCAATACCAATGTTGCATAGTCGTACCAGGTGACCAAGAGAATTTCAGTATTCCGTCAAAATTATCTCCACTTAAAGCTACAAACGCCCTCTTGGAAAACCCCACGAAGCTCCTTGCTAGAAACCGAGGTCGAATGATCTAAATAACGGGGAAAAATGAACTCAACCTACAACCACCACCACCACCAGATACTTTTAGAAGCAGTACAAATCCAGTACAAATCTGAATTGAAAACAAATTGAACAAGGTAGAAAAAGAAAACGAGAGAAACGTACGCGTACGCCAAAAGCTACTTGCTTTTCAACAGAAACATTTCTTTCTCCATCTTCTCGATGGATTCTTTCAACGAGAGGGCCGCCAAGCGTGTCGCCTCCATGTGAGCTGCCGCGAGCTTCCGGTCGCGCTTGCCTTCCGAAACGAAGGAGGCAAGCTTCACGTCAAGAGCTTCAAAGTTAATCCTCATAACTCCTTCTATGGCCGCAAACCTCGCGTCCATGGTTCCGAACTGCGGGTGGCCCACCAGCTGGTTGGCGACCACCCCAGCGCCCACAATCCAGCCGTAGGTGCTGAGCAAGAACCTCGGCGCCTCCCCAAATTTCTGGCAAACGAAAAAATACACAACGGCATTAAAAAACAAAATACACAACGAAAAAAAGAATGAAGGACGACCCAGACGAAACAAACAAGTACAGTACCTCGTGTACAGTACCTCGTGGGTGAGATAAACGGCCGTGGAAGGTGCGGTGACCGCAGCGGCCATGCAGCGCTTCACAGCTGTGAACCCCACCATTGCTAATTCGCTACAATTAAGTTACACGCGCTCAACCAAATAAACGCAATAAACAAAGGCACAAGATCTGTGACTTACTTGCATGATATATAACGAAGATCGCCACTCCCCGAGTCCCCGCCCGCCCCAACGTCGCTCTGCCTCCGCTGCCAAGCTTTTAGATACACAAAAGAAATTAAGAAGACTAAAACCCTATCAATATAACAATATAAAGAACTAACACAAATAATACAAATAACACTTAGATCTAGGCTTAAACAAATATAAACAGGCTTTAGGACCAAACTAGTTTAGCGCGACAAAAAGCGAGCTCATCCGTGCAGAAGGAACTGAAAATGAGAGAGGAAGAATGAGTGTTGTGTTCAGGCTTAAATAGTCTTCTAGAATTCCCACCCTACAAGACCTAAAGAGAACTAAAAAAAATTCCCACCCTACGAGACCTAAAGAGAACGAAAAAGAACTCCCACCCTATCCCTCGCAGCTACAAGAATACAATGCATTCGGGGGTACACGGTTACAACTTTCTCAAAGGAGGTACATCGGTGTAATCTGTCCCTTTATAAATGCATGTAGTCTTTTGTAACCGGGGGTTTGGGGTTGGTACAGGTGCTAGCCGTCTACCTACCACTGACCTCTTGTCCTGCGATTTAAAACTGCCACTTCTGCTGCGTTCATAAAAAAAAATGAAATTTTTTTTTTTTTTAGAATCTAACCATTAGATCTTGTACTTCACTCATCTAAGATCATGTGGTAAAAATTTCATGAAATTTGACCATACGGATTGGAAGATATCATCATTTAAAGTTGGAAAAAAAGTTTTTCTATACTTTGGCCTAGAATTTCATCTAACTTTGACTGCCATTGGTGGAAATTTTTGTACTATAGACTTTGAATTAAAAAAAATTTATGTTGAAGAATTGAGTTGAAAGTCTAGGAAAAAAATTCCAAAAAGAAAACACTTGATTTTCATTCTTTAAGAAATTGTTAAATAGAAGTAGGTCCAAGATTGAATTAAAAAATTAAATTGTTAATAGCCTCAAGATGGAATTGAAACACAATAATCTAAATAGTGAAATTTTTCTAGGAAGGAAACTTAACCTTGAGTCCTTGACAAACAATTACTTATGGAAATTGTGAAAATTGCATTCAAAATGAAATCTAGTACGAGATTTTTTCAAGAAATTTCCATGATTGCCCAAAAACAAGATTGTCCATAACTTTCTCATTACTAGTCCAAATAGTATGAATCAAAGCTTCACATGTAGACAAAAATAAAATATTTGAAGGAAAAAAATTTAATTCTAATTTTGACTTTTTGTGATTTTTGTATTGCCCGTCGACCTTCATTCTTGGCTGAGGGTGGCATAACTTTTGCTTTCAGACATTAATTGAAAAAAATTATATTCCCACAAAGTTGATGAATTCTTCTATTTGATTTTTTTTTTTTTTTTAATGATGAAAATTGAGATTGTAGATACCTATTTGAACTCCCTAGATGACTCTTGGTCCTTTAGGGGTTTAAATTCAACTTTATTCTTGTGAATAACTAGGATAAATTGTTTGACAAAAATTACAAAGTATTTGCAGAAGAAAATTCAAATTCAATACATGGACCTCAGCACCTTGCATTTAGAATATTTAGTATTTTTTTAACCCCTAAAGTCCTAAAGTCCCAAAGTCCCTACATGAGACTTTGGGATTTTCAGGTAGGCTAATGTGTTCTCAATTTTTGACTAGATTTTTTGAAACTTTTTTTAAAGATAAGAAATCAAATTATCTTTCACAAAATATAATTTTATTTCAATGAGTGCCTAGAAGCAAAGGGTGATTGCAAGAAAGACCGGTACTATTTTGTATCACACTTGATGTGTTCAAGTTGTCTTCGGCCATAACTTTTGCACATTAAAGTCAATGTACTTGAATTTTTTTTTGAAGATCAGAAACTAGACATTTATTAGAAATTTTATTTTTCAGAAATTTTCAAAAATAATTTTATATTTAAATTTCATTTTAGCTAATTTGTCACACTTTGTGATTTAGGGGTTTTTAGTACTGGGGACCCTCCAAAATTAATGATCCAGAGCTGAAATTTTTGTGGTCTATACCTACACTAGAGAGGCATGTTCCTACCAAACAAAATTTAAAAAAAAATTATTTTATGTCCTCTACATTCAGGCAAACAGGGCTCTCTTGCGCGCACAATTTTGAACATTCAAAATGGTTTTAAGATGATTTTTTTGGTAAAATATCTTTAAAATGAAGTCTTCCCAAATGGCCAATTTTTAGTTTCTTTGAAAACTGTTTTTCCTATTTTCTACAAATTAAAACGTCAAAGTACCTATTTTCATGAGATTTTGCCCTAAACCCTAAACCCTACTTTAAAAATTTTCCTATAATTTTCCTTCCTAGGGTACCTTCTCCTTAAAGGTGTGAATACAAAACATATTTTTTTTTTTAAATTTAAATTTTTTTTCTAATTTTTAAGTACTCCCGAAACAAATTTGAGTATTGTGTAGTACTGCCGCCGACGCTACTCTTTTCGTTCGGTCCTTCTTGCAATCACCCCAAAAGTTATGCCATCCTAAGTCCAAAAAGAAACTCGAGGTGCAGCTCAATAGAAACCACAAAAAGTTGAATTTTTTTAATTGAAACCACAAAAAATTAAATTTTTTTGTCTTCATATGAAACTTTGATTCATTTTATTTGGACTAGTAACTAGAAAGCTATGGACAATCTTGTTTTTTGGGCAATCATAGCATCTTTTTTTTTAAATAACTTATAGAACTCATTTTTGAATGCTTTTTTTCTAATTTTTCAAATAGAATTGTTAGAGAGGATTAAGTCTACTTGTTAGAACAATCTCACTATTGAAATAATTGTGCTTTAGTTCCATCTTAGAGCTATTAACAATTTAGTTTACCCTTCAATCTTGAACCTACTTCTACTTAACAATTTTTAATGAGTGAAAATTAAGGATTTTTAAATTTTTTTTCATAGATTCTCAACTCAATTTTTCAATATAAAAAAATATAAAATCAAAATCAGTGGTGCAAAAATTTTAAGTTAAGATGACTTAAAGCCAAAAAAATCTAGTTGAGCAAGGTGTAAAAAAACTTTTGTCTTTACTTTAAATGCATATATCTTCCAATCCACACAGTCAAAGTTTCTAAAAATTTTACCACAAATTCTTATACTAGTCTAGTACAAGATCCTCCGATTAGATATGCAAAAAGAAAAAGATTAAAGTTTTTTACTCTTTGCAATACAAATCGTAGTTTTGAGTGTTTAGGGATGAAAAAAGGCCTTTGGGACATTAGGGGTTAAAATGGCGCATTATATAAAAAGTGGTTAAGGGTAGTTGCAAGAAACACTTCACGTTTTTCTGTCAAAACTGCGTTTTTTGGCCATAGGACTGGCAGTACTATGCAATACTATTAATACTATGTTTTAGAAGCGCCCCGGCAAATCTGAACCGTTGATTCAAGGCGCCTGCAGATTTAAACCGTTGATTTAGTACTATGCTGTACTATGGACTACTACGAAGTACCGCAGAAGCCATTGGGAGCAGAAAAGGGGTCTGTGGAGATTTTCATTTTTAGTGATTCAAAAAAATTCAAAAAAATTCCATAAAAAAAGATATTTTGCTAAAGAAGATTGCAGTCGCATTACACCAAAAAATTCATGAAGGAAAATTTTTCCCTCTTCGTAGCTTTCGCGCAAAGGAAGGTCACTTTGATCCCATGTGTGCAATCGAAATGATGCTATTTTCATAAAAACTCATCGTAAGCCCTTGTAATGTTAGTAGACCTCCAACATGTCCAATTTGTGGCTTCAAATTCGCATTTTTGGGTCAAAAATAGGACTAAAACCCCCCAAAATGACCAAGGTAGAAATCCAATCGGGGGCAGGTTAAAAATAGTAAACTAATTTTTAAAAAATTTAAAAAAATACTCAAGGTCTGCAACTTTTGCATCTACCATTATTCCAAATTTCATGCCAAATGGACAAACAATGCAAAAGTTATGAGCAAAAAGTCAATTTTTGAGGGCAAGGGGACAAGAAATAGGACAAGTATTTCTTCCAATCACCCTCAATATATTTACATTTCTCTTCATAATTTTGAACAAGCAATGTGGCCTACGTTTCTATTTGTGCTAATTTAGTAACATCATGTCCTCACTACAAGAGAAAGGGGTGTTTTAAGTGAGTTTTTAAGTAGTGTCCTAGACACATGATTTTAAGTAATGACCTTTAAGGAGATTTTTAGCAAAATTTGACTTAAAACACATGTTTTTAAGTCAAATTTTGCTAAAAATCTCCTTAAAGGTCATTACTTAAAATCATGTGTCTAGGACACTACTTAAAAACTCACTTAAAACACCCCTTTCTCTTGTAGTGCCTATTACAAAACATTAGTGCGAGAAACTACTTCAGAGGGCTTCATCAACCATGGTGTGTCCATAAGCAAGTTCACCACTTATTTATATGTTAATCACTTCTTCGGATTAAGCTCAGTAAATTCATCCAACTTCCTCACAATATCCCTCATTGTTGATGTATTTTCAAATACTTCATCGTCGTAAATTCCTCCATATCATTACTTTTCATCAACTGGATCAATTTTCCTATAGAATACAAGATAGATTTCATCATACATTTATGCTTTGCTTGCAAGTTCTCTATGCTCCTCTTTGAATGTTGTGGACTTGCGACTTATACACAATGAACAACTCTAGAACCATCCACCAACAGTTCTTCATGTTCTCCAACTTTTTCTCCGTAGTAGGATATCTGTAATGAATCTTACGAGACTCAAAATGATAACAAATAACCTAAAAGAGAATCCATATAGTTCCCTAAAGCATCCTTTTTTTTAAAGATTTTTTCACTCACTCTTAAAAGACATCAAAAGTCTTAGTTGGACAACCAAATTGTTTATTTTCAATGCATAATTACAAAAAGGAGCTTGCAAATCATACTAACAATTTTTGCACTACATCTAGAGACGATTCGGTGAGCAAGGGCAATTTTAGAACATCCTTCCTTAAAAGGTTCCTAGGAATCAGGAAGACTTTCTAAAAATTTTCCAAGGGAAAAACATCAAGGCATTTCAACTCATGAAAACCAATGAAAGAAATGGAGGAGACATTAATAGAAAATTATTTTCAAAAATTTCAAACATAATTGATTAAGGAGTTTTCATGATGTATGACGGTATGAACAACGTAGGACAAAAATATTAATAAACAAATTTCAAGTGAAAAAAAAGAAGGTGAAGAATTTTGAAATCTCTTTTTAACTACCAAAATTGCCAAAAAACAAAGAAGATGTTCTTACTTAAAAATCTATCTTTTTCTTTTTCTTTATAAAAGAAAAAAGAAAATATAAAGCATAGCCATTGTTTAGAGAAGGAGAAAGCGATAGCTCCATCTTCATCTGAGATTGTTGTAGACAAGAGGCTGCCCACAAGAAGTTGCTCTAGACCCAAAGTCGCCCGTAGAACCTCAAAAATTGTCAATTTAGGGACAAAGAGAAGGCCAAGGCTCTTACCTCCACCTGTGGTCACCCTAGACCTGAGGTCACCCACAAGAGGTCGTCCGAGACCCAAAGTCGCCCATAGAACTTCCAAAATTGCCAATTTTGAGACAAAGAGAAGGCCAAGGCTCTCACCTGTACCCACGGTTGCCCAAGACAAGAAGTCACCCATAAGAAGTTGCCTGAGATCCAAAGTTGCCCGTAGAACCCCCAAAATTGTCAAATTTTGGACAAAGCTCAAAAAGCAATAGCTCTCACCTCCACCCAAAGTCGCCCATAAGAGGTCGCTCTAGACCAGAGGTCGCCCACAAGAGATTGCCCAAGACCCAAAGTCGCTAGTAGAACCCCCAAAATTGCCAAAATTTGGACAAAGCTGAAAAGGCAATGGTTCTCACCTCCACCTGAAGTCGCCCAAGACAAGAAGTCACCCTAGATAAGAGGTCGCCTACAAGAGGTCGCTCTAAACCCGAAGTTGCTAGTAGAACCCCTAAAATTTGTCAATTTTGGAACAAAGAGAAGGCCAAGGCTCCCACCTCCATCCGCGGTCGCTCAAGACAAAAAGTCGCCCATAAGAGGTCGCCCTAAATCCGAGGTTGACCACAAGAGGTCGCCCAAGCCCCGAAGTTGCCTATATAACCCCTTAAATTGCCAACTTTAAGACAAAGAAAAGGCCAAGGCTCTCACCTCCACCCAAAGTTGCCCAAGACCCGAGGTCACCTACAAGAGGTCGCCCAAGACCCGAAGTCGCCCGTAGAACCCCCAAAATTGCCAAATTTTGGATAAAGCTCAAAATGCAATGGTTCTCACCTCCACCCAAAGTAGTTCAAGACAAGAGGTTGCCCATAAGAGGTCTCCCTAGACAAGAGGTCGCCCTTGATAAAAGGTCCCCCACAAGAGGTCGCTCTAAACCCGAAGTCGCCAATAGAACCTCTAAAATTTGTCAATTTTGGGACAAAGAGAAAGCCAAGGCTCCCACCTTCACTCACGGCCGCCCAAGGCAAAAAGTCGCCCATAAGAGGTCGCCCAAGACTCGAAATCGCCCATATAACCCCTTAAATTGTCAATTTCAAGACAAAGAAAAGGCCAAGGCTCTCACCTCCACCCAAAGTCGCCCAAGACAAGAAGTCGCCCATAAGAGGTCGCCCATAAGAGGTCGCCCAAGATCCAAAGTCGCCCGCAGAACCTCCAAAATTGCCAAATTTTGGACAAAGCTGAAAAGGCAATGGTTCTCACCTCTACCCGAAGTCGCCCAAGACAAGAGGTCGCCCTAGACCCGAGGTCTCCCACAAGAAGTCGCTCTAGACCCAAAGTCGCCCGTAAAATCCCAAAATTTGCCAATTTGGGAACAAAGAGAAGGCCAAGGCTCCCACCTCCACCCGCGGTCGCCCAAGACAAGAGGTCGCCCATAAGAGGTCGCCCTAGACCTGAGGTCGCCCACAAGAGGTCACCCAAGACCCAAAGTCGCCCGCAAAACCTCCAAAATTGTCAAATTTTGGACAAAGCTGAAAAGGCAATGGTTCTCACCTCCACCTGAAGTCGCCCAAGACAAGAGGTCGCACATAAGAGGTCGCCCTAGACCCGAGGTCGCCCACAAGAGGTCGCCTAAGACTCGAAGTCGCCCGTAGAACCCCCAAAATTGCCAAATTTTAGACAAAGCTGAAAAGGCAATGGTTTTCACCTCCACCCGAAGTCGCCCAAGACAAGAGGTCGCCCAAAAGAGGTCTCTCTAGACAAGAGGTCGCCCTAGACCCGAGGTCTCCCACAAGAGGTCGCTCTAGACCCGAAGTTGCCCGTAAAACCCCAAAATTTGCCAATTTTGGACAAAGAGAAGGCCAAGGCTCCCACCTCCACCCGCGGTCGCCTAAGACAAGAGGTCGCCCATAAGAGGTCGCCCTAGACCCGAGGTCGCCCACAAGAGGTCGCCCAAGACCCGAAGTCGCCCGCAAAACCTCCAAAATTGTCAAATTTTGGACAAAGCTGAAAAGGCAATGGTTCTCACCTCCACCTGAAGTCGCCCAAGACAAGAGGTCGCCCATAAGAGGTCGCCCTAGACTCGAGGTCGCCCACAAGAGGTCGCCCAAGACCTGAAGTCGCCCGTAGAACCCCAAAATTGCCAAATTTTAGACAAAGCTGAAAAGGCAATGGTTTTCACCTCCACTCGAAGTCGCCCAAGACAAGAGGTCGCCCAAAAGAGGTCTCTCTAGACAAGAGGTCGCCCTAGACCCGAGGTCTCCCACAAGAGGTCGCTCTAGACCCGAAGTCGCCCGTAAAACCCCAAAATTTGCCAATTTTGGACAAAGAGAAGGCCAAGGCTCCCACCTCCACCCGCGGTCGCCTAAGACAAGAGGTCGCCCATAAGAGGTCGCCCTAGACCCGAGGTCGCCCACAAGAGGTCGCCCAAGACCCGAAGTCGCCCACAGAACCTCCAAAATTGTCAAATTTTGGACAAAGCTGAAAAGGCAATGGTTCTCACCTCCACCCGAAGTCGCCCAAGACAAGAGGTCGCCCATAAGAGGTCGCCCTAGACTCGAGGTCGCCCAAGACCCGAGGTCGCCCAAGACCTAAAGTCGCCCGCAGAACCCCCAAAATTGCCAAATTTTAGACAAAGCTGAAAAGGCAATGGTTCTCACCTCCATCCGAAGTCGCCCAAGACAAGAGGTCGCCTATAAGAGGTCGCCATGGACCCAAAGTTGCCTAAAGAATCCAAAGCATGGCATTTTGGAGGGAGATCAAATATAATAATAGCCTGCTTAATTATGATAAATTGTACATGCGTCAGTTTTCAAGGCATATTAATGTACGTTCTATGTTAGGTGAGATAAGTAGATAACTAATTGTAGCTAGATGGGACTAGAATTCAATGTTTAGACACCTAATTTCATTTATTAAATATTAAAATTCTTCTTAAAATTTGGTCACTTTGGATTGTCATTAGTAGGGTTTGTATCATACCACAAGCTTATTGATCTATAAATTCACTCCAATTGATAAATGTGATGAAAGGGTCTCAATTTCCATTAAACATTCAAATTTTGTGGAAAGGGGAATACGCTACTATACGATTGTTTTTTGTTTATTTGACTATGATTCTTTGATAAAAAATTAATCTAATGGGAAAGTACTTCTATAAACCTCCAAGCATTATTTTGAATTTTAAAATCCATTTCATAAATAATATACCCTTAGGTCTTAGGATGACTCTTTAAAATTTGCATATATCAAAAGGGAGAGTTTTAATTTAAATCTCTTTCCTCTAATTTTGAAAATTTGGGTGAAGGTGGTAAATATTATATATGAATATGATGATGCTTGGAAAATAAGGAAATTCAGATGGAGAAGTTCTTCCATAAATCTCCATCCATTGTTTTATATTTTAAAATCTACTTCACAAATAATACACCATTAGGATGATTCTTTGACATATAAATCAAGAGGGGAAGTTTTTATTTAAATCTCTTGCCTTTACTTTTTAAGTTTTAAATCAAGATTATAAATCATATATGAATATGATGATGCTTTGAGAATAGAGAAATTCAAATGAAGAAGTTCTTATTAAAATCTCTATCCATTATTTTGTATTTTATAACCCACTTCATATATAACACACCAATAGGATATGTGAGATTTGCATAAATCAAAAGGGAAAGTTTTAATTTAAATCTCTTTCCTCTAATTTTGAAAATTTGGGTGAAGGTGGTAAATAATACATGAATATGATGATGTTTGGAAAATAGAGAACTTTAGATGGGGAAGTTCTTCTATAAATCCCCATTCATTGTTTTATATTTTAAAATCTACTTCACAAATAATACACCATTAGGATGATTCTTTGACATATAAATCAAGAGGGGAAGTTTTTATTTAAATCTCTTGCCTTTACTTTTTAAGTTTTAAATCAAGATTATAAATCATATATGAATATGATGATGCTTTGAGAATAGAGAAATTCAAATGAAGAAGTTCTTATTAAAATCTCTATCCATTATTTTGTATTTTATAACCCTCTTCATATATAACACACCAATAGGATATGTGAGATTTGTATAAATCAAAAGGGAAAGTTTTAATTTAAATCTCTTTCTTCTAATTTTGAAAATTTGGGTGAAGGTGGTAAATAATACATGAATATGATGATGTTTGGAAAATAGAGAACTTTAGATGGGGAAGTTCTTCTATAAATCTCCATCCATTGTTTTATATTTTAAAATCTACTTCACAAATAATACACCATTAGGATGATTCTTTGACATATAAATCAAGAGGGGAGGTTTTTATTTAAATCTCTTGCCTTTACTTTTTAAGTTTTAAATCAAGATGGTAAGTCATATATGAATATGATGATGCTTTGAGAATAGAGAAATTCAAATGAAGAAGTTCTTATTAAAATCTCTATCCATTATTTTGTATTTTATAACCCACTTCATATATAAAACACCAATAGGATATGTGAGATTTGCATAAATCAAAAGGGAAAGTTTTAATTTAAATCTCTTTCCTCTAATTTTGAAAATTTGGGTGAAGGTGGAAAATAATATATGAATATGATGATGTTTGGAAAATAGAGAACTTTAGATGGGGAAGTTCTTCTATAAATCCCCATTCATTGTTTTATATTTTAAAATCTACTTCACAAATAATACACCATTAGGATGATTCTTTGACATATAAATCAAGAGGGAGTTTTTATTTAAATCTCTTGCCTTTACTTTTTAAGTTTTAAATCAAGATTATAAATCATATATGAATATGATGATGCTTTGAGAATAGAGAAATTCAAATGAAGAAGTTCTTATTAAAATCTCTATCCATTATTTTGTATTTTATAACCCTCTTCATATATAACACACCAATAGGATATGTGAGATTTGCATAAATCAAAAGGGAAAGTTTTAATTTAAATCTCTTTCCTCTAATTTTGAAAATTTGGGTGAAGGTGGTAAATAATACATGAATATGATGATGTTTGGAAAATAGAGAACTTTAGATGGGGAAGTTCTTCTATAAATCCCCATTCATTGTTTTATATTTTAAAATCTACTTCACAAATAATACACCATTAGGATGATTCTTTGACATATAAATCAAGAGGGGAAGTTTTTATTTAAATCTTTTGCCTTTACTTTTTAAGTTTTAAATCAAGATTATAAATCATATATGAATATGATGATGCTTTGAGAATAGAGAAATTCAAATGAAGAAGTTCTTATTAAAATCTGTATCCATTATTTTGTATTTTATAACCCTCTTCATATATAACACACCAATAGGATATGTGAGATTTGTATAAATCAAAAGGGAAAGTTTTAATTTAGATCTCTTTCCTCTAATTTTGAAAATTTGGGTGAAGGTGGAAAACAATATATGAATACAATGATGCTTGGAGAATAGAGAACTTTAGATGGGAAGTTCTTCTATAAATCCCCATCCATTGTTTTATTTTTTAAAATCTACTTCACAAATAATACACCATTAGGATGATTCTTTGACATATTAATCAAGAGGGGAAGTTTTTATTTAAATCTCTTGCCTTTACTTTTTAAGTTATAAATCAAGATGGTAAATCATATATGAATATGATGATGCTTTGAGAATAGAGAAATTCAAATGAAGAAGTTCTTATTAAAATCTCTACCCATTATTTTGTATTTTATAACCCACTTCATATATAACACACCAATAGGATATGTGAGATTTGCATAAATCAAAAGGGAAAGTTTTAATTTAAATCTCTTTCCTCTAATTTTGAAAATTTGGGTGAAGGTGGAAAATAATATATGAATATGATGATGTTTGGAAAATAGAGAACTTTAGATGGGGAAGTTCTTCTATAAATCCCCATTCATTGTTTTATATTTTAAAATCTACTTCACAAATAATACACCATTAGGATGATTCTTTGACATATAAATCAAGAGGGAGTTTTTATTTAAATCTCTTGCCTTTACTTTTTAAGTTTTAAATCAAGATTATAAATCATATATGAATATGATGATGCTTTGAGAATAGAGAAATTCAAATGAAGAAGTTCTTATTAAAATCTCTATCCATTATTTTGTATTTTATAACCCTCTTCATATATAACACACCAATAGGATATGTGAGATTTGCATAAATCAAAAGGGAAAGTTTTAATTTAAATCTCTTTCCTCTAATTTTGAAAATTTGGGTGAAGGTGGTAAATAATACATGAATATGATGATGTTTGGAAAATAGAGAACTTTAGATGGGGAAGTTCTTCTATAAATCCCCATCCATTGTTTTATATTTTAAAATCTACTTCACAAATAATACACCATTAGGATGATTCTTTGACATATAAATCAAGAGGGAGTTTTTATTTAAATCTCTTGCCTTTACTTTTTAAGTTTTAAATCAAGATTATAAATCATATATGAATATGATGATGCTTTGAGAATAGAGAAATTCAAATGAAGAAGTTCTTATTAAAATCTCTATCCATTATTTTGTATTTTATAACCCTCTTCATATATAACACACCAATAGGATATGTGAGATTTGTATAAATCAAAAGGGAAAGTTTTAATTTAGATCTCTTTCCTCTAATTTTGAAAATTTGGGTGAAGGTGGAAAATATTATATGAATACAATGATGCTTGGAGAATAGAGAACTTTAGATGGGAAGCTCTTCTATAAATCCCCATCCATTGTTTTATTTTTTTAAATCTACTTCACAAATAATACACCATTAGGATGATTCTTTGACATATAAATCAAGAGGGGAAGTTTTTATTTAAATCTCTTGCCTTTACTTTTTAAGTTATAAATCAAGATGGTAAATCATATATGAATATGATGATGCTTTGAGAATAGAGAAATTCAAATGAAGAAGTTCTTCTATAAATCTCCATCCATTGTTTTATATTTTTAAATCTACTTCACAAATAATACACCATTAGGATGATTCTTTGACATATAAATCAAGAGGGGAAGATTTTATTTAAATCTCTTGCCTTTCACTTTTTAAGTTTTAAATCAAGATTATAAATCATATATGAATATGATGATGCTTTGAGAATAGAGATTCAAATGAAGAAAATCTTATTAAAATCTGTATCCATTATTTTGTATTTTATAACCCACTTCATATATAACACACCAATAGGTTATGTGAGATTTGCATAAATCAAAAGCGGAAGTTTTAATTTAAATCTCTTGCCTTTCACTTTTTAAGTTTTAAATCAAGATTATAAATCATATATGAATATGATGATGCTTTGAGAATAGAGATTCAAATGAAGAAGTTCTTATTAAAATCTGTATCCATTATTTTGTATTTTATAACCCACTTCATATATAACACACCAATAGGATATGTGAGATTTGCATAAATCAAAAGCGGAAGTTTTAATTTAAACCTCTTTCCTCTAATTCTTAAGTTTTAGATGAAGATGATGAGTATGATGATGCTTGGAGAGTAGAAAAATTCAAATGGGGATGTTTTGACATAAAACTTTATTTATGTACTCCATATTAACTCCTAAATGCCCGAGGCACCAAATTTTGGTGTTGACAATATTTTGAAGTTAAATAAAACCTAATCAAGTTTTTTTTTTTAGTAGTTTATATTTCTGTAAAATTCTTTTAGAAGTGTAATTTTAGCATCAAAAATCCGATTTTGCAAATGATTGATTATGATTTTTCTCATCAAGATTTTGTGCAAGGGTACCGATTGCAATCTTGACTTTCCATAGTGTTGAGGGCTCTTGGAAATGAGCCTCAAATACACTAGATCTTGGAGAAAAAATCACCTTAGAAATTCATTTAAAAAAATTGTAGAGTAGATTTTGAAAAGCCATAAATTGATTGGAGTTACGCATATTAGGTCCTTTAACCTCATATTTTCTAGGTGACCAACTTTTTTGATTTGGCATGTGAAAAGAGGGTTGAAAGACTTCAAGTCATTTTTGCATTTTTAACACCCTCGTGTTCAAACATTATAATCTTTCAATTCATAAGTGATATTGTTGTATTTTATTTTCCTATGTGATCTCTAACATGTCTAGTTTGAATTTATACAATTACAATTTAAAAAAAATTGATACAACTTATCAAAATGTTGGCTTTTTGTTCAATTTAGAGCAAATTCCTAGAAGCTCAATAAAGGCCTTGGGAATTTAGGGGTTAAAATTTCAAAATCTTCTTGATAAATAATACATTGATAGGGTGTTAACCCCTAAAGTCTCATTATCTTCGCAAGAGGTAAAATGGATTTGGCAAGTTCCTGTATGGTCAATTTCTAATGAAACTTTTTGAAACTTTTTCATAAGAGAAAAAAAATTATTTAAGAATGTAATTTTTATTTTAATTGGTGACCAACACCAAGAGTTCTATCACAATAAGCCTAGATCAAAATTAGGTAGGCAAAAATAAATCTACAAAAATTTGAAATAAAAATTAATATTTATTTTCTCATAGATTGTATTTTTGTCTACATGTGATACTTTGATTCATTTCATTTGGATGGATGATGTGAAGGTTATGAAGCATCTTGTCTTGTGGGCAATTATAGTATCATTTTAGAAAAAATAGATATAGAATTTGTTATTGGGTTCAATTTAAAAAAAATTCAAACAAAGAATTCTACAAAATTAATTTTAATTTTTAAAATAATCTCACCATTGGGATTAGTGTGGCTTAATTCCATCTTAGAGCTATTAATGATTTAGTTTTTTCCTCTATGATGTACCTTCTTCTACTTAATAATTTTTTAACGAATAAAAACTATAATACTTTTTTAATTTTAATTTCTTTTATATCTTCAACTCAATTTTGAATGATGAAAAAAAATTTAATTCAAGATCTATAGTGCAAACTTTTAAAGTTAAAAAGATTCAAAGTCTCATAACCCCTAAGGACCCCAGTGACCATTTTTTGGTCGCTGCCCCTGTTTTTTGAGCTGCCCATTCTTATAGTTTAAGTTTTTTGAAAAATAAAATTTATTTGAAAAAAATAGACTTTGTTACAAATCCAATGGCAGTGGTTTCATCAAATTTTGAGTTAAACTCCGCCTTGTGGAATTTTTCAAAGTTTAGCAGTGTAGTCTAATTTACAATTCGTTTTTTTGTATCCGATTTGGGCATGGACTAAAAAAGTCAACCAACCAATGAGCTTCTTTCCCACCTCATAAAGGTCAGATCCACCTTGAAAAGTTCAGATCCAAGGAGCTCAAGGAGAAGACAAGTGTCCCATTCTTTTTTCTCTTGCAAACACTACTCAAATTTCAGTGTCCACTGTGCATTGCAAGCTTCACCATGAATTGTAAAATTCTTGGAATGTTATGAAATTGTACATGTACATTTTCAACTCTCTTATCTTTCAATGAGCACAAAAAAGGCATCATTTTGAAATACTCTCACAAAAATATGCTCCTTCAAAGTGAGCTGCCCTGTATTTCCATTAACCCAAATAAAACTTCAAAATTAAATATCTCCTAAACCATGCGGTCAAATAATTTGAAATTTTTTGAGGTGCTCACTTTCAATGTTAACTTTAAGATCCTACTGTTACATTATATCCGATCTCAAAAAAAATGGATCAAAAAAATTGCTCAAGTTGTTGGCAGTTTTGGCCCATTTTGAAAGAACCCCCCCCTTGGATCCTTAGGGGTTAAACTATTGTGCCTTAAAATATGATTTCTTCACTTTGAACTCATTTATCTTGTAATCTATGTGGTGAAAATGTCTGAAATTTTTTCCACACATTTTTATACTATTCTATTGCAAGATCCTACGGTTACATATGCAAAAAAATACTATTTTTGAATTTTTTGTTCTTTGCACCCAAAATGGCAGTTTTGAGCATTATTTGCCAATTGTAACAAAGAGGTCGCCCACCCGAGGTCGCCCAAGACCAGAGGTCGCCCATCTGAGGTCGCCCAAGACCAGAGGTCGCCCACCCGAGGTCGCCCAAGTCCAGAGGTCGCTCTTAAATCCGAAGTTGCCCTACCTTTTTAAACCCGAAGTCGCCCTACCTTTTTAAACCCGAAGTCGCCCTAAAATTTGGACCCGCGGTTGCCTAAGCTTGACCTTCATGCGCTCCCACCTGTAGTCGCCTATGCTGACGTGGTTTTGAATTGCCACATCAATTGTTAGAGACTGCCACGTAGGTGACATCGAGTTACCATGGGATAAAATTTTTTACCCTTACGCGACGAGGTGCGACGCCCATCCGTCAAGTTGTTCTATACGACACGCGACGTCAGACGTCCAACACGACACCAAAACCCAAAAACGTGTCAGACAAGACAACCCTGTCTGGAGGGTAGGATTTACGCGTCCTTCCTTAATCTAAGAGCGAACCCCTCTGTATACGAGGTTAAACTTCTACTATCTGTTACTAAGGATACAGGGTCCGGATCCGGATTTGGAAGAGGAACAGGATTATGACACTCCTTCCAATTCCGCATCCGCACTGCTGGGTGATAAATTGTTAATCTGGATAGGGAGAGGCACAGGATAATGACACTCCTCCATATCTGGTGAAGTAGTGTGAAATTGTATGGGTTGGAAGAGAGAGTATTTTAGAAGTAAGGGTGTTTAAGAGGCAGTATCCGGATTTCAGTTCCGGATTCCTGTTGTCTTGGGTTTTGGGTTTCCTAATCCTAATCCGAATATATTGAGGAAACTACGGTAAAATCCTTTGGGAACGATATACGGGTCATCTTGGGTGTTTTGTCAATTAAAACGCCTAAAGGTAGGATTTGTGCTTCCTTGTGCTACGACAGGCAACGTCGTCGGTCAGACTAGGGTTTCGCTACCTCCCGATGCGCACTTTGAGTGACAAACTGCAGTACGGTGATCATAAGGACCGGGACACATACCTTGCATGCTGGTGTGAAATTGAACACTAGTTTGCCTCGTATAGACGAGGACTTCAACTTAGGGTGCGTTACGGTCGGTGACTTAAGTTACGATGTGTACAGTAACAGGTTTCTATATTAGGGTTCCGCAGTTTGTGTCGTTCATTTTTAAGTGTCTGCGGTTTGAAATAATTCTATCGTTCCAGGGTTTCTTTGAAAATCCCTTTGTATTCGTGTGAGCTCCCAATTTGTCACTTGGGACTCGTAGAATTATTTTTTTGGAAATTTGCAGTTTAAAGTTGATAAAAGTATACAAAAAACCATAAAAAGAGTGTAGAACCGAAATAGGGTTGTGTCATACCCATTATAGTATTTGGTCTAGATTTGTGTTTTACTTAGAATCCCCCCAAACCTGGCCTAAAAATAGTACAAAAGCAACGGAAAGGCTAGATTTGGAGGATTTGCGTCACACAGCCCCAAAAGGGCTAATTTCTACCATGAATGTGGCAACTCATGGCTAGGTCGGTCCGAGGGATCCACAACGAGGCCACTAGGTCGGGTCCTAGAGTTAGATTTAGAATTCCCCATTAGATCGACGAATTCCCAAAATCCCGATTGTTAGCATGCAGGAGCCACTCACGCAAGACCGGGCCCGTGGAGGAATCTACAACCCAAGGATGGTGTTCTAGGGTGAATCCCATGCCAGGAGTCCAACGGCGAAATCGGTTTGCCAAGATTCCTCCACCTGCAGAAGATTCCCGCACCGTCGCTAATTCAAGGAGATGGCCAATTTTAATCTCCATTGACCAATCGTGTCAGGTACGGAAACACACCCGCACGTCTTTCATGCGACTCCCTAAGAGGTCACGTGAAAAATCCCGGCATCTTCCGACTTGCAGAAGAACCTTTTCCGGGTGGTCAACCCTCCTAACCTCCAACGGGAATTTCATGGAAATTACCCAGGTTACAATAAAATCTCACTAAAAATTAGACTAGCTTGTTTTATGTTAATAATGCGCTCCGTGAAGTTTCAGCACATTCCGATAGCGGCAAGTACCCGAACCGGTGAGATTCCTCGGGAATTAACCACGTGGTGGGATCCCCGCCACGTTGACCGGCATCCCGGGCCCATACGATGGCGAAATGAAGTCAACCAAGAGTCCTTCCCGACTCTCTCGCACCTACCGGAGACCCTAAGCTATTCACATTTCTCAAAATAGGAGACCCCCAAGATCTAGGATTTTACCACGATTTGATTTTTAAACTAAATTAGCCTACGATGGGTTTTTGGCCTCGGCACGGGGGGTAGAAGGGTCTAGGACTAAACAAGGCGATCTGGATCCAACGGCGCAATCCGTTTGACGATTGGAGCTAATCTCCAAAAGTTAGGATGTTGGACCAGCATAGATGGTAGAAGTAGAATTTTAGGGATTAGGATGAAAATCTTTGAGGATGGGGATGAAAATCCCCGTTGATAAGGTTACCTTAGAGCTTTAGAGAGAGGGGTGAGCCCTTGGGAAACCTATATAAGGGCCCCATTTCTCTCTCTAGAACACCCCTTCACTTTTGTTTGGGTTCGTGGGTCCAATTTGCTTTGGATATTTTGGCGTTTAAAGCCAAAAAACCTCTACGGTGTTTTTGGAGCTCTTTTTACTCCATTGTTGCTAGATTTCAAGCTTTGAAGGTCCTTGGGGGTCCTTTTATCTTGCCTTGTGTATCTATTGTGTACTCTTTGTGCTCTTGTTGTATTTTGTGTGTCCTCTTTGTGCCCCTTGTGAGTTAGCTTTGTGGTTTTGGGAGTCTTGTTGAGCCTTGCACTAACCCTAGAGCAACCCCCCACCGTACCTTGGCGATGCCGCTTTGGGGGGCCTTTAGCGTGTAAGCTTTACGTTGCCACATGGCTTTAACTTGTGTGTTCTCTCTTATGTGTTTTGTTTGCTTACACCCTCTTCTAATATTTTCCTTGTTGAGTGGACCCCCCTCCGGGACGGCGAAGCTTTGAACTTCCTTTGCATATGTTTTCTAAGTTTATTCCAAACCTTCTTCTAATATTCTCCTTGTTGAATGGACCCCCCTCCGGGACGGCGAAGCTTTGACCCTATGTATGTTTTCTTTAAAAGTGTGTTTTTTTCCCTCTTCTAAAGTCTCTTTTGTTGTGTGGACCCCCCTTGGAAGCGGCGAAGCTTTGAACTTGTAACAAAGGTTGAAGTCCTAAAGTGTGTGTTAAAAGTTAGGCGGCGGAGCTTTGAACCCCCCGGAGTGCCCCCAAGTCCTAAAGTTGGTGTTAAAACCAACCAAGTGGCGAAGCTTTGATCCTCCCAGGTTTTTAGTTCCAAAATCTAGTTTCCAAGACGTTTGTGGAAACATTCAAAGTTTAGCTTCCAAGATATGTAGGTCCTTTTGCACTTAGTGGGTGGTTGTACCCCAAAGTTTTATTTCGTTTAGTAGTTCCCAAAGTTTTATGTTTCCCTAGTTTTTAGCAAAGAAATCTAGCCCTCCATTAGCTCCTAGCAAAATTTCAGTCTTTTATTAGCTTGTAGCAAAATTTCAGTCTTTTATTTAGCTTGTAGCAAAATTTCAGTCTTTTAGTTTGCTTGTAGCAAAAATTTCAGTCTTTTCTTTGGACCAGCATCGGCCAGCATCAAGGCCAGCATCAAGACCAGTTCAAGACCAGTTCAGAAATCAGTTCAGAAATAAAAAAAATAAAAAAAAATAAAATTGAAACCGACCCCCCAGCCAGCTAGCCGGGAGGCCAGCCAGCCGGGAGGCAGGCAAGCAGGCAAACTCGGGGGAGCGGCAGTTGGGGCCACAGATCGGGCTCCCCCTTTTGGAGCTCAAATTTTGGACTTTTGGACTTTTGATTTCTGGTTTTTGGAGTTCTCTCACACCAAAACAAAACAAGACCAAAACTAAGACACAAAAGAATGTTGGACAAGTCTATTGCTAAGCTAGAGTTAGGGTAGGATTAGGGTAGAAAATACAAAAGGGAGAAGGGAGAAAAGAGCGGAGCACCACCGTACCTGCACACAAAAAATAGCTCACTCTCACCACTCACACCTACACACAATGGAAGGAGATTAGGAAAGGAGGAGAAGAAGTAGGCAAGAGAGGTGAGAGAGACGATAAATAGTGATCTAGACTTAGAGTAGGTCGACCTAAGAGAAAATCTTGAGAATTTGTGGTGACCGTTGAGAGGAGGATTAGGATGACACAAAGGCAAAATGGTGTAAGAGGATAGTTGGCATCTTAAAACCTCCTTGAAGTTTGAGACCATAGTGTAAGACTCATAAAAGCTTAGGTGGAATAGTGCTAGTGTAGAAGAAGAAGAAGAAAGAAAAGAAAGGAGGAAGGGAAAGAGGGCGTTTAGATCATCAAAAAATTGTAATATTGCCTAAAATAAGCGGTGAGCTTGGAAAAAATTCAAAACAAAGCCAAAGACTACCATGGAGCGTGAGGATGTACACGTGGACGTGGACGAAGTTATTTCTGACACCGGTAGTGACGAGGTGAGTTTTTAATTTTATCTTTGATGTTTCTCCCTAATTAGCATTTATTTCCCTAATCAGCCCTTAGGGCGTAATTAGCATCCGAGATTAGTGCAAATTAGAAGTTTAGATTCAAAAGTTGATAGATTAGGACTAGAGGTTTTCAAAAACATCTTATAATTAAGATTTGACCGTAAACTGACCGCGTTAGACTAAGTAAAGCGGTAGGGGGTAGGACGGAGGAATTTTGAGTAAAATTCATCCAAAAAGAACCATGGACGGAACTTAGGGGTTTAAATTAGGAAGAGAATTTAGGATTAAAATTAGGAATTAATTAACGGTTAGAATTAGAGTCAATTTACATTTTTATCTCTTAAAGTTAAAATTCTAAGGTCAAAATCTAGAGTTAACTTTGGGGAGTTAAAAAATAGAATTAATTTGGAAGTTTAACTTAGGGGGTTAAAAATCCTGGTGAAACCTTAGGGTAGTTTAGGAAGGGAAGTTAGGGTAATTAGGAGTAAGCAATCCGAGCAAGAAGTAGAAATTAAGAGTAAAAACTTAGACTAAATTTAGGAGGTAGAAATTACGAGTAGAAATAGTAGTTAAGTCTTGAAGTTAGAAATTCAAAGTTAGAAGTAAAAGTTAGAGGTACAAGTTAAATTTTAGAGTTAATATAGAAGTAAAAACCTAGGGTCAAAGGTCAAAAGATGGAGTTAAAATTCGAGGATAAATTCTAGAGTTAAGTTAGAAAGTAAAAACTTAGAGTTAAAAATTAAAACATAGAGTTAAAATTCAAGGGTGAATTCTAGAGTTAATTTAGGAGTAAAAGTCTAAAGTCAAAAGTTAAGATTAAATTTAAAAGTTAAATTTTAGATTTAATTGGGAAGTAAAAAGTGAGAGTGAAAAGCTAAAAGTAGAAGTTAAAAGTTAGAGGTAGTGGGTAACTTTTAGAGTTAGTTTAGGAGTAAAAATTTAGAGTCAAAGTCAAAACAAAGTCAAACGTTAAACCTAGAGTTAAATTCCGAGGATAAATTTTAGAGTTAAATTAGGAGTAAAAACCTAGAGTCAAAAGTTGGTAGTTAATATTTAAAACCAAGTTAGAAGAGTAAAATCTAGAGTTACATTGAGAGGTTGAAAATTAGAGTAAAAGTTGAACTTTAGCATTAGTCTTTAGAAATAGCACTTCTAGGTGGAGTTTTAAAAACTTAAGATAGTCTTAGAGGTCCATGGAAGGAACATAGGGGTTCCCCTTTTTACGTAGTTAGGGACGTTAGAAATGACGCCAACTACCCAATCTACCCTCGACATAGGATAGATAGTTAAGGGGTTAGAATTTTCCCATCATCCCTAAGCACTGCAATCGCTTTGTGAGTTACTACATGCATTCTAATTATTCGCTGCCATCCACGACACTTAGGAAACGTTAGCAAAAAAGATTCATTGCTTGGAAGGCACAGTGGACCACACTTACAACACCCCCATATATTAAAAATGTGGATAAAGGCATAGAACCTGGTCGGTGTTCGCTTTATTACCAAGGGTGGGTAATCTAGCGCCCACAACTCGCAGAACAAAGCATCTATCTGCGGCACGTCCTGTAGATTGAAAATGATATTGCATACAAGGCATGCTTGATTCTGGAAAAGTAAAACTTGCCTACAGTTTGTTATATCCATGTAAACAATTCCCCTGCCGTCACTTCAACTTCGTGTATGCTAGACTTGGCATGTCGATGAAGTTCTTCTATTGCATGCCTTCTGCTACCTTCGGAATGATCTCTTTCTGAAGACTGCAGGTGCTTAGCAGATTTCAAAAATGTGGTTTCTCTGTGACACCCGGATACGTTAACTTTTAGTTTTCGAGTGGTGTACCAGTAGCATCCGTATATTTCAATACATCATAAACGCTGCGGTCCTGTTCAGTGTACAAGTAGAGAGTATGATATCAGGTCTTTCAACTTTAAGGTTTTTTCTTCTGAAGGGAAAGTACAGTCACTGTGTTTTTTAATTATTTTGTCCTCCAAGTGCTGCATGTTTGTCTTAACGGGCAGGCTGGCTACTTTGTCAATTTGTCACTGCCAGCGTCAAATGCTTCTTACGCCAATGAGCACGACGTCAAAAACCGTAAACCCTCTCCCATGCCAGGTGAACCATTAACGCATTGTGGAAATCAATGTTTTCACCGCAGGGCCCATGAGTCTCTCCTGGGTCTATTATTTACATCAATAATGGAAATGAGCAATTTTTGGTTTTCCTGAATTGTATGTGGTTCTTAGTTCTGAGTTTTTGATGCTCGTTTTTTTTTACATTATTATTTTATTCGAGGGTGTCGTGGCCCCACCAAATTAGGCAGTGGGCCACTGTAATGACAATCAGTGGTACAATTCCGGTGGTCAAATTTTTGAGAAGGTCTACAGAAGAAAGTGAATCTCTTCTGGATTCCTGTCACAGTGTTGGGAGTTGTATGATTGCTGCTGTCCTAAACATTGTTCATGCACTTTGAATTGTCTGGATCTTGCTGAGCCATGTTATCTCCTTCCTGTCAGAAAGGCAATTGTTTGCCGCAAGGCAAAATTATAAATTATAGTTTTATTTCCCAGGTAGAGGGCTCATTCTCTTCCCGTTTTAATTCTAACATATGGGAAATTGTTATTGCTGGTGGGGTGATCTTCAGCAGGTACGTGAAGAATTTTTTGGTTGGCCGAGAAGTACCATGGCGAAGAAGAGAAGCAATGACAAATCACCAACGAAGTTAACATCGACAGCGACGAGGAATGTATATGAAGATTCCGACAACGACAGAAGTGAAGAAGAACCTCGTCGAAGTAGAGATGGGAGGGGAAGTGCATTTGACAACGACGCTACATGGCGCACAGATAGGAAGAGAGGATCGGATTTTGGCAGTGACGGCAGTCCATACCGCAGCTTCGTTCCAGATCGCTGACGGGAAAGGAAGAGTCCGCATGGAGTAGGGCATGAGGAATATTACGGAAGAACAGGACGTCGTGATCGTCATAACGAAGGCCCCAGCAATAGCAGGGTACGTAGAGACAGATCTCCCACACCGGACTTCTCTTACCGAGAGAGCCGAGTGCGTACTGGGTTGAAAGGCAGAGGGTATGACAACAGAGAAGGGCGGCCTTATTTGCGGAGAGAGACGTACTCCCCAGAACGTCGGAGCCCAACTATTGACGATCAGCATAAACGTCTCAAGAGGACCAGGAGTAGCCCATCCCGACCAGGGGGATTGGACCTTCGACCAAGAAGCTCAGGAATAAAAAAAGAGAAGATTTTGAAGCCAATTCAGGTGGATGGACTGGGTATTCCAGTGGATATGATGAAGGAGCAATTCAGCAAAGACATTCACTCTTTTGTGAAGGACATGAACTCGTGCGTTGGGTACGAGAAACAAAAGCAGGAAGCGAAGGATCGACTGTAGGATCGGATATATGATGAGTATGAGGTTCATGGGGACGCTGATCGTGTGGATGAAAAATATATCAAGAAATGCGCCACGAAGTCACTCATAACATGGCGGCATACTCTAAATAAGGCACTGGATACTGGAGAGGGGAAACCACCAGGGCTGAACAAGAAGTATTGGGAAGAATTAGAGAAAATAAGAGAATCAGAAGAGTCAAAAAGAAAGTCACAACAGATGGGCAACCAAGCAAGAAAGAGGGGACTGAGGAATAGCACCAAGGAAAAGATCAAGCAGGCAGCATTGGTGAAGCTTGTTAGTAAACCCATCACTCTACCGATTGCAAGTTGTTTGATTTGAATATACTGCTGCATTGTTGATTCATCTATGTCATAGACTGTGCTATTTTTTAATTGAACTATGTTGAGTATTGTCCAAATATACGTCATAAAAATTTCACGAACCGTGTATGTGATGTGAATAGAGCATGCAGCTTGGGCGGGAACCCTATCAAAAGGAATTAGACGATGTTGTAGAGAAGGAGATAGCTGCTGTCGTTTCGAAAAACGAGGAGAGAAAGAAGCGGAAAGGTGTTGACGGGGCAGTCAATGTCCGGACTGCCGTCAACAAAGACATAGAGGATAGGCTGTTGCTCTTAGAAGACTCGATCGACAAATGGGATGAGAAAATGGATGTAATAGGGTCCATGCTCTCAAAATTATACAAGGCTCAGTTCGGGGAAGAGGCAAGTATTGTGCATGATGATGAAGAAAAGCAAAGCCCCCTCTCTGAGAAGGAACAGTCTGGAGATTCCGAAGGCAGTGAAGATTCAGGTGGGGAGAAGGGCTCCGTCCAATCCTCTCACGACGATGAGAGCAGTGATGGGAGGACATCGAGAATTCCCCAGGTAAGTCAGCAGAGGTCCATCATGCATCCGGGAAGTTGAAAGGCAAGGAAGTGCAAGAGGCCGTGGGAGAAGCAGATGTAGCAAGTATGGCCGCAGGAGGAGGTAAGGCAGGAAGCGTGGCAGGGCCTAGTGAACAAGGACGACGGAGTGTGAGCAATTCAGAGAAGATCACAAAGGTGAGTTCCTCATACCAGTAGTCATGTACACATGCAGAACTTGTGGAGAACTTGAACATTTCGTAATAGACCATTTAGGACTTCCTGTGTCTGGTTTATCGGGATAACATGTACTGTATTTCAGAAACATTGTGTACCCTTTCAAATGCCACTAAGGATAACAATCAGTCAGGACTCAGGATCTATGAAGAGAATAAAAGTTTCCTGGGAAAAACCTGCCGGAATGCCTCTCTGAGAATTTGAAGAAGTTTTCGTTAGGTCCACATGCCAGGAATCGCCTGCCACAGCCAACAAGACAGCAGTGAACACCTAATGTTGAAATTTAGAAAAATAGGACTGACCTTGAAAAATTCCATGCATCAGATGATGAGACTCTGGTTCAGCCTACAGGAATGTAATTAATTTAAGTCCATAGGTTTCACTTTGAATCCCGTACTGTGCGTGCACCTATTTATGCCTACACTTATTTCTAGGTAGCGATGGGGTATTAAAATTCTTCAAAATATACTGATTTCAAGCAGGCAGTACACTGTAGCATATCCTTTGCAGAGCCAGATTGTTAGTGTCCAGTTTCAGACAGGTCTTTGCAACAACAGCAACCTTCTATGATTGTGGAGATGAGATATAGTGATGATGAGGTGGCTGCGTTTGGAAATCCGCGTACCTACTCTCAGCTTCGTGTAGGTTACTTTAATAACATTTGGTATTGTCAATACTGCGTATTGAGAATGTCGTCATCGGAGTGTTGCAGGTGGTACCAAATTTGAAGTCGAATGTGCAGAAGCCGGTTGAACAACCACCGACTGAGAAGGTAAGCTGTAGGGCAGGACTGATCAATTTAAAATTAGCATAGCAAACTCTGTATGCAGCGAGAAAACCAATAATAATGAGTGTGTCATTGATGTATAAACGAACTTAGGAAAAAGTAGATGTAGTGCTGAGAAGAGGTTTGTCCATGTTAGAAATTGTGGATTTTTTGTAGCTGCAAATAGAGGTTGTACTCGTGAGTTTCATGTGTGTATTTGGAAGGATCAGATTAAGTTTTTAGAGTGGAGTACGAAAACCTAAGGCCTGGTTGTTGTACATTTGAATCAGCTAATGCTTGATTTTTCAATGGAAGCATTGTTTTATTAATTTACGGAACGCTGTGCATTGACAACTAAATACTTGCAAGTGGATGGCAGACTCCGTCTGTGCAGAAGGGATCAGACACTGTAACTGGGCGGCCCTCTCCAAACGACAAGAGCATGGAGCATAGAGTAGCGACTAAAGATGTAAAGGAAACTAATGAGAAGGAGGTGCAAGTTCAGGAGCGAATGGCAACGAGAAAGGCAACTGCAGCAGGCAAGGAAAAAGCTACAAAGAAGCCAAGCACGATGGAAACAGTGAGGCAGAAGGTAAGATTAACTATATTGATTTCCATTCTCTGATAACTTTCACAGCATTTCTGATTTCTAGTTATGCACATTGCCAACTGTAATGACATCCGACACTATGTTAAGGAGGATAGCGGACTCCATAACTGCTCTGACAATGTGCAAGTGTTCAATGTACTGTGGAAAAAACCTTTAGCACATATGCAGTGTATAAAAGAAGTGCTAGTTTCTGTATCGATGAATTCTTTTGTGAAGTCAAGAGGCATAGGAAATAGGAGTATGTAATGCAATATAAATTTCCAAATAATACGTTTAGGGTGTGTGACCAACACACACCCTCTGACAATACGTTTGGTGGGGTTCAGAGAAAACAAGGTCCCGCACCTGGTAGGAAGCAGTGACTCTGACAGTACAGCATGAGCAGGTTTGTTATAACTTCTACCATATGAGCACCTGGTACAAGTTTGAATTCCTTTGTAAGAGTTTCATTACTAAAACCTGTGAATATAAAATCGTGTACCTTAGCTTAAAATAAGTACAGTAATTCTGCTTGACTGTTACTTACCTGTAGTGTTCATTACTCTGGCGACATAATATTCTTGTGGGCACTTGTTTTGCAGTTGACGAACAACGATGCCCAGTGTGCAAAAGTTGTTCTTCTGTCAGACTCGGACAACAACAGCTACGTTGCAATTGGGGAGGTTATGGCATCTGACTACACACTGGAGAGATTAGGGACTGCGGGACGGGGAGGAGGTAATCATATTAGAGTGGTTTTGAAGACCGTGACGAAGCCTGATATAATTCTGCCTTTCAATATATGAGATGGTGAAGGCAAAGTTACGTGCAGGACCTTGGGGGAAGCGTATAAGAAAAATAAAGGAGTTATGTGGCTGCAAAGTGACACAGTTCTCACCCAACAAGATGGGTGTACTGTCAAAACCTGGGCGTGAGTGAACCAACAAATCATACTAGTTACTGCGTGTTTGTTTTCATTTTATAGAGTTTGCTAATGTACAGTCTAAGATGCGAATTACATACAGTATACTCATTTTACGTTAGGGAACTTATTGGAGAAGCTTTGATGGACTTGTCACATTCATGTTGAGTGAGGACTTGAAGCTGTAGTCATTTCATTTGAACATCCAGGACAGCATTTTTTTGAACTCTAGAGCGTCATTACGATTGCTTTGTACATGCAATACTGTTTCTTTCGTTTTGAGGGAAAAAAAAAGCCACAATGTACTATGGGTTACTTGCACTGGACGATAATTTTCATTTTTGTATTGAACTAAAATTTCATGTACACGACCATGTTAACCTCCACGATAACTATGTTGACATTAACATAAGCTCGTAATACTAAACATAAAGTGTCACGTAAAGAGTAACATTTGCACGTAAACGGCAGCAGGTTATTACCTGTGAAACGTTAATACAAACATCGCATTGACGGCAGAAACATGCAAAAAACGTTAATATTAATATGCGCTGATGAAGTGCACGTCAACACGTGGCATACAGTCACAATTTTGAAATGATTTAAAATAAAATCACAAAATACATGAAGGCAATAACGCCATTGGGCCACGTGCTAGTCGGTCTGCATTCAGTAAATCCACGTATTTTCCTACAGGTAATAAGGAAATTACTAAATAATTCCACGTGTGCTTACCCTGTGAAAATAGGTTCACGTAAATGTAAACGTATATATGTTGTAGTTCACGTCTTTTACGTATACGTAAACAAACATAATCAGACGTATTTCTCAGCGAAAGTAACTTAACATGAACTTGAATTTTTTAACATTTTTTCTTAACGTTCATTAACGTTCACAGGACGTTTACCCCTACATGTTTTTCTACTAGTGTTATCATTCGACCACACTTACTAGATTTGTCTTGTTGAAATTCAACCTTGTTCATGTCCCTCCTAAAATCCACCTACATGAGTGTGGGAGGTCTAGTTTTAGCTGCTCCTAGAGCTGTATTTGGCCTGTGATATTGTTTGGTGCATAGACATGAATTATTCTGATGTCCCCACTAGACATACCTTCAAGGTTGAACCATTGACCTTGGTTGTTTATTTTGTCCTAGTTCGACCTATCTGCTTGGACTATTTGGGGTGAAGGAGTGTGATAATGTTGCCGTTTCTTGCTTGGCTTTGGCATCCAAGACTAGCATCTAAGCTCCATGACATACATTATTTCAACCGTTTATCACCAAAATCCTGAATTAAAGATAGCTTGAATTTGTGTTCCTGAACTAAGAGAATATCTAAACTATTTATTCCTTGAATATAATTGCGGAGAATGGATATGGATGTAGGGTCATTCATACCTCTCATATTGGATGGTAAAAGTTTTAACTTCATCAGCTTGTCTTGGAGGATGAGGGTGGATTGGATACAGCACCTCCGCCGCTAGTAGTGAGTTCCCCTTGTCTATTACCCCAGATTGTGTATTTGAGGAGAGGGGCGGCATCTGGGGTTCTTGTTTTGCTCCTCACTTGTGCCAGTGCTCTTTGGACTACGTTTGCATTTTCCTTATCTTCCTACTGTCTACTTGGGTTTGAGTAGGATTGGGTAAGCATATCCAAATGGCGCGCTACTTGTTCTTAATTCTTTCCTCTACATTACAGTATTGTTGATGGATTATAGGTGAGGTCATCTGAGAATTGAATTGTAGGCTAGTAACTTGGAGCTCGTGTAATGGCTAATGGTTATTGATTGGCCCTCTAGACAGAATCTGGATGAATGGACCTACTCGTGGGCTCTGTTGTATCAATTGGACTTTGACTAGCAAGAATTGTTGGGCTTTGGCATCCACAAAGGTGTCTAGTTCAAAGAGGTCTTCATCTAAATCCGAAAATGTAAGATATTCTGCTTGGATGGTGAAATGTAGATTTGATACCTAATATGGCTAGAGTTAGGGGCGGGTGTTTGAGGCTGGAACTTGGCAATTCTTAGAAAGCTCGTTCAATTTCCTCATGGAGTGGTGTGTTGCAGATGCAACTCTTAACCAAGACAAGACAATGATATGATGAACTATGAACAAATCAAGAACATGAACATCTAAAAAAAACTAAACTTGTATTGATAACTGGAAGCAAGAACAAGACATGAATATAATTGGTGTTGACAAGAATAAAGAACAATATTCCTTGATTCTCTATTTAAACCCCGAACAACTATTCTACCTTGCTTGCAATTCAAGCCATTTTTAAGGTGGTGGCTTGAGCCTCAAGTTCCTTAGCTTGCATTTCAAGCTGTTTAAAGATTGTGCCTTGTGGCCCAAGGCATCTCTAAAATGGTGACTTGAATCTCAAGTCGTTTGGCTTGTACTCCAAATCATTCAAAGGCAGTACCTTGTGCCTCAAGGTACCACCACTGCTTTGTTACAACTTTTAAAAAAAATTCTTGAACTTAAGCTAACACACTAATCTACAATCAGGATCTAAACCTAGGGCTTAATTGTATGTGTAAAGATTATGTCCATGATACGGTGTGGTTATTGTAGTTGGGACACTATTGTGTTCACTATAGCTAAGTTCAATTGGCTGAGCTTGGGGTTGGCTTGGATTCTGCTAAGGGGAATAGGCTGAAGGAGGGTTGGGCTCTTCAATGTCCATGGCTTCTGACTATTGTCCTATGTCTTGAAGGTACTGGTTAAGGTTAATTGGCATGTCATGTGGGGTGGGCCAATTGGCAGGTAAGGAAAAGGTGGTTGGTCTTAGGTTGGATCCGACTTTGTAACCCTAAAGTTGGCCATGTCGCTATCCCTGGCCAACCATAAATGTTGTCTTTATCTCCCTTGGTGAATCCTCCACCGTGGTTGAAAGTGTGGAATTTGTTGACATTTGCGCCGATTTTCCATGACTGCGTCAGGGTTGTCATACTAGGCATCTGGAGGCTTATGGGCGGGCGGGCGTACCTGCCCATTAAGTTGGGCGCGAACCGGGCATACTGAACATATTTTCTTAATATTCTTTAAAAATTACTCAAATATGCTCAAATATGTTCAAATATACTCTAATATACTCGAATATTTCCATATCGGGCGAGCGCGGAGGTCTACCGGGTGAGGTGGGCAGGAAGGTGGCCGTGTGGGCGGGCGGTCCGGGCAGGTGTACAAACAACCATGGACTGTGAACCCGCCTTCTTTAAGGTTATAACAACCATATGGTCGTTGGAATGTATTGACATTCTCCAAGTCTCGCGCTTTGTGGGGTTGATGCTTTGGATCACTCCCGCGCCCTTTGTTGATATGAGGCACATTTGGGCGTTCGATACATTGGCTACTGAAATGTGTATGTTCTAGGCACCACTTACAACGAAGTTGCTTTGTATCATAGTTGATGATAACCTTTGCTTTCCTACCATCTAAGCCCACCAGTTCTACAGTTGACAGCTAGCCATTATCTAAGTTAAGTTCAACCCTAAATTTGGGGTCCCCTCTTGTTGGAATCATTGTGTCTGTTTCAAGTACCTTGCCCATTATACTAATTACTTTGCTAGCACAAAAATAGTATTCTAAAGGCACGAGCCTTAGCGTGAATCAAACAGAAATGGATAAGCCAACTAGACAATGAGGGTTAAAAGATGGTACCCAGTTTTGGAAAATGATAATGCCATTTATGCTCCTGAATGTCATTGATTTTAAAAGACGCTGATTTGTTTAGGCATAGATACGAGTACCTCCATCTGGCATCGTGGTGCAAGAATATTCTACTGGATGATATGGCATTTTCCAACTCCTATAGCCATTCAATAGGACCTCTCGGATTTCCAGTAATAAAGCTAGTAATAAGAACGTGATGCTTGAGATAGAGATATTCCTTCTCCAATGTGGTTGGGTCAAGATCTACTGCTAAGACAGTCTGCTTAGCCCTAAGTAATCAGCCTTAGTAATTATGGAATATTCCCTCTAATAGGACCTTTTCTATCTTTGCTATATACAAGTTAAGGTGGGTAGAAGGCAAGATACTGGGCACATTGCATCCTTTGTCAACTCTCGTTTTACCCTTCAAGGCGGCGTCTATCTTTGCACAAGTGGATTCAAGGGCCTTCTGCAGAGAAGCTCAATAATCCTCTAACATACTGATCCTATATTAAGAGACTAATTCTAAGTGAAAAGCTAGAACCTTATGAACTCAGTTTCTACCTATTGGATAGTCTTATTTTTGCAATTCGGCTATCAATTGCACGAAAACTCGTGAACACAATAGATGGTAGTCAACTACATAAATTTTTGGGGATACGATGCATTAAATGAGTGCTGGTAACTTTAGGATTGAGTAGTGGCAACAGCTCCTCCTGCAGTCCTCATTGTTCCCCCGTGTTAAACTATGACTTCTCTATACGAATTTATCATTTCCTTTCATAAATTGTCAATGTTCTATGGGATTTCTTAGCAAAATTTTTTATCCAGTTCAATGTACTAGATTTATGTAGCGCATCGTGCATCACTTTGCGATAGACTCAAAATCATCAGCCCCTTTTGTACAAAATTAGCATCCAACTCATTGCTTATTTTATTCAAGTAGACATGTGGCACCTTCCTCCACCACGTCCACCAATGTGGTAGATATCCAGTTGGTACTAGACCAATCCCCTCGCCAGACCCTCAGAAGAATATTAGAGACACCAATCCAACAAAGTTGCACTATAGTATTTTTGGTCCAATACAATCCATGACTCCCTATGATTTACAATACTCCCTATTATGAATCATCTTTTGTTATATAACTAGGGCTTCGCAATGCTACGCACAACCGTCGATGAGGTTTAAATTGAAGAGTATTTTGTGGCAAATGATATAAATGACACACACTATCAACAACGTCCAATTTCAAATTTCTTCAATATTCAAATCCCCAAATACATGGTCACTTTAAAATCATTACATGACACCCAAGTCAAGACCGTCTCAATCCGGAAACCGGTCCATGAGCCCAAACCTACAATATATTAAATAGTATATGCTGAAAATTCTTTGATACATAGTTTTCCTCATCGCCAGCTAAGAGCGTCCTAAGAGTGTTCAATTTGTGCCAAAAAGAAAAGAAAAGCTAAGAGCGTCACAGACTCGATCGCCTTCAAGATCGACCACCTATCTCAACATGACCCTGAAGCAGTTGAGAAAATGTATTCATCTTCTACCTACTGGAGTGACAATTAAGAAGAGAAATCCTGAGATGGAATTTCCAAGATGATTAAGAAGAAGTTAATTACAATTCTTCTGCCGCTTCGGGCGTGGATCCAGTCTGATCGGCAACCTTCCCGGAGTCATGATCCTTCCCTTTGATGTGCACAATTTTCCCTTTGTCGGCCAGGCAAGAGAAGACTTCAAGCACCTATCTAAAAGCAGTACTGGTACAGTCTAAAAGCAGCACTGGTACAGCCTAATCGAACTGACATAGTAATCCAGTCTAAACTTGAACATTACTGAGGAGCAGGACCATAAAGAAGCCACAAAAAGAGAGTCACAGCGAAAGTACACTTCATATACACTCAACCTGGTAATAACAAATCCACCAATGGAAAGAAAATATTGAGGACCTTGGATTTGCGAACTTGGTGGAAAATGTAAAGTTATCCAAATGGTCATGCTGGTAATCAGGATTCAGTTTCAAAATCACAAACCCTTCTAGCATCATTGACAAAAGAATGTACCTACAAAACATCCACCAAGACTTCAGGGCATAAAACAATGAAATTACTATGTAGTTATACCACAGATAAGCAAAGATATAGCAAAAGCGTTTCAAATAGAATTTCAAATTGAAGCTTAAAAAGGTCACAAAAGGAAGTACTCTCTCGTATAAAGCAAGACTAATTTATGACACAGCACCCTTGAGTCAAACAGTTCTAGCAAATACCTGAAATACAACCGATTTTAGTACAGCTTCGTCTTGCTCTTCCATTTCTTTCTCCTAAAATAGCCAACATATGAAGTTCAAAAGCTGCCCTCCTGAGAATCCATTGCAGAAATGAGAACTATACACTACCATGCATCTTTGGCAGATACCAGAAACAATGTTAACCAAAGCTGATGACTAAAAGCAACTTCACAACGTCGGAAGGAATAAAATACGAGTAAAGCAAAGCATGAACCCCATGAGCCTCTTTTGAAGAATCATGCTTTTCACATCCTTTAAACCAACTATAGAACCATCTAATCAATGTACACAACATCATAGAGCATCGTCTGGATGCGGCCTTGTGATGCTGACAAACTAAGAATTAAACTTACCTTTTTAGAAGCCGTGCTGCGAAGAGCTGCCATCATATCTTCTACATCGACTATTGCATGCCGGGACTGTGCCAAGAACCAAGAAAAATGTTCCACTTCATCTACATGCTCATGACATGAGGAATGATCTGCAGCAAGTCGCTCAATTCAGCAAAAATTGATCTCATTCTATCTGAAACCCTAATTGATTCTTTTATCACGAATCCACAATGACCTCACTGACATGTTTGAGCTAAGGTAGTTACAGATTGAAGATGCGCTTACAAGTAAATTCGTCCAATTCACAAATGGAACTTACAGTTTTAGAATTGGCCAATGCGATGCGCTCCACAAACTCCAAATTCCAATACAGACGCTTTGAAACACTTCTCGATACAATCCTCCTCGATACAAACGCTTTGATACGCTTGCAGTGCCCTCAGGAAAAAGAAACGCCACCCCCGCCAACAGAAAGAGGGAAATCTCACACAGCGCCTCACAAAACGCGGAACACAAGAGTTCAATTCCGCCAAACCCTAGCAACGGATTGCGGAGACAGTCAAAGAGCAGAAGAAATGGAAGCGCGCCTAATGCAAACACTCACAACCGCACAAACCTCGCGCAAAAACAGTCAGAAAACAAAGACCACCTCCTCCGGACGCCGTATGTACAAATCGAGTACAGAATGTACAAACGTTAAGAGATTCTGATCGAAAATCTACAGTGTCGCAACAGGAGACGACCACGACCACGTCGACGACGACCATTTTCCTTCGCATTTCTTCCAGGTAAAACCCTCTCTGAGTAAACTCATCGACGGAATTATTATTATTTTTCCATGCATTTTTTTTCCTTCACAGTTTACTATATTATTCACTTTATATAGTATGAACTAGATATTGATGTGGATGTTGACTAAGAAGTATATGAATGTCATCTTATAAGTGGTTGTTAATTTCAAAGCATGTTTGTTTTGCTTGTGGATTAAATGTAATTTTTTAATTAATGCAAGTTTTTGAAAATAGTATGTTCCACACTATATAAGGTGAACGGTGTAGTATAGTCCAGATTTCATAAATGTTGCGCCTTGAGAGTAAATATTTCACAGCATCAATAGAATATTAATCCCTAACATTCCACAAAATCCAAAGTGGGTTACAACTACTTAGGCAGGCTATTACAATTAGGATTTTAAATATTTTTTGACAAGATTTTTATAGTAATTTGATAAATTATAATCTTTTTGGGATTGAAATTTCAGCATTTTTAATTTTTAAAATTTTTTTAAGGGATTTTTTTGCAAAAATCAGCATTTTAGAAGTGGATATTGGCATATACGGCCTAGAATTTTAAAGATTTTTTTCATCCAAATAGTGGAGATAGTTTATATAGTTTATTCATCAACATTTATAAGTGCCAAAATGACAAAGAAAGGAGGAAAATTTTGTTAACATTTAACATGTTTAAAATATTTAGTTTGCACAAGTTCGGAATAGACTTTTCTTAATAAATATAGTTGTGTTGCATTGGATCTGTTGTAATGGTCTATGCAAATCCGAGGGCACAGAGTTTGGCTCAACAAATGGGGTTTGCAGTGAGCAAATAGGAGTGAGTGGGTTGAGGATGCTCTTACCACCTTCTATACTGCAAAATAAAGGAAATATCTATTTTTTTTGAAAAGGAAAAACATCTTTTACTAGAAAAGAAACAACACAACCGAAGCCTCATAAAGAATCACTAACTAGCAGAAGGTAATACAAGAATCTCGTGGGACCCAAAATAGTTATTCCAACTTCCAACCTGACACCCCGAACCGGCGAAACCACACAAGAAGTCCCTTTTTGATAGAAACAATCAATTAAAATAAGCCCACAAAACAACACGACGAACACTTGGCATGTGACACTTCTTCTTTGGTACTAACCCCGGCCACGACGCTGCCACTTATCAAAACCCTGTACGTACCCATCCGTGCCTCAACATGCACCCCGCATGTGACCTGCATTTTCTGGATGAATACATCCATCCTTCAATCATAAACTACACGCTTTTACAAGGAAACTGGACGAAAATTTCGAGAAATTCGTCCAGATTTATGGATAACTTAGATGGCCCAATCACAATTACCACTGAAGTCCACTGGGTGAGTCACTCACTGACTCCAGGATTGATAATAAAAATTTCCTCGTATCAAGCAGAATTCATCATCCAACGGATGAATATGTGAGGGGAGGTTGTTTATAAGCTCCTTCAGCGAGAGGCTGAAAGAGATCCCGCCTCGGAGCTGCTGCAGCGTTGCGGACCTGGATGGGGGCCATGCATGCGAAAGGAGACGCCATTCGCATTTCCGGAGCTCAGCCACCGCCATAGCCAGCCTCTCGCGCTCACCCGCCGCAGTGCAATCGGCCTCCACTCGTCGCGCGCTCTCCGCGCTCGCGACGCCGTTATCCTCCGCCGGATCACCAGCGCCGCGCCTTGCCTCTGGTATCAACGCTTGCTCTGTTTTTCTCTGTGTAAATGAGTGCTGTTTCTGCCGTCGATTCGGAAGTTGCGATTCGGAAGTTTCTCTTTTTTGTTTTAGATTAGGTTTTGGCGTATTTCTTGTGAGCATTCGATGGCTGAAGGTTTTTAGGTTGGCCTGGTGTTTCGTTCCAAAATTGGTGAGTGTTTTTGAGTGTTTTTTTTTGGTTCTAGTTTGATGATTACTTTTGAAGCTAAATTGGTGAGCCGTTGTAGCAATGCTATTGTTGGAAAGAGCAAGTGGATGTTGTTGTCGCTTGAATTACCTTTGACATAGGGTTTAGTTTCTGTTTGTGTGAAGCTAGGGTTTTGTCTTTCTTGCTTCTTGGTTGAACGGCGCTGCATTGTGATTTGATCTGGATGCGTTCAGGAAATGTTTTAAACTATTAATCTGCTTGTTCTTGCTCTGTTGGATGGTAGACAGATCATGGATGCGTTGTGCTTTCATGCAGTTCGTAAGTGTTGCTTGCGAAGCAGCTCTTTCCTCTATTATTATTGTACCATGGAGCGTGTTTTCTGCTGATGTCAGTTGCATGAAGTGAATGTAGAAGAGCGGAGTTCTACTTCTCAACTGTTTGTCACAAGCTATTTCGTTGCTGTGTCGGTGCAGTAGTTTTTACAGAAAGCGGAGTGTTAACTGAAGGTTGTGGAGGACACTTTTCTCCTGTCGATGGCGAACTCTTTCGAAATTATACAAGATGATGGAACCAATTTGGGCAAGTATAAGGCGCCGCCAGGGGGCAAACCTGTCTCTGAAGTTCTGGAGGTCATCTTCAAGAAGACTGGGCTCGACGGCCACTTAGTCGAGGACGACTCCACGGGATTCGTTCAGTTCTTGGTTAGATGGTTGTTGATTGCTGTTTGTGCAATCGGTTTCTACACTCGTGTGTTCTCACTTCGTGCCTTGATAGTTAGAAGTTGATCAATCCGTGACTGATTTCTTTAAGACCCACCAGTAAGGTTTTCTTGTAGTATCAAACGGAACTCCAAACTTTAGATAATTTTGGTGGTGTTTTGAATGACAAATATGTTGAACTTTAATAAAAACCTGATAGATAGGACTTTGTGAGACTTTGATGATGCGGTTGTTTATTATGATAGCAGATTGCATTATGATTGCTTCTCCTGCTGCTTCTTCTTCCTCTGCCTTGGTAAGGACTTTGTGAGAGTTTGATGAAGTGATTGGTGTGTTCAGCAATGGATTCTTCAGGTGTTGGATTTCGTGGGAGCCCGTTGGAAGGCATGGGTTATCGTTTGATTAGCGGAGAGTGCTCCAAGCGGGAGGGCACGGTTTCTGAGCTTTGTCGTATGCTCGAAACGCATGGTGCGGTGCTTATCCGGGCGCCCCCGCAAACCGGTAAGACATCGTTGCTGGACCTGATGCAGTTGGACCCAGTGTCGGTTCGGACCTTCAAGAAGATCTATCGTATTAACCTTGCACAGCTTAGTGAGTCTTACACATTCGATAACATCTGGCAAAGTAGCATTAAAAAGGGTGTTTCATATCACGACTTCCAGAAGTCGCCCAAGTCTTCTCCAGAGGAAAAGGGCAAGCAGCAGGCATTACCGGCAAACAGGCCGTGCAACCTCCTCCTTGTGGACGAGGGGCAAAAGGGTTTTGGGTTTGTTCCAGAGATACCTTTATGGAGTTTGCTCAAGGTGATTCAGGGAGGTGGTAAGCAGCATCTGAAAATGCTCATTGTCTCGGCATGTGGAAGCCATGGTGGTTACCAAGGATCTCTGGATACTGCTCTTACTCCTGGCAGTTGGGCCCCGCAAACAGTTGTTGGCCTTTGGCCGACAAAGACGACAAAAATCAGTCTGCAACTGACGGTTCAGGAAGCCATTGAAATTTGGGAAAGTTCGACTGTGAGTGCTAAACTTAGCGAAACCATGCGAGATATGATTTTTGATCTCTCAGATAGACAGCCTGGTCTATTGACTCATTGCCTTGAATACCTTGACAATTGTGGCTTCCAGAATGCTGCCAACTGCGATGATGAAGCATTCCGAAGTTTGACATCATCGAGTTTTTACGATAGCCTATCCTCTATTCGCAGTATAGTAAGGTTGAATCGTGGTATACAGAACCATGAACTTGGTAAACGAACAAGGAAGTTCCTGAGAGTTATGCTGCGGGGTTCTGAGGTGACTGAGGATGACCTGCGTGATTGGGATTTGAAAGCAGCAGTTCAGGAGGCAGTGAGATGGGGGCAAGTGACTGAGCATGTAGGAGAGTCAGGAAAAGTCTTGAAGCTGCCATCAAAGCTTCATGAAATATTTTTCATGAAGCAGTTGTATCTAAGCAGGAGCCCAAAGATAGATATTGCCGGTTTGTTTGACTTTGTTACACGAGTGGTCGAGAGGATGAGCCCTTCGCAGCTGGTGAACTCAGTGTCACGGACCCTTTTAGATGATCGCCTGTATGAAAGACTTTACCAGGTGGAGTTTTACCGGGCTGCGTTAACACTCTTGCCCTCGAAATCATGGTTGTCACCAGATGCGGGGAAAAGACTTGGAGGTGGAGGGTTTCTTGATTTCTATTTGACACCATACCTTTGGGGCTTTGAGATTTTGAGAGATGGGAGCAGATTGCAGGCCCACTTGGATCAATTCCAGGAAGGTGGGCTTTATCATGAGATGTTACGGAATGGAAAGATGCAGGACTGTGTAGTCCTCAACTTCACGGAGAAGCCTGTTCACACTCCTGAAAACAAACACGTCATTCATGTGGTCTTCAGCAACAGTTTCGAGGAAGCAGAATTGTGGAGTTCAAGCAATGGGAGAAGTTTGATTCATGTGAAAGGAGATTTAGAGTTTAAGTTCACTTGATTTTAGGTAGAGGATGCTTAAGTCGTTAGGGACCTGATTCTGTCTCCTACACTAAGCCTTGTTACCTACAGCAGCACGTCTCTTCATACTTTTGGTTGGACCTCATTGAGGGCTTTCTGGCTTTTCAGTATGAGATGATGCTTTGCAAACAGATCACAGAAATTACCTTGTTAGTGTATCTGGGCAATTTGTAGCTTGTTGCCACCAGCACTATACTAAGCATTGTTATCTACGGCAATGCTTCTCAACATACACTTGGTCGGACTTTGAGCATGACTATGTAAATGACTGGGGTGTCTGATCTTTGGTTGGAAAAATGCGATTATAATGACGAATATGAATATTGTGGTGTAGTGATTGGAGTCAAAAACATTCAGTAATTGCTTGATTCAATTAATGTACTGACCACCGTATATTGCGAGACGCGCGGTGTGATGGCATCGTTTTCAGAAGGCTTGCTAGTGGGAGCCAAAGCCGGACTGAACCCAAGCACCATTATTGAGGTATAATGTTTAACTGCGCATTTCAGATGCCAGTTCATTACCTGGTCTTTGTCATATTATTGTATTTTAATTGAACTTGTATAATATTAGAAGGAGATGGCCTGGTTCTCCGTTCTAATGTTGGCACTCTTTTACATTATGCAAGTCCAATCTTTTACCTGAGTGCCATCTAAGCGGAGATATGTATCATCTGAGGGTTATTTTATGTCCGCACCATACCTATACGCATTAACCCAGAAAAAATATTAAAAAAAAAAAAATCAAATTTTTGCCAAATTTTTCTTGCTGCCCGGACTGCCCAGTTACGAAAAAAAGTAACATATTTGGCCATAACTTTTGACTCCTATTTCCAAATGTCTTGAAATTTGGTGCTTATGAAAGATATTCCTCGTGCCCACCTTCAATTAAAATTTCAGCTTAAAATATGGAAATCTCTAGTCACACGGACCTACCCAAAATTTCTATACGGCCAAAAAACGCATGCCGGCCCTTTAGGGATTAACTAAATTTTTCATATTTACCCCAATTGATTTTAGAAATCAATTGAATCCTAAAGGTTCACATTGATTTTCTAGAAAAACTTTCCAATTCTGTCAATAAAAAGATGTCATTTTTTGGGAATTGAGAACGTGGAATTGCATTAGCCATTGTAGAGAAAGTAAAGGTTGCAACATGGACCATTGTTACATCTTCATGCCCTTACATTTGAAATATTTGTTTCAAACTATAATCTGTTCAATTTATATATTAAAGCCATATGATGGGTTTCTAGGTTTAGATTTTGTGTAAGGTAGTCTGCTCTAAAAGTCACTGTGTTCTAAATGCGATCCTACCTAGGAATGAGTGACATGATGCAAATGAAAAATGGCTTGAAATCATGCCTTAGGGCTTTAAGGCTGGGTTAATTAATTATTTGGCATCAATGTGCCAATCTTACCCTACCGCTACGTATAGAACAACATTCCAAAATATTCCAAAATATTATGCATGTGCTAAGTAGAGTCCAAAGATTTCCAAAGATTCTTAAAAGATTCCAAAAAGGTTTTAAATTCTCTAGAATTTTGTTGATTTGGTCATTGTTCTATTCAAATCAACAGAAAGTTGGTAGCCATTTTGTTGGCTTTTACAAAATGTTCAGAAATCAGTGAAAACGGTCAATACAATATTCCAAATAACAAAAATTAGTTAATTTTCTGTTGATTTGGTCATGACTTTTTAGTAGATCTTTTCAGTTCTAAAGAACAATCTAGAGCCAAAACAAATAGTGATGGATGTTGTTGAATATGACACATTCTCGTTAGAAAATATAGGTGCAAAATTGTGCTTGGCATTTTAGGGAAATTGGTAGGGAAATTACTTGCACCTTAAAATAATATGGGTGAATGTTGATGAGTGTAGCACATTCCATGAAACTCATAATAGGTAAAAAATTATGTTTGACAGTTCAGGGCAATTGATAAGGGAATTGTCTGCACCTTAAATTTTAATACAATTTTTTTCCACTTTCTTAGCTTTCAGAATATATTCTTAATTTTAAATTTGGTGGAGAATTGACACCATCTAAAAGGTCTAAGTGAAGGATGAACTTTTTTTTCCCCCCCACATCTCAAGAATGTTACGCTTTCCTCAACTTGGATTGAAGAGAAAGCATACTCGTTGCCACTTGTGCAGCACTGCAGCTCAGCTCATCATGGAGTATATTCCATACAAAGCACTTTGCTATGCTACCACGTGACACAAAGACGAGGACTGTAACGGTTGGGGTCGGTGGCGATGGAGTGCAATCCCCAAAGCATGAATCCCTCCGGAAGATGAAGATTGACCCCATTCTTCAAATCGAGCTTCTTCTTACATTAGAGGTAATGTCGGCAATTCGATCTGGCCATGGCGTCCAATGGTGCAAGCAAGGGAGACAGTCGGCGTCGGCCGCTCCTCCAGGCAGATGATGGCCAGCGGATCAGCTCGGACGACTCACTCCCTGATAAGAGCGATTCCAGGTTCGATCACTCTTTCTCTTTTAGGGGTCTGGATTACATTAGGAAGTCGCTGTTACACATTTGTGTCTGAAATTTCGCACATTCATGTCACAATCTTGGTACCCACCTTTGCGCAACTCTCAACATCAGGGATTCTCTCAGCTCCATGATAAGAGCGGTTTTAGGTTTGAACGTTCTTTCTCTTTTAGGGGTTGGGATTCCATTAGGAAGTTGTTGTTACACATTTGTATCTCCAATCTCGCACATTCATGCCAAAACCTTGGTACCCGCCTTTGTTCAACTCTCAGCATCAGGGATTCTCTCAGCTCCGTGATAAGAGCGATTCCAGGTTCGAACGCTCTTCCCTTTTAGAGGTTGGCAATCCATTAGGAAATTGCTGTTACACATTTGTGTCTTAAATCTCGCACATTCATGTCACAATCTTGGTACCCACCTTTGCGCAACTTTCAGCATCTGGGATTCTTTTTGTGGATCCGAAATGTAGCTATGTTTGCTTCGCTTTCCGAAACTGCACTAAGGTTTAGTGGGAATCGAGGTTTTGGTGTAGTTTGGAAATGGTTTGAAAAAAAAATTTGGAGATGATTACCCTGGGAAAGAATCATATGTGAAATTCATGGGACATGAGCAGCTCGTATTCACTGACTGACAAGATGGATTCCAGTCTTCTCATTTAGGGTTTTGATGTTATGATGAACTCGCTTTTCACATATTTGTGTGCGCATTCTCCTGCGAAAATCTTGCTACCTGCATTTCCGCTACCCTCAACGCAGGGGATTTCTTCTTTGAAGTTCTCGATGTGGCTATATTTGCTACCCTTCAAGCACTACAGTGAGATTTGGTAGAAATCGAGGTTATTGTGCAGTATTCCAAATTTTTTAGAGAGAAATCTAGCGATAGTTACCCTGGAAAAGAATCACATGTGAAATGCAAGCAAATTGATTAGCTCGCACTCACTCCCTGAAAATATCGATTTTGGGTTCCTCCTCTCTTCCCATTTAGGGTTTTCATTTTATGATGAACTCGCTCTCGCACATTTGCTACCTGTATTTCCGCTATACTCAGCACCAAGAATCTTTTTACAAATTCCCAATGTATCTATATTTGCTACCCTTTCAAACACTGCACTAAGATTTGGTAGAAGTCAAGGTTATTGTGTAGTATACTCTATGTTGTGAAAAGAAATTTGGCTATAATTATACTAGGAAAAAATCAGGTATGGAATGTAATGGGTATAGAAACTGATTTCCCTGAACTGATTGGCAGAGTTGCGAGGGCATTATGGCGATTGCGGAGTCCGAGTTCTCAAGCGAAGGACTTGGCGCAATCAGGAAAATCCATGCCGTTGTCACCTCAATTCGAGCAGAAGAGTGTAGGAACGACGACTCTCGTGAAAGCCCTAATCGGGCTTGCACTTTACCTGTTGGTAGGAATCATATGCTTCTCCTTGTTACAGGATGAACTCCACGGCGCTACAACCACGACTCTCGTGGACGCCATGTACTTCGCCATCGTGACCATGACAACTGTGGGCTACGGCGATTTGGTGCCCCGGGGAGTTGAAGCCAAGCTTTTCACGTGTGCCTTCGTCTTCGTAGGGTTCGGTCTCGTGGGAGTTCTTGTTGCTAGTGCGGCGAATTACCTCGTGAAGAAGCAAGAGACAATGCTAGTTAAAAAGTTTCATCAGCATATATCTGGTGAGATTAGAGAAGATGAGGATGTGGTGGCTGCGAAGTGGAAGGTGGCGGTCTCTGGGGCTATGGTGATGGTTTTGTTTGTTGTAGGAGTGTTGGTGCTTATGTTTTGCGAAGGATTCAACTTCATTGATGCATTTTATTGTGCCTGTGTTACGGTTACTACGCTTGGATATGGCGATGAGACCTTCACGACGGAAGCGAGGAGAGTGTTTGCGGTGTTCTGGATTCTCTCGAGTATTGTGTGTGTTGCGCAATTCTTTTTGTTTTTGGCGGAGAGTCGGATGGAGGAGAGGCAGAGTCAGATTGCAGTCTGGGCTTTGAGCTGGCCCACCATGACATCGGATTTGGAAGCTGCTGACCTTAATCATGACGGTGCTGTCAAGTATAAAAAATTTAGCCAAAGCCCTTAACCTTGAAAATTTGGGAGCTATTGTTCCTTTCGAATCTGTTCTCTGTCTGTCCCTCTCATCTTCTGAATAAGGTAAAGGTTCATTAGGGTAAACTAAAAACCATCAGAAACCTAATTCCATCTCTTATGTTGACCCTTGCTATCACAACAGCAAACACACTTATTCATAGTCACTTGATTGAACTAATTTGCAAGTAGTGTAAAGCATGTTTGGCCTAAATGTCTATAACCATTGATCTGTGAATGGAAAGGGGGTTCTCTACTGCCAAATTCTAGTGGTCTACAGCATCCCACTTTGAAATTACATAAGAATTTTATACATAGTACTTAAAATTTGATCTCAATAGATTTAGCTCTTGTAACCAAAGATCTCTTCATAGCTCTATACATCTCCCAACAGTCACACTTTTGCATGTGTCAAAGTGCTTATTGTGATGCAAATTGGGATCTTCTACCTTTAATAGCTTTGGATACCTCTGTTCCTGTATATCGGTTCTCTAGTTAACTTCATACTTTCTTGTTCTAGTGCTGCTAGATTCCAGTGTCCATGCGAAATAGGAGAAGTATGTGCACTGATAGATACTCTCATTTTCTGACTTAGATGGCTATGAAAACTCTTTGGAGGTGGCATTCAAAAGGCCATCACCCATTGTTGTTGAATCTTTCCTTGCTAATTTCATTTGGGAACTTGTGTATGATTGTCCAGCGCTACAGAGTTTGCGATTTACAAGCTTGTGCAGGGTCGCAGACAGTGCGCGAGTCCAGAGAATTTTGAGGAACTAAGTGGCCGAGTAGAAGTACCTTAGGGTCATTTCTCTTAGCTCTTGTGCAATGTCCCAGAAACAGTCCACGGAATATGTGTGAGTAGCGATTTTAAATCCAGTAATTTACGTTTCAAGCAGTCGTGGATGGCAGCGCAGTTGAGTGCCAAAATGTTTTGTATGGTCGGCACTTAGTAGGGTTTGGAACGTGTCGTCTGGATGGCAGTTTATTTAGCTAACAAACTCAATTCGTTTGCGATTTTGGCAGGTTACTGTACCCGGACTATTATTACTACTACCAGCCAGTGTTTTGTTGGGGAGAGCACGTCGGATTCCAAAATTGGTTCACGGTTGCAGGCATCGGTGCAAAAGAAACATTCTGCTGCAGTATGACGAAGCGCAAGGAGTCGGCGCACATGTCAGAGGACGACAGTTCCGACTTTGAGCCACACGGGATCAGTAACAACGATGGAGGTTCATCCGAAGATTTCCAGGTCAGTGCTCTGGTACCTTGTTGCAGGACCCTCCGTATTGTGGGTAGATGCACACTATGGTGGACCATTTTTGGCAACTTACAAGTCCTTTTGCTGAAGCAACTGGAAGCAACTGGTCCGTTCGGGTGACGGGGCGGGTAAGAGACCAAAGCCGGATTTCAAAATCGGGTTCACTTTGGTCCGTCAATGTGGGAGGATCGTGCGTCTCACACTTTGTCTCTCTCCTTCGGCTTGAAGGTCGCTGTTACTGTTGCAGTCACCGCGCGTGAGTTTTTGTTCTACTCGCGTCAGTTTTTGTATGCTTATGGGCGTACTGTTTACACATCTGAGTCGGTAGCTTGATCATGGCAAGTCATGGTTAGTGTAGAAGAGTTAAGGGGAAGCTAGAGGGGTTGCCATTGGGTCGTGGAAAGCAAGGTTATAGTGCTCTTGTTTACGCTAAGATGCCTGATCTCTTTCCCATTAGTACCTCCAAATCTTACAGCCGCAGGGATTTTAGCGAGAAGTATGGATTGCATTGTAGCGGTATAAACCCCAAGCACTTAAAGTCTGGAGAGGATTACATGGACAAAGACCTATGCAAGTTTTTAGGTCCTGTTGTGAACAAAAATGGTCACAGATATATGTTTTTGAGAGAAGAGGAGACGGTGAGGAAGCTTGAACTTCTGTGGATGCAGATCCACTAGAAGCATTGTTCATTGTCTTCTAGGTTAATTAGTTTGGGCAATGAAGCAATTGGATCGGCATGTAGGGGCGGTGAAGACCTGCATTGCCCGATTAGAATCTGGTAGTACTTTATTTAGGGCTGTGCCTCCCCAACCTATTTCAAATCTTAGAGCTCCTCGTCAATCTGAATTGGTTGAGTTACACAGGTGCACCTACTGTGGTCTAGAGTTTGAGCCTGTCTGGGCAGTTTTTCTTGGATTGTGTAAATGTGCGTACCACCCTATGTGCTGTAGGTACCACTTTTAAGATTTCACAGCTTGTAGTGTGTGGGCGCTAGATTACCCACCCTTGGTAATAGAACGAACACCGACTAGGTTCTATGCCTTTATCCACATTTTTTAATATATGGGGGTGATGTGAGCGCGATCCACTGTGCCTTCCAAGCAATGGATCTTTTTTGCTAACGTTTCCTAAGTGTCGTGGATGGCAGCAAATAATTAGAATGCATCTAGTAACTCATAAGGTAACTGCAATGCTCAAGGGTAATGGTGAAATTCTAACTCCCTAACTATCTATCCTATGTCGAGGGTAGACTGGGTAGTTGGCGTCATTTCTAACGTTTCTAACTACGTAAAAAGGGGAACCCCTATGTTCCTTCCATGAACCTCTAAAACTATCATGGGGTTTTAAGACTCCACCTGGAAGTTCTACTTCTAAAGACTAACTCTAAAGTTCAACTCTTACTCTAATCTTCAACCTCTAAATGAAACTCTAGATTTTTACTCTTTTAACTTGGGTTTAAATATTAACTACCGACTTTTAACTCTAGGTTTTTACTCCTAATTTAACTCTGAAGTTTATCCTCGGAATTTAACTCTAGGTTTAACTTTTAACTCTAAGTTTTTACTCCTCTATTCTATTTTAAATTTACCCTTCTAAATTTAACTCTACGGTTTTGACTTTTAACTCTAGGTTTTTACTTCTAAATCAACTTCGACTCCTAACTTCCAAGTTTTAACCTTCTAGGATAATTCTAAGTTTCAATTTTAATTCTATGTCCTTATTTCTAAACTACTCTAAGATTTATCCTCTAAAGTTAACTCTAACTTTTCACTTTTTACTGTAGATTTTTACTCCTAATTTAACTCTAGGTTTTTGACTTTTAACTCTAAATTTTTACTTCTAAAATTAATTCCCAATCTTAACCTTCAGGTTTAACTCTACGTTTTCACTTTGACTCTAGATTTTTCTACTTCCAACTAACTCTAGAATTTAACTTCTACTCTTAGCTTTTGACTCTAACCTTTACTCCCCAATTGACTCTAAAATTTAACCTTTAAATTAATCTAAACTTTTGACTTTTGACTTCTACTTCCAAATTTAATCCTATCGTTTTAATCCTGGATTAACTCTAAATGTTACCCTCCTAAATTTAATTCCAACTTTTAACTCTAGGGTTTTGACTTCTAATTTTAACTCTATTCTTAACTCAACAATCTACTTCCTAAGTGGATTCTACTTTTGACTTCTATTTCCTACTCTACTTTTGACTTCCCAAAGTTAACTCCAACTTTCGGCTTTTGAATTTTAACTTCCCTAATTAAAATCTTAATTTAATTCTAGGTTTTTAACTGTTAATTGATCTTTAATCTTTATCCTAAATTCTCCTTCTAATCTAATCCTAATTTCCGTCCATTGTTCCTTGTGGATCAAATTTAATTAAAATTCCTCCGTTCTACCCCTTACCGCTTAACTTAGCCTAACGCGGTCAATTTACGATCAAATCTTAATTATAAGATGTTTTTGGAACCCTCTATCCCTAATCTATCAACTTTTGAATCTAAACTTCTAATTCACGCTAATCTCGGATGCTAATCACGCTCTAAGGGCTGATTAGGAAAAACAAATGTTAATTAGGGAGAAACGACTAGGATTAGTTTAATGACCCACCTCGTTACTGCTAGTGTCGGAAATGACGTCGTCCCCGTTTACATGCGCGTCCTCGTGCTCCATGGTGGCCACTCGCGATTGTCTTCTTTTTATTTTTTTGTGTTACGGTTTTTATTTATTTATTTTTATTTTTTTTAATGCCCACGGCTTAATTTGTAGAAAAGAAAACGTTACACGTATGATGTTCTAACCCTTTCCCCCCATTTCCTTCTCCTTTTCTTTCTCTCCTCCTCTTCCTTCTACTCTTGAACTATTCCACCAATCGTGGTGATGGTGGTCTTACGCTTCTAGTCTCAAACTTTGTGAAGTTTTAATGAGCCTCCTACCCTCTTACGCAACTTTGCTTTGTGTCATCCTAATCCTCCTCCCAACGGTTGCAAGGAGTTCTTCTAGATTTCCTACCTAATCTCCTAGCTAGGCACTATTTATCGTCTCTCTCCTTTCCACTCCTATAATACATCCTCCTCCCTAATTTCCTTCCATTGTGTGTAGGTGTGAGTGGTGATGCAGGTAGGATCGGATGTTTTTGTGCAGGTGGCGCGTGGAGCGGCAGCTTCTATTTCTCCCCCCCCCCTTTCTATTGTGATTTTGAAGTTCCAAGTTGAATTTTTTCCTCTCTCCAACTGGATTCCAAAATTTCAGACTTTAAAAGATCAAAAAATAAAAAAAAGGGTAGTTGAGGCCCCACAGGGCATTGTCCCGTTTAGTTCTGGAAATCCAGAAATTAGTATTTCAGTCCAGCCAAGTTGACTAGCTTGATGCTGATGTTTAGTTCAGTCAAGCTGACTTAGCCCGCTGCTGATGTTAGTTCAGTCAAGCTGACTGCCCGATGCGGTATGCTGGCTGTATGCTGGTCCGGGTTACTAGCTGCCTTCCCAAAAATCCATACAATCGGGTTCCCTTAAGGGAACCCACTAACACAACTTAAATTGGATTTTTGTAAGGGGTTAGGGCTAGGATTGAAGCTTCGCCGTCCGGGGAGTTAGGCCCCAAATTTTTGGAACGGTCACCTAAGCTAAGTGTTACGGGATGGTCGCTCTCTTCCTAGAAACTCGTGACCAATCTTGGAAGCTAAACTCTGGTCTTTTCCAAGAAGGTCTTGGAAACTAGACTTTGGAATCTAAGGCTATGGAGGTTCAAGGCTCCGCCGTCTAAGACTATTTTAACACACACTATAGGACTTGACGTGGTCACTAGTTCAAAGCTTCGCCGCCGTGGGGGGGTTTCACACAACAAGGGGAATATTAGAAGAAGGTAGAAAAGACAAATTTAAGGAATACACGTGACAAAGCTAAAGCTTCGCCGTCCCGAGGGGGGGTCCACAAAATAAAGGGAAGATTAGAAGAGGATGAGAATACACAAGTGAGGAAAACAACACGGTTAGGACACGTAAAGACACACAATTTCACAAGCTAAAGGCCCCCAAAAGCGGCATCGCCAAGGTACGGTGGGGGGTGACTTTAGGATTAGGACAAGACACCAAAGGACTCCTAAACTCACAAGTTAGATCACAAGGGAACTACAAGAGAGAAACGAGGACTCTTAACACGTAACAAACGTATAACAAACGCACGAGAAGTACACAAGACAAGATAGAAGGACCCCCTAAGGACCTTCAAAGCTTGAAATCTAGCAACAATGGAGCAAAAAACACTCCAAAAACACCGTAGAGGTTTTTGGCTTCAAACGCCAAAATATCCAAAATAACTTGGACCCACGGACCCAAACAAAAGTGAGGGGGTGTTTTAGAGAGAGAAATGGGGCCCTTATATAGGTTTCCCAAGGGCTCACCCCTCTCTCTAAAGCTCTAAGGTAACCTTATCAACGGAGATTTTCATCCTCATCCTCAAAGATTTTCATCCTACATCCTAAATTTCTACTTCTACCATCTATGCTGGACCAACATCCTAACTTTTGGAGATTAGCTCCAATCGCCAAACGGATTGCGCCGTTGGATCCAGATCGCCGTGTTTAGTCCTAGATCCTTGTACCCCCCGTATCGAGGCCAAAAATCCATCGTAGGCTAATTTAGTTTAAAAACCAAATCGTGGTAAAATCCTAGATCTTGGGGGTCTCCGATTTTGAGGAATGTGAATAGCCTAGGGTCTCCAGTAGGTGCGAGAGAGTCGGGAAGGACTTTTGGTTGACTTCATTTCGCCATCGTATAGTCCCGGAATGCCGGTCAATGCGGAGGGGACCCCGCCACGTGGTTAATTCCCGAGGAATCTCGCCGGTTCGGATACTTACCGCTATCGGAATGTCGTGAAACTTCACGGAGGGCATTATTAACATAAAACAAGCTAGTCTAATTTTTGGTGAGATTTTATTGTAACCTGGGTAATTTCCATGAAATTCCCGTTGGAGGTTAGGAGGGTTGACCACCCGGAAAAAGGTTCTTCTGCAAGTCGGAAGACGCCGGGATTTTTCACGTGACCTCTAAGGGAGTCGCATGAAAGACGTGCGGGTGTGTGGGAGCTCCCAATTTGTCACTTGGAACTCGTAGAATTATTTTATTTGAAATTTACAATTTAAAGTTGATAAAAGTATAGAAAAATCCATAAAAAGAGTGTAGAACCGAAATAGGGTTGTGTCATACCCATTATAGAATTTGGTCTAGATTTGTGTTTTTTACTTAGAATCCCCCAAACCTTGCCTAAAAATGGTATAAAAATAACGAAGAAGTTAGATTTGGAGGATTCGAGTCACACAGCCCCAAAAGGGCTAAATCCCACCATGAATGTGGCGATTCATGGCTAGGTCGGTCCGAGGGATCCACAACAAGGCCACTAGGTCGGGTCCTAGAGTTAGATTTAGAATTCCCCATTAGATCGACGAATTCCCAAAGTCCCGATTGTTAGCATGCAGGAGCCACTCACGCAAGACCGGGCCCGTGGAGGAATCTACAGCCTAAGGATGGTGTTTTAGGGTGAATCCCATGCCAGGAGTCAAACGGCGAAATCGGTTCGCCAAGATTCCTTCACCTGCAGAAGATTCCCGCACCGTCGCTAATTCGAGGAGATGGCCAATTGTAAATCTCCATTGACCAATCGTGCCAGGTACGGAAACACACCCGCACGTCTTTCATGCGACTCCCTGAGAGGTCACGTGAAAAATCCCGGCATCTTCCGACTTGCAGAAGAACCTTTTTCCGGGTGGTCAACCCTCCTAACCTCCAACGGGAATTTCATGGAAATTATCCAGGTTACAATAAAATCTCACTAAAAATTAGACTAGCTTGTTTTATGTTAATAATGCGCTCCGTGAAGTTTCACGACATTCCGATAGCGACAAGTACCTGAACCGGCAAGATTCCTCGGGAATTAACCACGTGGCGGGGTCCCTGACACGTTGATCGGCATTCTGGGACCATACGATGGCGAAACAAAGTCAACCAAAAGTCCTTCCCGACTCTCTCACACCTACCGGAGACCCCAGGCTATTCACATTTCTCAAAATCGGAGACCCCCAAGATCTAGGATTTTACCACGATTTGGTTTTTAAACTAAATTAGCCTACGATGGATTTTTGGCCTCGGTACGGGGGGCAAGGGGGTCTAGGACTAAACACGGCGTTCTGGATCCAACGGCGCAATCCGTTGGGTGATTGGAGCTAATCTCCAAAAGTTAGGATGTTGGTCCAGCATAGATGGTAGAAGTAGAAATTTAGGATGTAGGATGAAAATCTTTGAGGATGAGGATGAAAATCCCCGTTGATAAGGTTACCTTAGAACTCTAGAGGGAGGGGTGAGCCCTTAGGAACCTATATAAGGGCCCCATTTCTCTCTCTAGAACACCCCCAATTTTTGTTTTGGGTCCGTGGGTCCAATTTATTTTGGATATTTTGGCGTTTGAAGCCAAAAACCTCTATGGTGTTTTCGGAGCACTTTTGGCTCCATTGTTGCTCATTTTCAAGCTTTGAAGGTCCTTGGGGGTCCTTCTACCTTGCTTTGTGTACTCTTTTGTGAAGTTTTTGGTACCTTGTTGTAAGTGGAGAGCCTCTCTCTCTCTCTTGTACGTGTTGTGGTCTAACTTGTGAAGTTTAAGAGTCTTTTTGTATCTTGCACTAATCCTAAAGTCACCCCCCACCGTACCTTGGCGATGCCGCTTTGGGGGGCCTTTAGCGTGTGAGCTTTGTGTTGCCACGTGGTCTAACTTGTGTGTTTTTTCTTTGTGTTTTTCTTACACCTTCTTCTAACCTTCTCTTTGTTGAGTGGACCCCCCTCTGGGATGGCGAAGCTTTGAACCTCCTTTGTGCATGTTTTTCTAAAGTTATCCCAAACCCTCTTCTAATCTTCTCCTTGTTGAGTGGACCCCCCTCCGGGACGGCAAAGCTTTGAACCTCCTTTGTGCATGTTTTCTAAAGTTATCCCAAACCCTCTTCTAATCTTCTCCTTGTTGAGTGGACCCCCCTCCGGGACGGCGAAGCTTTGAACTAGTGACAAAGTTGAAGTTCTAAAGCGTGTGTTAAAAGTGTAGATGGCGGAGCTTTGAACCTCCGAAGTGCCAAGAAGTCCTAAAGTTGGTGTTAAAACCAATCTAACGGCGAAGCTTTGCACCTCCCTCGTGTTTAGTTCCAAAGTCTAGTTTCCAAGACCTTTGTGGAAACCTCCAGAGTTTAGCTTCCAAGATATGTAGGTTCCTTTGCATTTAGTGAAGTTCAGTTAATTCCAACGTTTTCTTTAGTTTAGTTGTTCCCCAAGTGTTTAGTGAGTCTGAGTGTTCCCCAAGTTTTAGTGTGTCTAAGTTGCTCCCCAAGTTTTAGTGTGACTAAGTTGTTCCCCAAGTTCTATTTTCCCCAAGTCTTATTTTCCCCAAGTCTTATTTTCTCCAAGTTCTATTTTCTCCAAGTCTTATTTTCCCCAAGTTCTATTTCCCTCAAGTCCTATTTTCCCCAAGTTCTATTTTTTCCAGGGCTTATTTTCCCCAAGTTCTATTTCCCTCAAGTCCTATTTTCTCCAAGTTGTTTTCCCCAAGTTCTATTTTCCCTAAGTTCTATTTTCTCCAAGTTTTCTTTCCCTTAGTTCACCAAAAATCCAGTTTGCCCAAAAATCCAGTTTTCCCTTAGTAGTCAAGGTCCAGAGCCAAAACAGACCAGATCAAGTCGAGAACCAAACAGACCAGATCAAGTCGAGAACCAAACAGACCAGATCAAGTCGAGAACCAAACAGACCAGATTAGTCGAGAACCAAACAGACCAGATCAAGTCGGGAACCAAACAGACCAGATCAAGTCGAGAGCCAGAACAGACCAAGTCACATCATCCGATATAAAAAGAAAACAAATAAATAAATAATTTATTTATTTATTTTTGAACCCGACCCCCCAGCAGCTAGCCAGCCAGCCGGGAGGCCAGGCTTGGGCCGGGAGGCCAGGCTTGGGCCGGCAGGCACTTGAGGCCCCAGTTCGGTCCCCATTTTTGAACTCCTTTTTCTTGAATTTTGGTTTCTTTCACACTAGATAAACAAAACAAAGGAAAATGGGGGGCTGACCTATTGCTAAGTAGGGATTAGGGTCTAAAATCAAAAAAGGAGAAGGGAGAAAAGAGCGGAGCACCACCGTACCTGCACACAAGGAAGTCTCACCCTCACCAACAACTACAAAACACTCTACGCACAATGGAGGAAGGATAGAGAACAATCGAATGAAATAGGGGAGAGGTGAGAGAGACGATAAATAGTGACCTAGGCTTAGGCTTAGGTAGGATTAGAAAAGGAAATCTTGAGAATTTATGGTGACCGTTGGGAGGAGGATTAGGATGACACAAAGGCAAATTGTGTAAGAGGGTAAGAAGAACATTTAAACCCTTCTCGTAGTTTGAAACCATAGTGTAAGACTCATAAAAGCTTAGGTGGAATAGTGCTAGTGTAGAAGAGAGGGGAAGAAAGAAAAGAAAAGGAGGAAGGAAAAGAGGGAGTTTAGATCATCAAAAATTGTAATATTTTCTCAATAAGCGATGAGCTTGAAGAAAAATTCAAAACAAAGCCAAAGACTACCATGGAGCGTGAGGATGTACACGTGGACGTGGACGAAGTCATTTCCGACACCGGTAGTGAAGAGGTGAGTTTTTGATTTAGTCTTTGATGTTTCTCCCTAATTAGCATTTATTTTCCTAATCAGCCCTTAGAGCGTGATTAGCATCCATGATTAGTGCAAATTAGAAGTTTAGATTCAAAAGTCTATAGATTAGTGATAGGGGTTTCCGAAAACATCTTATAATTAAGATTTGACCGTAAACTGACCGCGTTAGGCTAAATTAAGCGGTAGGGGGTAGGACGGAGGAATTTTGAGTAGAAATCATCCAAAAAGAATCGTGGACGGACCTTAGGGGTTTAAATTAGAAAGAGAATTTAGGATTAAAATTAGGGATTAATTAGCGGTTAGAATTAGAATCAATTTACATTTTATTTCTTAAAGTTAAAATTCTAAGGTCAAAATCTAGAGTTAACTTTGGGAAGTTAAAAAGTAGAATTAATTTGGAAGTTTAACTTAGGGGATTAAAATTTCCAGTGAAACCTTAGGGTAGCTTAGAAAAGGAAGTTAGGGTTAATTAGGAGTAAAAAATTCCGAGTGGGAAGTAGAAATTAAAAAGTAAAACCTTGGACTAAATTTAGGGGGTAGAAATTACGAGTAGATTTTTAGTTAGAAATAGAGTTAAAATTAGAAGTCAAAACTCAGAGTAAACTGTGGAAATAAGTTTAGAAATTAAGCCCTAGAGTTAAAAAGTTGGAGTTAAATTTAGGAGGATAACACTTAGAGTTAAACTAGGATTAAAACGATAGGATTAAAGTTGGAAGTAGAAAGTCAAAAGTCAAAAGTCAAAAGTTAAGATTAAATTTAAAGGTTAAACTTTAGAGTCAATTGGGGAGTAAAAAGTTATAGTGAAAGGCTAAAAGTAGAAGCTAAAAGTTAAGAGGTAGAAGTTAAAGTTAGAGTTAGTTGTTGGAAGTAGAAAAGATCTAGAGTCAAAGTGAAAACATAAAGTCAAACCTAGAGGTTAAAATTTAGAATTAATTCTAGAAGTAAAAACTTAGAGTTAAAAGTTAAAACATAGAGTTAAAATTCAAGGATAAATCTTAGAGTTAATTTAGGAGTAAAAACTTAGAGTTAAAAGTTAAAACATAGAGTTAAAATTCAAGGATAAATCTTAGAGTTAATTTAGGAGTAAAAACTTAGAGTTAAAAGTTAAAACATAGAGTTAAAATTCAAGGGTAAATCTTAGAGTTAATTTAGGAATAGAAACCTAGAGTCAAAAGTCAAAACATCGAGCACAAGATGGTAGTTAATATTTAAGAATCAAGTTAAAGAAGTAAAATCTAGAGTTACATTCCGAAGTTGGAACTTTAGGGGTAGTTTTTAAAAGTAGAATTCCTAGGTGAAGTCTTAGAAACCCAAGATAGTCTTAGGGATTCATGGAAGGAACATAGGGGTTCCCCTTTTTATGTAGTTAGGGACGTTATAAATGACGCCGACTACTCAGTCGACCCTCGACATAGGATAGATAGTTAGGGAGTTCGGATTTCACCATCACTCTAAACATCGCAGTTAACTTGTGAGTTACTACATGCATTACTAATTATTCGCTGCCATCCACGACACTTAGGAAACGTTAGCAAAAAAGATCCATTGCTTGGAAGGTACAGTGGACCGCGCTCACATCACCCCCATATATTAAAAAATGTGGATAAAGGCATAGAACTTGGTCGGTGTTCGCTTTATTACCAAGGGTGGGTAATCTAGCGCCCACAGTGTATTTCCGTACCTGGCACGATTGGTCAATGGAGATTTAAGCTGGTCATCTCCTTGAATTAGCGACGGTGCGGGAATCTTCTGCAAGTGGAGGAATCTTGGCAAACCGATTTCGCCGTTGGACTTCTAACATGGGATTCACCCTAGAACACCATCCTTGGGCTGTAGATTCCTCCACGGGCCCAGTCTTGCGTGAGTGGCTTTTGCATGCTAACAATCGGGATTTTGGGAATTCGTCGATCTAATGGGGAATTCTAAATCTAACTCTAGGACTCAACCTAGTGGCCTCGCTGTGGATCCCTCGGACCGACCTAGCCATGAATCGCCACATTTATGGTGGAATTTTGCCCTTTTGGGGCTGTGTGACTCGAATCCTCCAAATCTAACCTTTTTGTTATTTCTACACTATTTTTAGGCAAGGTTTGGGGGATTCTAAGTAAAAAACACAAATCTAGACCAAATACTATAATGGGTATGACACAACCCTATTTCGGTTCTACACTCTTTTTAGGGATTTTTCTATACTTTTATCAACTTTAAATTACAAATTTCCAAAAAAATAATTCTACGAGTCCCAAGTGACAAATTGGGAGCTCACATAGTGCTGTGAATTGTAAAAAAGAGATGCACGCTGACTGGTGGGCAGCTCATGGAATTGTGAAGCCCAGAACTCAGAAATGGCAGCGGAAGTTCAAAGGATTAAGACCAGACTTGCCACCATTCCGGGTACGTTGATTTCACTCGGTTTACGTAAAGGCTTAGTTGAGTCTATTGAAGTGCAGAATTTGGGTGTACATCACTTTAGTTAGTCCACATTGTGAGCTCCCAATTTGTCACTTGGGACTCGTAGAATTATTTTTTTGGAAATTTGCAATTTAAAGTTGATAAAAGTATAGAAAAACCCATAGAAAGAGTGTAGAAACGAAATAGGGTTGTGTCATATCTATTATAGTATTTGGTCTAGATTTGTGTTTTTTACTTAGAATCCCCCAAACCTTGCCTAAAAATACTGTAGAAATAACGAAAGGGTTAGATTTGGAAGATTCGAGTCACACAGCCCCAAAAGGGTTAAATCTCACCATGAATGTGGCGATTCAGGGCTAGGTCGGTCCGAGGGATCTACAGCGAGGCCACTAGGTCGGGTCCTAGAGTTAGATTTAGAATTCCCCATTAGATCGACGAATTCCCAAAGTCCCGATTGTTAGCATGCAAAAGCCACTCACGCAAGACCGGACCCGTGGAGGAATCTACAGCCCAAGGATGGTGTTCTAAGGTGAATCCCATGCCAGGAGTCCAACAGTGAAATCGGTTTGCCAAGATTCCTCCACCTGCAGAAGATTCCCGCACCGTCGCTAATTCGAGGAGATGGCCAGTTTTAATCTCCATTGACCAATTGAGCCAGGTACGGAAACACACCCGCACGACTTTCATGCGACTCCCTGAGAGGTCACGTGAAAAATCCCGGCATCTTCCGACTTGCAGAAGAACCTTTTTCCGGGTGGTCAACCCTCCTAACCTCCAACGGGAATTTCATGGAAATTATCCAGGTTACAATAAAATCTCACTAAAACTTATACTAGCTTGTTTTATGTTAATAATGAGCTCCATGAAGTTTCACGACATTCCGATAGCAGCAAGTACCCGAACCGGCAAGATTCCTCGGGAATTAACCACGTGGCGGGGTCCCCGCCGCGTTGACCGGCATTCCGGGACCATACGATGGCGAAACGAAGTCAATCAAAAGTCCTTCCCGACTCTCTCGCACCTACTGGAGACCCTAGGCTATTCACATTTCTCAAAATAGGAGACCCCCAAGATCTAGGATTTTACCACGATTTGGTTTTTAAACTAAATTAGCCTATGATGGGTTTTTGGCCTCAGTACGGGGTGTAGGAGGGTTTAGGACTAAACACAGCGTTCTGGATCCAACGGCGCAATCCGTTGGGCGATTGGAGCTAATCTCCAAAAGTTAGGATGTTGGTCTAGCATAGATGGTAGAAGTAGAAATTTAGGATGTAGGATGAAAATCTTTGAGGATGAGGATGAAAATCCCCGTTGATAAAGATACCTTAGAGCTTTAGAGAGAGGGATGAGCCCTTGGAAAACCTATATAAGGGCCCCATTTCTCTCTCTAAAACATCCCCTCACTTTTGTTTGGGTCCGTGGGTCCAATTTGCTTTGGATATTTTGGCGTTTGAAGCCAAAAACCTTTACAGTGTTTTTGGAGTGCTTTTTGCTCCATTCTTGCTAGATTTCAAGCTTTGAATGTCCTTGGGGGTCCTTCTATCTTGCCTTGTGTACTTCTCGTGCGTTTGTTATATCCTAGTTATGAGTTAAGAGTCCTCGTTTTTCTCTTGTTGTACCTTTGTGAGCTAACTTCTGAGTTTAGGAGTCTTTTGGGGTCGTGTCCTAATCCTAAAGTCACCCCCCACCGTACCTTGGCGATGCCGCTTTGGGGGGCCTTTAGCTTGTGAAGTTGTGTGTCTTTACGTGTACTAAAACGTGTATTTTTCTCACTTATGTGTCCTCACCTTCTTCTAATCTTTCCCTTGTTGCGTGGACCCCCCCTCGGGACGGCAAAGCTTTGGCTTTGTCACATGTGTTTCTAAGTTTGTCTTTTCTATCTTCTTCTAATATCCCCCTTGTTGCGTGGACCCCCCCTCGGGACGGCGAAGCTTTGGCTTTGTCACATGTGTCATACGCGTAATCTAGGCGTAAGTATTTTTAACAACAAAACGTGCTAAAATGACACAAATTATCGTCCCAGGAGATTCCAGACGTTGATTCAAAATTAGTATTTCTAGACCTCTAAGTTTTCGGACTTTGACCACCTTGAGAGGGGTCCTTTCCACACACAAACTCTTTTTCGGAACTACTTCCCTTCCGGATTCTTTTCCGGATCCGGCTCTACCCAATCTTCCGGTTCCGTCTTTCTAATAAGTTGGTTTTCGATACCTCTGTTTTACCCTCAGAGGGTTCCTCACTTGCTCTTTCCGAAGGGTAGGGAACTGCATCACTCCGTTTTTGACATAAACTCTATTAACATAAAACAAAACACAACCCAAGAATAGATCTAGTTGAGTAAACAGGGTGGCATCCTCACAACATCCCGGATGGCCTATCCGGAAAGCTGGTCACACAGGGTAGCGTTAGGTCCTCCTTACTACAACGACAGATACCGGACTTCTGGAACTAAGGGGATGACTTCCTAGCTCTTTGACCGCTCATGAGGTTGACTAGCCTTCCGGATGGGTGGAAATATTCCTCTGGCGGTCGCCTATCTCCGCACAGAACCGCCCCTGCGAATTCCAGACTAGCTTCCGGACCACTCCTTGGTCTCCACCGGATTACCGTACCAGCGATTTAAAGGCGCCACTTTCTCACTGCGCAAGTCTAAAAACTCATCTGCAAGACACACTTACCCTAATCCGGCAGTCCACGAATCCGGACTCCTCCCCTTGCACACTCTCACTTACACATCCACACAAGTGACTATAGACGCGATACGCAAGAGAATAATCCAACGAGTGCTTTCTTGAATGCTTCAGATTAAATGAACAAGGAAAAGGAATGACAGGCCAACAAGCCGGCCTGCCCTTAAAAACCCACAGAAAGGCAGCCCCAACGGCCACCAGAAACCCGGCCAACGATCCTACTGAAAACCTAGCTAACGGTCCTATTGACCGTTCCGGAAAAACCGGGAAGCCGTTCAAATCCTAAAAGTCCGGAACTCGGCTAATCCCTAAAATTCCGGAAATTCCTAAAAATCCGGAACTTCCTAAAATTCCGGAAATCGACTAATTCCTACAATTCCGGAACTTTCCGGATTCCGGCTGGCAGTTGCATCCGGTTCCGGAAACCTAATTACAATCTTAGCCTGTCTAGAAAACACTTAATCTCAGATCCTAAACTTTTGTTCCTAATTTCTTATTTCTATACAAAAAGCGACAAAACTTTTACTACTTTAACCCTATTCTACTCTACTTTCTTCATTTTTGAACTTCGCGTACTTTGACAACATGTATTTCTAAATTTGTCTTTTCTATCTTCTTCTAATATCCCCCTTGTTGCGTGGACCCCTCAAAGCGACGGCGAAGCTTTGAATTAGTGACAACATCAAGTCCTACAGTGTGTGTTAAAATACTCTTAGACGGCGGAGCTTTGAACCCGTGGAGTGTCACAAGTCCTAAAGTTGGTGTTAAACCCAATTTTACGGCAAAGCTTTGAACCTCCATAGCCTTAGATTCCAAAGTCTAGTTTCCAAGACCTTTGTGGAAACCTCCAGAGTTTAGCTTCCAAGATATGTAGGTTCCTTTGCACTTATCGAGTGTAGTGTCTTTCAGAGTTTTATTTAGTTTAGTTGTTTCCCAAGGTCTTAGTGAGTTTAGTACCCCCAAGGTTTTATTTCCCCCTAGCCTTAGCCAACAATTCAGTATTAAAATAGCCTTAGCAAAAATCCAGTCCTAAAATAGCCTTAGAAAAGATCCAGCCTTAAAATAGCCTTAGCAAAAATCTTAAAATAGCCTTAGCCAAAAATCCAGCTCTTTTCCGCCTTAGCAAAAATCTAGATCCGAAGCCAGCATCCGAAACCAGCATCCCAACCAGCATCCCATCAGAAATCAAAAGTTTCGTTTTTTAAAAAAAAAAAAGATTTAAATTAAAATCCCGACCCCCCCAGCCAGCCAGCCGGGAAGGCCAGCCATCCGGGAAGGGCCAAGCAGGCTCCGGTTGGACAGCAGGCTCTCGGTGGGACAGCAAGCTCTTGGTTGGGACAGCAGGCTCTCGGTAGGGCTCCTCCCAAATTTTGATTCCTTTTTTTTGTTTCAAATTTTGGTTCTCTCAAACCAGAACACAAACAAAGATAAAGCAAACTAAAAGAATGTTGGACTAATTAAGTGCTAAGCAGGGGTGAAGTAGAATTAGGGCCAATAAAAATACAAAAGGGAGGAGGAAGAAGAGAGCGGAGCACCACCGTACCTGCACACGAAATCGTTTTCTCTCACCACTCACACCTACACACAATGGAAGGAGATTAGGGAAGGAGAAGAAGAAGTAGGCAAGGAAATGTGAGAGATGATAAATAGTGACCTAGGTTTAGGCTAGGTAGGCTTTAGGAAGAAATTTTGGAAATTTGTGGTGACCGTTGAGAGGAGGATTAGGATGACACAAAGCAAAGTTGTGTAAGAGGGTAGAAGGAGCATTGAAACCTTTCTCGAAGTTTGAAACCATAGTGTAAGACTCATAAAAGCTTAGGTGGAATAGTGTTAGTGTAGAAGAAAGAGGGAGAAAAAAAAGAAAGGAAGAAGGGAAAGAGAGAGTTTAGATCATCAAAAATTATAACATTTTCTAAATAAGCAGTGAGCTTGGAAAAAATTCAAAACAAAGCCAAAGACTACCATGGAGCATGAAGATGTACACGTGGACATGGACAAAATTATTTTCGACACCAGTAGTGAAGAGGTGAGTTTTTGATTTAATCTTTGATGTTTTCTCCCTAATTAGCATTTACTTTCCTAATCAGCCCTTAGAGCGTGATTAGCATCCGAGATTAGTGCAAATTAGAAGTTTAGATTCAAAAAGTTATAGATTAGGAATAGAAGTTCCCGAAAACATCTTATAATTAAGATTCGACCGTAAACTGACCGCGTTAGGCTAAGTTAAGCGGTAGGGGGTAGGACGGAGGAATTTTGAGTACAATTCATCCAAAAAGAATCATGGACGGAACTTAGGGGTTTAAATTAGCAAGAGAATTTAGGATTAGAATTAGGGATTAATTAGCGGGTAGAATTCGAATCAATTCACATTTTTATTTCTTAAAGTTAAAATTCTAAGGTCAAAATCTAAAGTTAACTTTGGGAAGCTAAAAAGTAGAATTAATTTGGAAGTTTAACTTAGGGGGTTAAAATTTCTAGTGAAACCTTAGGGTAGTTTAGAAAAGGAAGTTAGGGTTAATTAGGAGTAGAAAATCCGAGTGGGAAGTAGAAATTAAAAAAGTAAAACTTTGGACTAAATTTAGGAGGTAGAAATTACGAGTAGATTTTTGAGTTAGAAATAGAGTTAAAATTAGAAGTCAAAACTCAAAATAAATTGTAAAAGTAAGTTTAGAAGTTAAGCCCTAGAGTTAAAAGTTGGAATTAAATTTAGGAAGGTAACATTTAGGGTTAAACTAGGATTAAAACGATAGGGTTAAAGTTGGAAGTAGAAAGTCAAAAGTCAAAAGTCAAAAGTTAAGATTAAATTTAAAGGTTAACCTTTAGAATCAATTGGGGAGTAAAAAGGTAGAGTGAAAAGCTAAAAGTAGAAGTTAAAAGTTAGAGGTAGAAGTTAAAGTTAGAGTTAGTTGTTGGAAGTAGAAAAAAATCTAAAGTCAAAGTGAAAACGTAGAGTCAAACCTAGAGGTTAAAATTTGGGATTAATTTTAGAAGTAAAATTTAGAGTTAAAAGTTAAAGCATAGAGTTAAAATTCAAGGGTAAATCTTAGAGTTAACTTAGGAATAGAAACCTAGAGTCGAAAGTCAAAACATAGAGCAAAAATCGGTAGTTACTATTTCGAATCAAGTTAAAGAAGTAAAATCTAGAGTTACATTCCGCTGTTGGAACTTTAGGGGTAGCTTTTAAAAAGTAGAACTTCTAGGTGGAGTTTTAAAAATCCAAGATAGCCTTGGAGGTTCATGGAAGGAACATAGGGGTTCCCCTTTTTACGTAGTTAGGAACATTAGAAATGACGCCAACTACCTAGTCGACCCTCGACATAGGATAGATAGTTAGAGAGTTAGAACTTTACCATTATCCCTGAGCATTGCAGTTACCTTGTGAGTTACTACATGCATTCTAATTATTCGCTGCCATCCACGAGACTTAGGAAACGTTAGCAAAAAAGATCCATTGCTTGGAAGGCACAGTGGACCACGCTCACATCACCCCCATATATTAAAAAAATGTGGATAAAGGCATAGAACCTGGTTGGTGTTTGCTTTATAACCAAGGGTGGGTAATCTAGCGCCCACACACGTAGAGATTGCAATTGTCCCCAGTATGTGCATTTTTGGGTGTACATCAGTTTAGGGTGTCCACGTAGAGAATGCAATTGTCCCCAATATGTGCATTCTTGTGCTAGGCTGCTATCAGTCCTCCATCATACAGGTGCAACTAGGTAGACATGATCACTGAAGTGAATTCAATTCCATAATTCCAAGTACATTACTTGCAAGAGTGCTTTGGCTGCCAATAAGAGTACAAGGGAGTGTATGATGAGTCTTTTTTGAAATAACTTTGTAAACAGAACTCCATGTAAGTTATGCAATTGTGCTCATGTACTTCCAAGTCTAACATGGAAGTGGTTTTGTGCAATGTAGAAGTTCCTGATAGTCCATGCAACATCCACATCGCAAATGACAAGGTCACAGAAGGACAAACCTGGACTCTGAAGTCCAAGGAAGTCCACAGCGCAGATGCCAAGGTCGCAGAAGGACAAACGGGGACTTTGAAGTCCAAGGAAGTCCTTCAAGGTGGTATATTAGTCCCTACGACAAGTCCTGTAGTCCCAGCAAGTACTCTCAAATTATGCGGAGGCTCCAAAGAGAGGCCATTCCGCACCACAAAGTCCACAGGTGCGGGAGACTCGCCGACCAGCAAATCTTCAAATCTTCAAGTCAATTCTGCCGACCATGAGAAATCCAAAGTGAGCGACACTGTTCTGGAGACTCAGTCCGTTCTGGAAGGATCTCATATGCGAGGCCAGAAGAGTAAGGGAAACAGTCCAGCATCAAAGAATTTAGGGGCTATCACGAAAGAGGAAAGGAAAAGATTGGTTGATGCAGCTTCTCATTCCATTGAGGAAGAGGAGGAAGATGTATATGAATTGGACCATCCACTGGGCGATGAAGTTTCTAAGACTGATGATGAAGAGGGAGAAGAAGAAAACGAGGTTTTAGTTGAAGAGGAGTTCAAAGTGGACAAAGTAGTGAACGAGAAGCGCAAGAAATGGAAAAAGGGAGGGACTAAGAGGAAGGGCAAACCTAATTTGAGGGTATCTGGAGGTGGAAACGCAAAGCAGAAGAAACTCCCGGTTGAGTCCAGAAAATCAACTGCCTCCAACACTCGTGCAGCGGCAAGGACCGAGAAATGAGAGTTGCAAGGACACCTGCACATTGGTGAGCTTGCTTTCTGTCCTAAGTTTCATGGTTTGACATGACGATTTTTTTTTAATGGTTTAGGGATTATGTGCAAAGCTGCATGCCAATTGTTGATTTAAAGCTATGTGGAAGATTGGTCGGGGCTTGGAGGATGATGAGGATGGCTGTTACAAGCTGCCGGAGCTCTCACTTGAGTATCTTGGAGCGGTAGATTGGTCGGGGCTTCGGGGGATGATGAGGATGGCTGCTACAGGCTGTCGGAGCCCTCATTTCAGTACCTCGAAGCGGCAGATTGGTTGGGGCTTCGGGGGATGACAAAATGACTGTTATAAGCTGTCGGAGCTCTCATGTGAGTACCTCGGAGCTATGAAGTGGTGGCTTGACGGTGCTTAGTCTGTGGTCTTCTAGCTTCTCATCTCTGCCAGGGGTTGTTAATGGGCTTAGGATAGTCTTAGTTTGTATTATTATCGGAAAGTATTTATGCAATTTCGGGTGTGCACTCTGGCTCATTCATGAATTAGCTTTCCATTGGGCATACACAAGTGCAGTGTATGGTTCAAGTTGGAACATAGTTGATCTCTAGGATTCAGGTTGGGCCACGTATTGACACACTCTATGATGACAGACTCTTGCCAAATTTTGAAGATCTGATTACTACAGTAATAGAACGATACTCATTTCTCTTTGCAGTCACCTGTATTGTAACATCTCACTGCACCATGTTTACAGAAGAGCGTCCTAAGAGTTTAACTTATCAAAGTATGCATGAAAGGCTAGATGTAACTGCAATTGAGCGATTGATTCGTTGGGTGAAATTTGTGTAATTGTCCGGACCTGTGTATTGAGGGTTGTGTGTACTGAGGATTGGGTACGGTGAGTTGGGGCTCAAGATACCTATAGAAGGCTATGATCTAAGTCACCATGTGATCTCATGTGAAGTGCAATTGGGTGCTTCATGCCAATTGGGTGCTTTATATGAAGTGCAATTGGTTTGAGGTCTGTCAATTGGGTGCTTCATGCCCGTGCCTGAATGTTGGTCCGTGAAGCCACTGTAAATGGGCGCTCTCAATTCTATATTTAATTGAATAAAGCAGTTACTAATTTGGTTGAACAATCATTTATGGTTGGGTGGTTATGCTTGAATGACGTTTATGCTTGGGACTTGAATGATTAATTCTTTTGCTTGGACGTGAATTAAGACAGGCATGATAGTTCTGGTAAGGCCATAACTACATTTAGGGACATGGTATTCAGGTACCATTCTGTCCCAAACTTGTGTCAAAAAAATATAAAATGAAAGAGGGTCCACAAGTTTGGGCTTGCCCCAAACTTGTGTCAAAAAAATATAAAATGAGAGGGTGTACAAGTTTGGGCTTACTGTGAGTATTTCTAACTCCACCCTTGAGTCAGAAAGTTACACACGGGCTCTAGTGGCAGTTTCGTTGGAGATTTTACTCCTAATCGGGTGATTCCTATACAAGTGTTTGCCTTCCAAGCAATGGACACTTTTTGTGAATGGTAATCCTGTAAAATTCCACTAATTTCTAAGAAAAACTATGATTAATTAATTAAACGTTATGGTTAGGTAAAAAAACCAAGAAAGAAAAAAAAATCTAATCTAACTAAAATTGTATCTAAGTAGCCTTTTAGAATATAATTTTCTCTTCACAGAATGGTGAAGAAAACTAGATTCCAAGATTCCTAGCAAAAGTTACCATGAGGTACGTTTGGCCCCTTAGTTGTGCTAACCTTCATCCACTAATCTAAAATAGCAAATCAATCTAAATTAATTCTAAATTCTAAGGTTAAGTTATTAATTCCTTTAAGTTACGGATTTTTAAGACTAATCAGAATTTTGACCTAATTGGATGTTTTTCATCCAAAATTGGTCTCAAACTTCATCCAACTTTTTATCCTTCAAAAATAAAGTATTTTCCAAAGTAAAAAGGGATTTTGGAATCTTTATAGATTCCTTGTTTGATTCCTACCTAAAAAGATTCTTTAAAGGTTCCTTTGGATGAAAATCTTAAATTATCATTCAACGGGGGGTTATGGTTAATTATTGGTAGTTTTTGTTATTGGTTAAATTTTAAGTATGATTTGGTTTTATAACTCCTAATTTACTTATTAGGTTCTAAATCTAACTTAAATTTTAAATTCTAGTCTAGAAACTAACTTCTAATAGCAAAGATTCTAACTTTAATTTGAAAACAAAAACAAAGCAAAAGCAAAGGGTAAAATTAACATACCTCTGGGTCCATGGTCCCGTCATCGCAGATCACTAGCATAATGGTCTCAAGATAGCCGTCGTCCTCCATCATGGGTACTCCATCTGTCGATGAAAGTTTAGTATCAAAATGTATGGAAAAATCCTTTTCCTACATTCTTCTAACTGATTTCCTACAAATAAAGGATTAGTCTAAGTATTTAACTTAATTCCCTTGATTTTAGGAATTTACGTTAAACTTCTAATGGTTTTTAGTTGATTTTAAAATAAGTCTTTAAATTTAAAATAACTTCAAGGCCCTATTTCTAACCACCTTGAATGTTTGTTTTTAATTTAAGAATGAATTTTAAAAGATTAATGTCTTCCAAATTAATAATATTCCAATGAATAGTCAATTTTATTTGTTATTCATTAGTTTATGATTTTCGTTGGATTAATCTATTGTTTTTGTTGATTTTTTTGTCTTTTCCTATTTGGCTTATTAGGCCAATAAAACAAAACCCCAAGTCAACAAGACCAACTAATTCCTTCCAAAAATACTAATTGATAGAAAAAACCAAATTCTTCAATAGTAATAGGAATAGAACCAAAGAACTATTCTAAATGAATAGTAAATGAATAGTAAAGAAAGAATAATAACAAAAACAATTTGTCCCAAATGAATAGTGAATGAATAGTAACGGAATAAAAACCAAAACAAATCTAAAATGAATAGTAAAAGCACAACAAAACAAAACGAAATGAATTGAAAACAATAAAAAACTACACCAAATCCAACATGAATAGTGAAAAACAAAACAAAATGCACATGTGAATAGTTAGATTCTTTAAGGAAATTAGTTTTTTAATCTAATTTCTTCTTGAAGCCGCCACTTCCCTTCTTATTCTTATTCTTCTTCTACTTCAATTCATTCTTATGTTTGTTGTTGAAAAGATGACTAAACCTCCTCTCTTCCTCTGTCAACTTGAGTTGTGTATGTTTGTACTGTGATTATCGCATGAAAGTTGATTTCAAATACCCCTATGGCTCCAATCCACTTCCACTTCACCCTTTATATTTTGAATTATAATAGAGAATTTTAAATCTAATGAGGGAATTTTAGTTTGAAAAGAATTCCAATATGAATTTTGGAGTGGAGAGTATCACCTGACTACTTAAGCAATTCAGTTTGAAGGTTTGCATGATCAGTTCGAGGGCTTTGCTTGATCAATTCAAAGGTTTGCTTGAACAGCTCGAAGGCTACCTGGACAGCTCGAAGGCTTGCTTGATCAATTTGAGGGCTGCCTAGACAGATCAAGGCTCACAATTGAGCCCCCACTGGAGCACGCCACGTGTCCCACCGGGAGTGGCCGGTTCCCCTGCCGTTCCCCTGCCCGTTCCCCTGCCGTTCTTCTACCCCTTCCCCTGCCGTTCTTCGGTACTGGTTGGTTCTTCAGTACTGGCTGGTTCTTTTCGGTACTTGGCTGGTTCTTTTTGATACTGGCTGGTTCTAACCAAAATTCACCAAAAAAAACTAATTAACTAAACTAATTAGTAAATAACTAAATGGTTTTTGGTTTTTCTTTTGGAAATAATAACAAAACTAAACTAAAGCAAAGCAAATAAAAATGGAACTAAGCTATCAAACTAACTAAATGGGATTTGGATTTTTTGGGTATCTCCTAACTCTATCTAATTCAAAGGTTTTGTCTATGGTTTTTTAGGGGGAAGATTTCTAGAGCAACTAACAAGCAAATTCTAACTAATGGGTTTTTTGGGGATTTTAGGGAACTAGCTAAGCAAAATAAACTAACTAAAACAAAGACTAATTAACAAATGAGATCCAAATCTTGGCAATGGGAGCAAAATCAAACAGAGCAAATATTGGAAGAAAGAAAGGAAGGGAACCACTTGGTGGGAATGGTTGGCTTTAATAGCCCACAACCCAAGGGTTTTTTCTCAATTACTCCTTTCTTTTCTCTCAAGTGTTTAAGTAACTTTTGGTTGAGGTGAAAGCTTCGCCGTGCAGGGGCAACCCGAGGCCAAACTTGTGGAAATTGGTTCCAAGTGGCTGCAGGAATGTTTTAATTCTTAAAGGAGGTACACATTAAGAAAGTGTTTAAACCGAACATTAAGGATCAAAGGAATTCCCAAGGTATCTAAATGTTTTAATTCCTAAATGAGGTACACATGAAAGTGTTTAAACCAAAAAATAGGAATTAAGTCAAACCAGACTTTGTTAGACAACGAAGTTTGGCTGGTATTTTAAGTGTTGGAATCTTTTGGCAAAGACTAGCTTCACCGCCTTAAGAATTCTTAACTCAATAACTAATGCAAAAATACAAAATTAGTATGTGACAAGGTATGCAAGTTTTGGAGGATGAAACCTCCCAAAAGTATGAACTTAGTGTGGTTGTGAAGGTTGAAAGGAAACCCTGAGTCCTTAACCAAATCCTCCACTAAAGGAAGCAACGAAAACAAAAATGAGCAAAGATAACCAAAATTTGGTCTAGCTTAATTACTTCCGACAAAGCCGGTAAGCAAATGGAACAAAGAAAGAGTGTTTGTACTCCGACAAAGTGTCGGTAGGCAGATAATGAACAAAATGGGGTACGACAAACTTTGCGGGGAGGCCTTATATACTTGCTAGAAGGCCCCACCACTTAGTTTACCATGAGATATTTAGTCTTCTTACTCAAAAACTAACCTAAACTAAATTCTAAACTACCCTAAGATATTTCCAAAATAATCTTTGTTTAATTCTTAGAATTTTCTAGAACAAGCCTTAATTAGAAAGGAAATCTTGTCCAAATAAAATCTAAGATTTTTCCCAAAGGTATTTAGGAAATTAACTATTTTGACCTTAAGATAATTCGCAATTAACTCTAGGATATTTCCAAATATTCTTAATTTAATCTAAATTGGCTTTTAAAGGAAAGATTTGTGTGGGAGCACAAAATGTAAGGATAAAGTTAGTTAGTTAGAAATATAAAAAAAAGAGTAAGAACTGTTAAAATTTTTTGCTTTTTATAAGGCTTAAATACGAGTTTTACCAAAATTAAGATATATCTGTGTTAGAACATCTCTAAACAGATAATATGGTTAAGAAAGAGAATTAGAGTTTCCCGATTAAATCAGGAAACCGGAACCGGATCCGGATCCGGAACAGGGTATCAATCCGGAAGCTTACCCAAGTACCGGGCCGGGCGTGAACATATGCAGGAGGATATCGGAGAGCCAACAGGAAGCCGTTAGGGCAATCCTGAGATCCAACGGCTCTACCGGAAGTTAGGGAGAGTTGTTTAAACGGTCACAGTCTTCCGAGATTGCAGCGGAAACGGTAACCCTAAAACGGCTAGAAACGGATAGTTTGGGAGAAATCCTGGAAGAGGAAAACTTCCGTCTTCATTTTTCATTCTGAATTGAGGAAACATCCTTGGAGTTCTCAGAGCAGTGGTATGCAAATCAGAACGTGAAGACGGAGGGTTCCTAGTTTTCGGATTCGGATAGCATAGTACCGGAGTTTGTGAGAAAGGATCTGTAGTTTCCTGTATTGGAGAGCTTGTGTGAGAATTGTGCGTGGTGGGGTAAGGAGAAATATCTGAGTGCAATGGTGAAGGGTGAGGGTAGTGAGGCTGTCGTCTTCAAAACCAAGACTATCCACCCGGTCATCCCGGAAGATGAAAATCACCGGAAGCAGTTGGAGGAGGATTTGGGTCAAATCGGATGCCTCGGATTCCTACGGCGACCATGGAGCCTGAAGGACAATGAGATGATTCGGGAGCTAACAAAGGACCAGTCCAACGAATGGGACAAGACGCACCGAGCGCTGCCAAGGAAATGGACCCTCGAGACATGGAAAGCAATTTATGACTTTCCTCGTCAAGGAGACGGGATGGCTTCCCGGACACACAAATTCGCGGACGGTAAGTTTTCTGACACTCTCCACAAGAATATGGTTACCTCGTGGTGGACTGCAAGAATGCTAGGGAGAAGAGATTGTTAGAGTTTATAGTTCCGATGGTGTATTTGGAACGCCCATCCCGGATCACAGTGACTTGGGCAAACACGATCTTCGATGCCCTGAGCGGAGAGAGGAAGGTATTCTGGAGAGAGATAGTGAAAGATTTAGTGGGAAAGATGGTCTCTACCCTAGGTAACACTAAGGCCACGGCAATTGGCCTCTTCCTCTTCCACCTCTATGATTATCTAGGGACACTTAGAGGTCATGAGAGAACCACCTATAAGGCTGCAGCCACCATCCAGGAGTTTAACATCGTTCCTCCTAAGAAACAAGAGGAAGAGGTAGAAGAGGAATCAGAGGAAGGATCTTCAGAAAAGAAGGAGGAATCCTCAGAGAGAGCCAGAGAGGTCTCCCCCCAAAAACAAAAACCTAGGGATAAACCAAGGGAGTCCGAGGAACCGGAAGGTTTACGGGATGAAACCCTCGAGAGGATCATTAAGGATCTCGAGAGGATTCGTGAGGAGCTGAGTGCCGAGAGAGGAGCAGTCTAGGATGAATGCGGACCGTTTGGTGGGATCGAAGTAGCTGAGCTCGCAAAGAAGGTAGAGGGTTTACTTCGGGATAAAGAATCCCGTAAGTGGGAAACCCGGGTTAGGGAGTTGACTGAGAGGAATGAGGAACTGACCTGGAAGTTAGAGAAAAGTGAGGCAAGAAGTAAGGAGGTTAGGAAACTTTCCTCTGAGGCTGAGGACACACTTTGCAAAGTCCGAAGCTTTGTATTTTACTCAGGTAGTGTGATCAACAAAGCTAAGTTGTTTGACGAAGGTGTCGCAGCACCAAGTAAGTGAATTCCCTGTTATATTTCCAAAAACCACTCTAAAGCATAACAAAATGACTCTAAAGATCGAACCCACAAGATTCTGTGAAGTGTCTAGCTCTATTCCCAACTTAAGCTCCTGTCAATCTCCAATTTCTACTTTCCGGTCCTAGATCTAAAACCGGAAACAACAACACACCGAAAACAATGACCAGACCTCTCTCTATTTCTTCCGGTCTGTCAAGCTATTCGGTCCTGTAAAACTACCACAACCCAAGATCCTACAACTTTGGATCCTGGAACTCTTCTGGACCAATCCGATCCGGTCCTCTCACACGTACTCTCACTCCACTTCGGTTTAGTTTTGCCTCTGTTTCACCATCAGAGGGTTTGCCGCTTGCTTTTGAGAGTGGCAGGCCCTCCACTCCTTCCGTGACTTATAGTGGCTGAAGACCCACTTCTCTAATCCACTACCTCCTACACTAGCGCGGATCCGGTTTGATCTCTCACAGCCACCCGGATAGCGATCCGGTTTGCAGGTCACACAAAGACCCCCCGTACAATCCTCTCATACTACAACAACCTTGATATCAAGTTCCCTCCGTGCAAAGTTAGGTGGTTACAAGTGAACTCATCCGTTCCAACATCAACTACAGTTCTCCCGTTTACCAACTAGGGTAGCGAGACCTCACGGGAGATCGGACACTCAACTGGATTTCCTATCCAGGAGCTCTAGCGCGACTAAGGACTCCTTCCCTATCCGCCTAGCCTAACAACGGCTTTCTCGCCCGGAATCGTGATATGTAGAGGTGCTGAGGAACTGAAATCCACTCCCAACACTTAGAATACCCACTCACATGCACATAAGAGCAAAACAAACACACCAAGGGGAGAAATCTCTCTAGAATCTGCATACATTTTTCTAACTCCTCACCAAAACAGCCCTGCCACACGCGGGAGAGACGTACAACAAGAAATCAATAGAAAACGCACAAAAACTCAAGGGAAAAGACTCCCAGTCTCCTTCGCAGAGACTGACTAATATACACTTTAAAATTCAAAAGTCAACAAAAAGGGGGCCAGAAAGTCCGCGCGGAACTTTCGGTCCCCGCCGAGCCGGCTAGACCGGAGAACATCCGATCCAGACCAGACACACCGGATTAAATCCGGTCCGGTCCTAAATAACAAATATTTACAACTAAAATCCTAACTATCCTAACACAACCGGATCTACTCCTTGATCCGTTCCTTCGTCCATAACTTGGTCTTCGCCTTGGTCCACGCTCTGATCTAGACCTTGGTCCGCACCCTGATTTGGGGTCAGATCCATACTTTGATCCTACCCCGGGTTCAGTGTGGGACTCCTGGGCGTTTCCGCTCCAAGCTGTTCGAAGACATCCGTCAAATTCCGGTTCCGCTCCCCGGTTTCATGCTTAGGGAGATCCGGTGACAAATCCAAGTTGATGGTGTGCGTGAGCTTCCTCCCACTCTTCTTTGACTGGGGGAGTCCCCTCCTTTCCTTCCGTCTGAATGCCCACGTTCGGAAAAGACCCGGGCATTGACAGATCGGACAGATGGAACGACCGTGACAACGTCACTCCGTTCAGCTTTCGGCTGCTCTCCTCCATCCAGTTTGTTGCCTCTCGCGCTTCCATCATCACCAATTCCACCTTCTCGGAGTAGTCCGTCAAGATCCGGACCAACCTGGTTCCGGATATCTTCTTGTCCTTGAGGACTCCCTCGTCAAACAGCTTTGACTTGGTGACGGCCTCTCCGGTTGTCCCAAAAGTGGCCTTCACATCCTCAGCAACTTTCCGGGTAGCCTCCGCCATCTCCCGAGTGGTGGCCATGTCCTCCTTGAGGAGCAACAGTTCCGTCTTCAACAACTCATTCTCCTCTTGGAGTCGTCGTATCTCCGCTTCTTGCTTCCGGATCTCATCCGGGCTGGAGATGAATTCCGCAACCACTCCTGTGAGGTTGCTATCCGCTGGTGCTCCCACCAGCTTGCTGATCTGGTTCAGAACCAGCTTCTTCACTGCCCAGTCTGCTCGAACATCGCTCAGGATGTTGATCAGCTGGTTGAACGGATCCGTCGGATCCGATCCGGAAGGACCCGGTTCTTCAAAAGCCGGTTTCTTTCCAGGGTTGGATGTCTCACCCAGAGGGGTTGGGGTTCCTCTCCGGTGAGGAGGCGTCGTCTTCTGCCGCTTGTGTTGCGACCGGTGTTGCTCCTCCTCTTCTTCTTCTTCTTCCTCGGAACCAGATATTTCCTCCTGTTCTTCCTTCGATTCCGATTCCCCATACTTCAGGAGTGACTCATGAGTCTTCCACTCCTTCTCCTCCGTATCCGTGAGGAGTTGGTTATGCTTGTAAAGATGGAAGATATAGGGACTCAACGGAGTCGGCCTACTTCCTCCGATCTTTGGAACCAGACGGTTGACCAGATCGGAAAAGATCCTGGCCCAGTCCACTTTCCGTTCCCCGCTCAGGGCTCTAAAAATCAGGTTCCCGATGGCAATTGTCACCCTCGTCGGCTTCTCCGGGTGGATGATCGGAACCAGGAACTGCAAAAGATTTCGATGCCGGTCGTCCAAACAATCTGCGATCGCATGCCCATCCTTCGAGTCCACCGTGCACCGAAACTTCCCCCGAGTGTATCCCTCCTTCGAGGTGGCCATCCCTCGACCTCCTAAAAGGAAGTCGTATACGGACCTCCACATTTCTTCCGTCCAACTGCCCGGAATTCCACGGATGGTCTTGTCGAACTGATTTGAGAATTTTCCCAACAGCTCTCGAATCATCCGTTCTTCCCTAAACCCCCAGGGTTTATCGATCAGTCGTCCGCAACCCATCTTGGCAAGATCCTCTATGAGGTTGTCCTTTTCCTTATCTTCTGCTGGAATAATCGGACACACCTTCCGGAGTTTAACTTCTACTGCGGAGGAACTGGACGGTCCTGCTCTACTCTTGCGGAGCTGAGGCATGGACACCTGCTGTGCTAAACCGGATTTTGACTGAGGCTACCTTTCCTTCTCCTAGCCGCACATCTCGTTTCTCACCTTCGCTCTTCCGATCTCAACCGGAATACCTCTAAACCTATAACACAAACTAAACGCTGCGCGCTCTAACACACACACGCACAAACAAACTCACAAAAGAAGGGAGCAAAGCGCTGGGGAGGAAAGCTAAGTACGCGCTGGAGAGCGATTTCCGCAAAAGAAGTTTGAAAAAGAGTGGCAACTGGATTGGTCAGCCTATTTATAGTTTGATCTGTCATCATGACCAAATCTGTTCCTGACCCAATCTGTTCCAACTCAGATCCGCTCCAACTCTAGTCCGGTTTAGATTCAGATCGAATCCGGATTGTCACCTCTTCCGTTCCGTAGTTAATTTCCGGTTTTCTGTTATCTCTTGCTCAATGCCGGATACCAGATCACGGTTTTCGTTCCAAGATTTAGATAACTTACAAAAAACCAAAAATTTGCATTGCGACAGAAGGGATCCTGAAAGAAGGATCTGAAGCAGCCATGAAGATAGTGTTGGTATTGGCGGAGTATTCAACATCAATGGAGAAGATGATGTACGAGATCCGGGACGTTCTTCAACAGTCGGGGTTCTATCAAGACCCAAAGAAAGCACCCATGTCCCCACCTGTCATACCAAAGCCGAAGGAGGAGAAGACACCTGGGAAGGGAGCCTCCAAGCTGAAGCCGGAAGAAGGGGAAGGATCAGTACGTGAATTAGGATCCAAGGAGAAGAGGAAGTCCAGATATGACCTCGCGACCCCCCAGAGTAAGGATCCAAAGCAGTCTCCTAATGATCCCAAATCAACGAAGAAGAAGAAAACAAGCAAGCGTGCCAGAGAGGTGTCTCCCGTGAGTTACCACTCGGAAGAGGAAGAGTCACCAAGTACGCCGAAGAAGGATGATAGCCCGACGGGATCCAGATCCCAGCCGATAGTGATTCCGGATTCTGAATCCGAGGACGATTCAGACTTGGAGACGATTTCTCCTTCCCAGGTCAAGGGTAAGAAACAGACACCCTCGAAGGGGACGCCAACAAAGGGCACAACATCGAAGGGGGTCAAGCCATCTCCAATCAGGAAACAGCCACCCCGGAAAGGAGCAAGCAAAGAGGAACCTACCCCAAAGAAGGCCAAGAAGTAGTTAGGAAATTCCCTGAGTTAATCCTTGCATGGTTAAACTCAAGTTTTTAAGTAGCAAGGAAGCAATTAGTTAGCTGCATTTTAGGAGGATGCACCTGGACTTTAGTTTTCGGGATATTAGGATCTGAGATCCACATTTGGCGGATCGGCTGATAGGAAGTCAACTCAGATGGATAAGGAATGACGCGTATCATTCTTTGGTCCTTTATTTTGGATTGCTGGGGACCTTTAGGGTTTCCCTTGGGTTGTTATTTAGGGGTTGGAAGTTAGTTTCAACTCCGGGCGTTTTCATATTCTTGTTTTTCCCATTTCAATTTCTGAAAAGAAAGCTTGAAGTTCAACTCCATGAGTACTGGTCTGAAAAGTCTTGGTCTTGTGTTGAGGGGTTAGGCAGTGTTTTTATCATTGCGAGTTCAAGTAGTTTGATGGTGAAGCTTTGAGGAGAAGAGGCGTCCCCGGATTCTGTTCGGATCCGGTTCCGAGAGTATTTGGGTTGGTGAAGGTCTGTTGTACTAAGAGACAGTTCTATCTACTGATGTTTCTTGGGAGTCTTCTGAGCGAGATAGCCATTCCGAGGTTAGGGGAGTCCTTGAGAGGAAGGACAAATGCTAGCTGATGTCTGAGAGGTTTTGCTGTAACCGGGAGAGAGGAACTGGAAGGTAGCTAGGATCTGTTAATATAAAAGTACCCGATTTAGCTCTTTGAATTCTACCCGGATAGATCTGTCGTTGTAGTAATGTGGGGATTGTGAGGGTTTTCTGAGTGACCTTCTTGTTTGGAGTAACTTCCCGGATTAGTTGTGAGGAAATACTTGCTTTCCGGTTTTCTTTGTTTTCTTTGTTATTTCTCTTTTAGTGGAACTTCAGCCACTTTAAATCAGTGGAGGGTAGGATTTACGTGTCCTTCCTTAAGTCCAAGAGCGGAACCCTTTGATGTAGAGGTTAAACTATACCCTTGTTCGCATTGATTGCTAGATCCGGATCCGAGAAAGGTACAGGATCAAGACACTCTTTCCGTTTCCGTGTTTAACTAAAGCGGGATACTAATTTATTGATACCATTGTGAAGGAATGCAGACCTGGTTCTTGTTGATTGATAATATGTTTGAGAACTAGGTTGATATAGGAGAAAGTTCAACGAATACAGAGCGGGAAGTCTAGTTCTACATTTTATTTCCAGATTCTGTTTGTCTTTGGTTTTGTATTCCGGATCCTGTTCCGGGTATTTTGAGGATACTACTAGTTGAAATCCTGAGGGAACAATACACGAGTCATCTAAGGTGTTTTACAATAATTTAACACCTAAGGGAGGGATTTGTGCTTTGCTATGTTACGACAATTTGAAATCTTAACTAAATCCAATCTTCGACTTTCACCAAGATATTTTGTGAAATAACTTTGAATTACCGCTAATTACTCTAAAAAAGTCAAACTTATGGCTGAACTCTTCCTATCTTCTTGAGAACAACTCCAAATTGAAATTTGATTGTGCCATCGCATTCAGAAGGCCCTAATTAGTTTAGAGGACCCCTTGTCCCCCACTTCCAGGCTGTAAGTATGTGTAAAAACCACTCACGGTAACTTCAAAGAAAAGTCAAAATCCCGGTTTATGGAATTTGCATTTCCCGAGGAAACTGACTAGCCAGAGTTGCCTGGAAGGTTTGTGAGAGTAAGAAAACATTCCTTGTTCGCGACATTCGGACACCGTTAGCTCCTGGTTCGCCGGTCAACCCGCCGCCATGTTATAAATTCTGGTTAAATTCAATGTCGTCGTCGATTCTAGTACTTTTGACTATCGGAAAGCCCTCAAACATGACTGGTCGCTTATTTTATATATAAAACTCTAATCTAAATTTTAATGAGATTTTACCGCACTCTGGGTAATTTCTAGGAAATTACTATTAGTTTCAAAGGCAGTTGACTTCCCATGGAGTCATCGTGGAGTTTTGTAAAATCTCGAAACTTTTGGGCAATCTTCTAAAAAGTGTTCAAAAGCTAAGGGCAAAACCAAACCTCCAATAAGGATGCTAAATTTAGCAGTTCCTTAATAATTTCCGCCCGAGGGGGAAATTAATCTGGTACCGGGGTTTGTCGTGGATGATTAGCTCCGCTGTTGACCTCTTGGCATGCTTTTACCCTAAAAGCACCTTTCTGTAAGCTCCAATCACCTCGCCCTTCTTCTACTTTGCATTCTGGTTCGTATTCTTCAACATTTGTAGGTTTTCACATAACTAGTCCAAATTTTACATGAATTGGATCTAGATACTTCTAAGCCTGGACATAGATTTTATGATTCAGCCAGGCTGTCACATGTGCTCATAGGTCGAGTTTTACATGGACAGGACATTAGAACTGGCTAATTCTCACATCCTCACATCTCTCTAATACGTAAATATAGACTCTAAGACACTAAACTAAGACCTAAACATAGTAAAGCAAAGTATTTTGTGCTTTCCATGATTTTAGGACAATCTCTCACTAATCTGGTAGGGACTTCTACCAAACTCCTTTCAACTACTAATTCACACCATTTTGCATGAATTTATACTAAAAACTAACAATAAATCGCGAAAAATAAACTCAGAGCTCCAAGTGCTATCTTGAAGGCTCACACTTGCCTCAAACTTGTGTGAAAAAAATATAAAATGAAAGAGGATCCACAAGTTTGGACTTGCCTCAAACTTGTGTCAAAAAAATATAAAATGGAAGAGGATCCACAAGTTTGGGCTTGTCCCAAACTTGTGTCAAAAAAATATAAAATGAAAGAGGGTCCACAAGTTTGGGCTTGCCCCAAACTTGTGTCAAAAAAATATAAAATAAAAGAGGATCCAGAAGTTTGGGCTTGCAAGTAAACTTTTGTCAAAAAATTATAAAACTATGAATCCCATCTTATTTGGAGATCAGTCTCCATGTTGAAGTTACCAAATGGCTAGTAAATTAAATTAGTGCACAATCAATTGAGGCGCACATAGAAGCTTCCATGTTGAATTTACCATTTATAGCCACTAAATTAAATTAGTGCACAATCAACAGTTCATGGTGAAGCCTTGATAATTTAGTTTAGAAGCCTCCATGTTGAACTTGATGCAGATGGCTACTAAATTCAATGACCAAGGTACAATCTATTCACAATAGATCCTTTGGTAATTTTGGTAAGAAGCCTTTATATTCAGTGTGGACACCTTGATTAGAAGGGTGTGACCTGCTTTATCCCATAACACTTGGTGGGAGGTGAAAGGCCTCCTATATAAAGGTGATTATGTGTTCATCACACAACCCCGGGGACCAAGGGCGGACCATGCCTCGGGCACTCATTGAGATTGGGGGAATCTCTATTGGTCCCCGGGACCCCCCCCCCAATTTCTTTTTGCTTCATTGATTTAGACGCCACTTCAATTGAAATTGATACATATGTGCTGTTTTAATTTATGTTTGAAATTAATCACATCCCACCCCAAATTTCTTTTTGCTTCATTGACCTATATTCATTAAAGTAGGTAAATGCCATATGTCAACTTATATAGTTTAGACGCCACTTTAGTTAAAAGTGATGCACATGTGCTATTTTAATTTATATCCTAAACTAATCACATCATGTGGCCACAATTTAAAGTTGAAAAAAAAAATGCCAAGTTGAATCCAAAAATTATGCAAACACCAAATGTTGAAAATGGATTCTTGTCTAAAATGAAATTGAAATGCTAGATTAGGATTTTATTCACAAAGAATTGCCTTGGAAATTTACTATTTTTTGCCATGAGGCTTTGAGTGTAGAATGGGAAGTGAGACTTGTTGTGGTGGTTTTTTTACTTTATATTTTGTTCCATGGAATCAGAATTGGACCTATTTGGCCATAACATTTTGCAAAAAAATAGGATGAACTACAAATCCTTCTTCTTTATATCTAGTACACTTGATAAAATTTTAAATGGAATCACAAGTGAACTGGGCAAAATAATTTACATGGGCTTTTGTTGTTTAAAGTTCAAATCCCCTACTTAAGAGCCTTAGAAAAAGTTGAATGAACATGGAGGGACGTTTGGACATACATGATCAAACAATGTTGAGGAGCCTTGCCTTACTTAGATGTATGTGAGAACAAGAAAAAGAATTCTGCTTGTAGATAATTAAATTTATAGTGGTCTCTTATTTTTCTTTTAAAGCAAGATTTCTTTTAAAGGGATTGGGCAGTTGGTGCTCCATTTCTATCCATATATGGACTACAAAATACCACATCATTGCATAACAAATATAAATAATCTTGTTTTCAACCCCACTTGCAGGACTTAATCTAAGAGCTGTAGTAGAATTCAAATTTGCCTTTGTCATTTTGAAGCCAAAATATTTTTTGAGCCTCCAATATGGCACCACTTTCCTCCAAAATACAAATTCCATCCACATTGGGGTACTTCAAATGAGACATGATTCAATTATGGGGTCATAGAAAGGGGTATCCAACTTAGTGATAAGCCTGGCAACTGCCCATATTAATTGCAATTGGTTCTTATCCATCCAGTCCATTAAGGACGATCTCTTTTGCAAAAGGGTGGGTGATTGGTTGAAATTAGTTTGGGCACTCATTCTGAGGCAACTAGTGCTTCCCATTTTGAGGGCTGTTGGTGTTGATACCTCATTCTGTAATTGAAACTGAATACTCGGGTTACCCTCAAACTGATGAAACTCTGATTTGTCAAGATTTTGAGCAATTGGAGCACCGTAATACCTTCTGAATTTGGGCAACTTCTGCCTAATATTTAATAAAATTTAAATTTTTAGCAATGGCACTTACAAAGGGATTTCAACATTTTCCATCATCCAAAATATTAAATTAATAAAATATTGGGCAATTGTACGAGTATCCAATAAAGCATACTATTAAATGATGTTATATTTGCAAAGCCTACTTCTTCAAATGAGACTCTCATAAATGGTTTATGCATCCAAGAAGAAAGCGACAATATTAGGATTTGTTTTACAATTTTGAGTGACAACATTAGGATTTGTTTTACCAGAGAATTGTTTATATATAGTCTAATTAGTCTTGTAGGGATTTAGGGTATGTTTAGTTTCATTATTCAGAAAGGATATAGGATTTGGGATCAAAAAAAGGATCTTAGGGTCTACGGTTCAAATGGGTCTTCTGAAGTTTATGTTTTTATGAATTCTACATATTTGGGAACATGGCACTTATGAAGTCTATGTTTTTTCCTATTCTATATTTTTTTGAACAAGGCACTTATCTAAATTCCATATTTTTTTGAACATGGCACTTAAATCTAAATTCTTTATTAAGTGGAACATGGCACTTATTTAAATTCCATATTTTTTGGAACATGGCATTTAAATCTAAATTCCATATTTTTTGGAACATGGCACTTATCTAAATTCCATATTTTTTGGAACATGACACTTAAATCTAAATTCTTTATTAAGTGGAACATGGCACTTATCTAAATTCCATATTTTTTGAACGTGGCATTTAAATCTAAATTCCATATTTTTGGGAACATGGCACTTATCTAAATTCCATATTTTTTTGAACGTGGCACTTATCTAAATTCCATATTTTTTTGAACATGGCACTTAAATCTAAATTCTTTATTAAGTGGAACATGGCACTTATCTAAATTCCATATATTCTGGAACATGGCACTTAAATCTAAATTCTTTATTTTTTGGAACATGGCACTTATGAATTCCATATTTTTTGGAACTGCTAAGGAAGTGGTTTAGTGTATAAAGTAAAAAGGGAGGATTTAGGGTCTTAGGGTCTAGGATTTGGGAGAATAACAAAGGAGGATTTAGGGTCTTAGGGTTTGGGGTCTTAGGGTCTACGGTTTGGGTCCTATTTACAAATTGACATTAGAGAGCTCCATGCTGTTGTGTTGTACTATATATATGGAGCATGTAAAAATTATGCCAGCAGATCAGCCTTAGATAGAACTCGGTAATTGGAAGGCAATTTTGGGAAATTCACAACAACTATGGAATGGAAAAATAATGCCAACTATAGCAGCAAGGACAGCATCTGGACCAGCACGTTTTTGTACGTGGGCTGGCTCTGCTATAAGGCTTAATTTCAAAGCAAACAACCTGCAGACCCTAAATCTGCAACCGTAAAAGGAGCTATTGCATAACACTGCAAGGCCTACAAGTACATCACCATGGACGACAGACTCCTAATTCAGACCAATATTCTGAACACTGAAAAAGCAACCTTGAACTATGCAAATGAAGTTAAACTCATTCAAAATATTATAACATTCACAACGAGTAGATACGGTGAAAAAGCCAAGCCTCAGAAGTTGTATTAAGGACGTTGAAAGGTCTGAACTCACAAGTTGCAGAAATGCTACTAAAAACCGTAGCTCAGGCACTAGGAGTCTGTATGCTACATACGCGGAGCTGCAACCCGGGCTATACAAAATGGACAGAAGCAGTACTATGAATCCTCCTGTGTAGCTTTTCTACTCCAAAGAGAGCTCAAATTAGTGTGCATTTAGTATCATACGTAAGGGTAGCATCTGTCCCAAGGGTCCCAGTACATAGAGGTATATTCTGATTCTCCATCTACTGGAGTCGGGTTCGTTCTTGACGCCGTGGTGTCACCGTCCAGCAGATTGTCATGCATCACTTGGTCCAGGTTCGAAGCGTTTGTATTTGAATCCCCAACGCTTCTAGGGTTTGGGTCGCTGTTGGAATTGTCCCCCCCATCATCGTACCATTCGGCTGCACGAAAGAACTCCCCCTCCTGGCGGAACTGAATGTCGGTGGCTGATTCCATTTCGCGGAACTCCCATGGTGCCTCCGGAGTCCACCGCACCTCCCCACCGTCCCCTTCTTGAAGCAGCGCCCTCACTGCATCTCCGCCAAAAAAACGGAGCTTCCCCTTCCGCCTATCAACTTCTGCATTGACAAAGTGAAAGTAAACAACAAGTTTAGTCTTCGACTTGGATAGAGGAGCCATCGTGGCGGTGACCTGTCTAGCAACGTTCAACAGCGTCAGTAAGAAGCGCAACAGGCAATTCAACAAGTGAGAGCTACAAATGTGGAGGACAAACTGCTGAATCCAACAACTGCACCTTCTAAAGGCACCCTTGAAGCACTGAAGTCCAGCCCTACGTTGCAAGTCTAGCCCTACTCGCTTTGAATGGAAAAAGACTGCTAAGGCAAATCCTTCATGATTTATAACCCTAAGACATCACTAGTCAAACATAATGCCAAGTAATAATGAAGTCATTAATTGCTAGTAATCATACCTGTCAATTAAATATTCTTCAAAGAACGCCACTTGAAATGTAGTGCACTTTGCAGTTATTGGTTCACCCGGGCATGCAGGGATTTGAACCCTGCTGGCATCCTAAAATGCATGCCCCCTCCCTAACCCCTAACCCTCAGCCCCTAAATCTGGCCTTGAAACCCTCCAAAAGACCACCCTCCACCCAGCCTACACACCCAGGTCTGAACCTTGGCAGTATGCAAATTCACAGATTTAGTCATCTGCATTATCATCTGCAGCTGCTAGCACAGATATGATTTGTGTTCTTACCGCCTCTGGTAAAGAGTAAACCATGTCGTTACCAGTGACACGGTGGTCCTTTGGGGGCATCAAAAACTTCACTGCCCGAATATGGGAAGCATGCTAGCAAACCAGATGGGAGTCTTTCAAGAGCACATAAGAACTCTCAGAGTGACCCCATCTTTGATAGTAGTGTCCGCCCACAACTGCATCTCCTTGCTCAAATTCAGTGCCCCACTTACAAACAAAATCAGCCTTAGCGTGATGCAATGGCTTAGTGATTCAGATGAGCCAGAAAGGTTGACCTTCACTATTGCTCGCAGCTGCATTCATAGCCACATTGTCCTCCATTTCAAGAGAGGCAGCCATTAGCTCTCCGTCATCTCTCCATTGCCAAACTCCATCCCAATTTTCAAGCATGCAGCTTCTTAAGAATCCTGTGTCAGCTGGTTGCAAATACTTTGCTTCCCACTGTCCAGTCCAATGGACATTTACACATTCAGACCACTTGTTGTCAGTACAGAATGCACAAAAACAAGCCAAAGGCTTTACCATAAGCTGGGCCAATTGGTTCTTATTTGTTGCCATAATAGAGTGTATTTTGCGCGTCCCTTGCACAACGTCACAGTTGTGACTATTGTCTCTAAGCGGCTGGACATCAGACTCTAGTATTTCCCAAAAGTACCTGATCATTGGCTTACTGCGACCACCGTAAGTACTCTGCACCCTCTCACCCAACCGCGCTTGCAAAAATTTCACCACATCATTAGCACACTGTAATTTCTGTCCATGAGGCTTTAGCTGATCTCTCCGAATAAACGACTTTACAACAGCACCTACTCCATCATGGGGACCCTTGCCGTGACCACTTCCAAAGAAGCTCCAAAGCATAGAGCAGCCATTCGTCATATTGGGATACTTGGATACAAAATACCAAGGCCTACTACTCTTAAATTGGTTAGCACACCCATCACTCCACACCCAATGCTGCTTAGGGATAAAGCCAGATCTGACCATGTGATCCCAATGCACACCAAAGCAATGTTGTATGAACTCTGAGTCATGATGCTTGTCATCGGAAATGTAGAAATGATACTCTGTAAGAATGAAGGAGTCAGGATTAGCAAGGTCAGCATCCGGGTTGTGACAATAAGAAATGTGCACAAAAATACTCACCTGATACGAGTGCCAATGCATGCTTTGTACTTCATTTTGGATTTCAAACTTGTAATTTTCAGCATAATCCACGATAGACACTACCGTGTCTTTTGGGAAGGTTTTACAGGACTATTTGAACTGCTTATCTTCCCAATTAGCAACAAAGTTGTGAGTCACAAATGCCTGCAACTTAGGCTTGAAGCACTATAAGAAAACGTTGTTTTTAGGGATGTTAGCAAAAAACAACAAAGAATGTTTTATCATCTTCTGGGATAGTCAACTGTAATGTCCACAAAAATCCGTCTCTATTGACAAGCAAAAAACGTGCTAAAATTACAAAAACCAAGAGGGATTTCTCACATGTTTTATGAAAACATCCCTAAAAACATAGTGGTTTCAGCCACTTAAAAAACTACCATGTGGATGCCACGTCCTTGCCACGTCAGCCCCCGTCTACTACCCCTTTTTTTGGGGAAAAAAAAAAAAAAAAAAAAAAAAAAATTTTGAAATTTTTTTTTTTGAATTTTTTTTTGAGGCAGCCCAATGATTTTGCATTCCGTGACGTGGCAACAGAAAAGTCTGACGTGGCACTAGAACAAGGTGTTCAAGCAGACATTCATTATGATGGAGATGTATTTCATAAAACATCCACAAGGATGTTTGTTCAAACATTTGACAAAACACTGTAAAAAACAAGGTGTTCAAAGTGATGTGTATTAAGATGGTGCACTAATGGTGCACACTTTCTTTCTAGAATGAGTACATGGTGCACTCATGAAATTCAACCTTACAAATGGCCCCAAGGACTATATAATACAACTTCAAGGATTCTAATCTATGTTGATCAACCCATAAATTGTCCTCAATCCCTGTCTCCTTAGCTCATCACCAATTCCTAGCCTGAAAAATAACCCCAAGTATTACATCCACCCTATGCTTCACATCACATGCAACATGAGGTCCTTCATCATTGTGTCACAACTTCCAAAATCATGGCTTTCAATTCATCTTGAGTTGAATCATATGGCTTGTCCTATAATGCTATCCACAAGTTAGAGTACAAGAATAACAAACATAAAGATCAACTCAATGATAATAAGAGAAATAAAATGTGTGTATCTTTGATTCAAAATAAGGCAGCAACTGAGTCAACCCTAATTCTCTCAAACCTTCACACTAAATTAGTCCACAAATTTAGAAAGGATGTGAAGATTGAGGTCACACACCCTCAAGTGCTCAACACCCGTTGATAGCAACTCAGTATCCAGCTTTAATCATGTCAAAACCACATTCACAACACAATCAATACAAGGAGAAATGAAGTAAGATGAATAATCAACATAAATTATACATAAATCATGGAGAACTCTGGCAAGGGAGTAGAAGAATACCAAACCTGTAATAGGAAGACAGTATGGCTAGTGGCTAGAAATGTAGCTGATGGCACTTCTCATAATACAGGCAAACTTAAAAGGCAATAGAAGTCCATTAGGAGTCAAAGCACAAGTTGTTGTAAATAGAAGTATAAAACCAGTCGGCCTCTTCAGGGTTTAGTGTGCAAACAGGATTATCCATCAAAAAGTCATGAAGAAACTCTTCCACAATGAACCTATGAGTGAAAGCGAGGATCCTTTCCAACCAATCTTTGTCTCAATATTTGTTGCAAGATTACAAAATTCAACGAAAGTGGGATTAGACATCGAGGTTGCATTATGCATCTCGCTCACAATGCATCATGGCAAATTGGATGAGTAAAACAGAAATCAAAACCAAGATAAGCTTGATGTAAATGACCAAGGAAGAAGAACATTGATCCGATGAGTTTGGGATCTTAGTTCAGAAAACCACTCATGCTGGCAAGATTTAATTGACAAATTTGTTACCTCGGGATGTCATTAATGAAAACTTTTAAACAACCAACGTGGTTGTTCTCCAGCACATCACCCGCACTTCCTGCAAAGAGATCATCAGGTGCTCTCATTGGTTGAGTGCGTGATCCACTGCGAAGCATGCATATAACACTGAATGAAATGAAGGTATGGAACAAAGTTTTCAGTCAAATTAACTATTTCAGAATTTCTTAGACTTCATAAAAAGAATTTTCTTTCATCTGAAAGTCTCCCCTTGGGCCAAGTGATTGTACAGAGGTGTCCATAAATGATCACTATGATCATGGACAGACCTCCCCATGAACAATTAAAAATATTCTCACTAATCACTATAATGATGTCTAAAAATTTTTAGAACAGTTCCTGATAAGTGCTCACAATATGTCCAAAGCATAATCAATAAAACTTGGTGCATCTTAGGTACAAGTCCTTTCATCAAAGTTGTCCAAGTCGATAAGTTAGTTCTTTGAGCAATATCTTCAAAGAAAATGCTCACAGCACAACATTACACCAAAATCTATTGAATGAGTCAGGTTAGTTCTGAAATTATGATTCTACGATAGAAAACTAATCTTATAAGACATTGATGATCTATAGCTTATTTGTAAGTGAAAAAAGGACTGCAAAATTGTCCATTTGTATACCTTCTCGGCATGTTGGAGCTACTGCTTTTGTACACCAGTTTTGAATCACCTGCAAGTAAACTCCAAAATATTCGTTATAAACACCCAGCTCACAAAAATGTTAACATAAAATCAACTTGCTCATGATCACATTTTACAACCTTCACAATGCATACCGACATAAACTATCCCCAAGAGATTCCTATAAAAGGTGACCATGATTTTCATAGAATAATCACGACAAGTGGTCATTTGGTGCTAAATTTCACTAGTTTGTTTGTATAACAATTGTTCAATAGCCAGAGTAAAACAACTTACCACACCGAGGCAAACAATCAACATTGATCCTAACAAGTTGGCCACGAATGGAACCCTAATACATGAAGACACAAGATACATGTCGCAGTGTAAATTTTTGGTTTCTCTAAGTTACTTAAAATTTGGATCGGAAACTGTAGCTAGGGATCCGGATTTGAATAAAGAAGTAACGGAAAACCGGAATTTAACCGCGAAACGGAAGTAGTGGACAATCCGGATTCGATCGGAACCTAACTCGGATTAGAGTTGGAGCAAATCTGAGTTGGATCGGATTAGGTCTGGAACGGATTTTGTCAAAATGACAGATCGGACTATAGATAGGCTGACCAATCCAGTTGCCACTCTTTTTCAAACTTTGTTTGCTGGAAGCGTTCTCTCTGCGCGTACTTAGCTCTCTTCCCAGCGCTTTGCTTTCTTGTTTTGTGAGTGTGACTGCGTGAGTGTTAGTGTGTTAGTAGATAGGTGTGCATAGTGCGATAGTGTGTGCTGCAGGGTTAGTGCTTTTCCGGTTGAGATCGGAGGAGAGAAGCGAGGAAACGGGACGTACGGCTAGGAGAGAGAAAGGTAGCCTCGGTGAGAATCCGGTTAGCACAGCCCGTGTCCATGCCTCAGCTCCGCAAGAGCAGAGCAGGGCCGTCCAGTTCTTCCTCAGTAGAAGATAAACTCCGGAAGGTGAGTCCGGTTATTCCCTCAGGAGAGGAGGAGAAGGCCAACCTCATAGAAGATCTCGCCACGATGGGTTGCGGGGGACTGATAGATAAACCCTGGAAGGTCATATTCATTAAAATGAAAGAAGGTGACGTCTCATTTTAATTTTGAGACTATATTTAGTATGAAAAAGAGTTCAATAATTTGAGACAATTTGATAAATTGAGACTGTAATATACCAAGAGAACTACAAATTTACGTACGTATGAGAAACAACACCAACACATGTCATTCTGCACACTACAATTCCATATTTTATGTCGATATATGGATCCATTGCTAAATTCACGTGCTTTTTTTGTCTCTTCAAGTAGACTCGCTTCGCACTTTTGCAAGGAAAGGTGTTCCAAAGAATTCAATTACATTCAAACTAAGGTCATTCATAACAAATAAATAATTATTAGATTGGCTACAAAAACATTTTGCATAATTACAGATATAGAAATTCAAAAATATTCATTATAAATGATAAAAGTGCATGTGCCCTTCTAAACAAACAAACATGGACATTTGAAATACAAGTAATAAGGAGAAAAATACTCCATATAATATAGAAAATAACAATAATTCAATTTTCTTATATTAAAAAAAATACAGAACATCCATTTCCAATATAATCAAATAAAAATCAGTACAATGTACTAAAGGAAATTGTAAACAAAATCTTACTACTTCTTCTTCCTCCCTATTTTTTTTTTCATTTTCTCTTGGACATAAAATGGTAAAAAAATAACCTATTAACTTTGAAAATTCCACACAAACTCTTTCATACCTATTTTTTTTTTCCTTCATATTTGTTTCCTTCATTTTTATTTTTATTTATTTTTATTTTTAAAATATCTAAACTACAAACAACTAATACTCCAAAATAATGACTTCCTATGCCTATAAGCTATTCATCTTCGTGCCGAGGATGCTTTCTTCCTTTCAGCAACAATGTTGGCCTCTGTGAGCGCTTATTTATCCACCCTTGACAAATAAACGAGCACAACCAGGTTCTTAGTAATCTAGGTCCAATTCTATCGATGAGTGTCTAACGTCAATCCATTGTGCCTTCCAAGTAATGGATCTTTCCTACCTATCCTAAATTTTTAATATTCTACTGACTTATCACGGTTTAAGACTAAAACAAGGGAACAACAACTAGACTAAAACACGTAGGCTTGAAACTCTTTCATCCCAAGGGGATTCAAAGCTTCGCCGTCCCCACGGGACCAATAAATGCAAGGACTTGAGAGCTTTGGTTCCAACCCAAAGCCTCCCCCCAAAAGATGCAAGAACAAGACTGCGACACGTGGACGTGAGACTCTTTCACCCCAAGGGGGTTCAAAGCTTCGCCGTCTCCACAAGACCAATAAATGCGAGGACTTGAGAGCTTTGGTTCCAACCCAAAGCCTCCCCCCAAAAGATGCAACAACAAGACTGAGACACGTGGACGTGAGACTCTTTCACCCCAAGGGGGTTCAAAGCTTCGCCGTCCCGACGGGACCAATAAATGCAAGGACTTGAGAGCCTTGGTTCCAACTCAAGGCCTCCCCAAAATAATGCCATCAACGACCGGACTTTGAGAGCCTTGGTTCCAACCCAAGGCCTCTCCAAAAGGATAGACTACAACAGACTTTGAGAGCCTTGGTTCCAACCCAAGGTCTCTCCAAAAGGATAGACTACAAACAAACTTTAAGAGCCTTGGTTCCAACCCAAGGTCTCTCCAAAAGACACCAAAAGAACAAAAATCTGGCCCAAAGGGCCAGAGCTTCGTGTAGCGTGGGTGCCACCAGAGTAGGGAGAAGTGTGTTACAATGAGAGGAGGGGAGGTTCTCTTATACCCTCTCAAGGCCTTGGAGTGCCTTCCAAGCGCCAACCAAGCGCCTAGCTAGTGCCAACCAAGCGCCAAGCTAATGCCAACCAAGCGTCATAACTTGACGTTGACTTTGACTATTTCAACACTAAGGGCTGATCCTAACTCCTAACTATTGGAGATCAACTCCAAAATGAAAACCGATTGCGCCATTGGCTCCAGATTGCCGTGTTTAGTCCAAGACCCCTTACCCCCCGTACCGAGGCCAAAAACCCTTCGTAGACTAACCTAGATTAAAACCCAAATCGTAGTAAATTTCTAACTCTTGGGGTTCTCCTATTTTGAGAAAAGTAACTAGCTTAGGGTCTCCAGTAGGTGCGAGAGAGTCGGGAAGGACTTTTGGTTGACTTCGTTTCGCCATCGTATGGGCCCGGGATGCCGGTCAACGTGGCGGGGACCCCGCCACGTGGTTAATTCCCGAGGAATCTCGCCGGTTCGGGTACCTGCCGCTATCGGAATGTCGTGAAACTTCACGGAGCGCATTATTAACATAAAACAAGCTAGTCTAATTTTTAGTGAGATTTTATTGTAACCTGGGTAATTTCCATGAAATTCCCGTTGGAGGTTAGGAGGATTGACCATCCGGAAAAAGGTTCTTCTGCAAGTCGGAAGATGCCGGGATTTTTCACGTGACCTCTCAGGGAGTCACATGAAAGACGTGCGGGTGCGTTTCCGTACCTGGCACGATTGGTCAATGGAGATTCAAAACTGGCCATCTCCTCGAATTAGCGATGGTGCGGGAATCTTCTGCAGGTGGAGGAATCTTGGCAAACCCATTTTGCCGTTGGACTCCTGGCATGGGATTCACCCTAGAACACCATCCTTGGGCTGTAGATTCCTCCACAGGCCCGGTCTTGCGTGAGTGGCTCCTGCATGCTAACAATCGAGATTTTGGGAATTCGTTGATCTAATGGGGAATTCTAAATCTAACTCTAGGACCCGACCTAGTGGCCTCACTGTGGATCCTTCGGACCGACCTAGCCATGAATCGCCACATTCATGGTGGGATTTAGCCCTTTTGGGGCTGTGTGACTCGAATCCTCCAAATCTAACCTTTTCGTTATTTCTATACTATTTTTAGGCAAGGTTTGGGGGATTCTAAGTAAAAAACACAAATCTAGACCAAATACTATAATGGGTATGACACAATCCTATTTCGGTTCTACACTCTTTTTATGGATTTTTCTATACTTTTATCAACTTTAAATTGCAAATTTCCAAAAAAATAATTCTACGAGTCCCAAGTGACAAATTGGGAGCTCACAGCCTCCACGGACTCTTTGATGATGCAGATTTGCGTTTTTGGGATTTTGAATTCTGGATCTATCGTTTCTGCTCTCACGCGAGGCTTCCAAGCTGTCATTAGGGTATCCGTATGATTCCAACTCGAGAAGACCTCTGTGTCTTCACACCATATATTCCCTTTTTCAGTGTCCCACCCAAGATATGTATTCTTGTCAACGTGCTCAAATGACATTGGCATCCAGTACTGCAAGTGAATGAAATTGATATGCCCTAGATCCGGACTAGGGTTTGACAAAGCTCGAGCAAGCCAAAACGGTTTAAGGTCACCCTTCGCGGGACATAATGCGAGAAATCAACCGGCAAATACATCACGACCAACAGGGAACAAAGCACGTGGGCGGTCACGCTTTTTTCCAACAAAGGGTGCATCCTCTGCAAACTCTTCACGCACACTGCCGTCCTGTAGGAATTGGTTCAGGTATTGGTCTTCCTCTTCATTGGTGACTATTGAATTCGGCCAAAATCCATCCCGCAATATATCACGTGCCACAAGTGGTTCATGCAAAGCACTTCTCACACCTTCCTAGTACTTCATCATTGGCTCATTCTTCCTCCGGAACTCCCCAGACAAGTCTTGATTGGCCATTCCAGACCACACAGCAATGTACCCGTCTACACCCGTACAAACCTCATCGAAGCCCTTCATCACTTTAGGTGACAAAGGTAGAGGGTTGCCTCTTGGCAATTTAGGACGCCCATCAGTTGTCTCCTTCCACAAACGAATCCCCCCACCTTCCTTTGGCAACCAATCAATGTCTGTACATTGAATTTTGTACTGCATCAGGGGCCACCCATTCGAATCTTTAAAGAACTTGAATTGCTGGGCCTGTGAATGACCCATTAGAGATTCATCCCCTGCATGCAAGTACCCTTCTACAAACTTTTTGAAATCAGGAACCTCTTCAATGAGATGAGGAATTACGGGTTGCGTTTCCCAATCCATGAAGGCCTTCATCAACCTTGGAACTGTGAGATAGTCATTAGTCTTCAACATGCTGCTCCAACGACCGAATAGAGCATCAATGTCCTCGTGAGTGTGTCCAACAACAAGGAAATTCACGTAGACCTCACGAAAAACGGCTCTGTATACAAGCAGAGAACAGAATGCAAAAACCCACCGATTTTTGTTGTCACCTGCACAATTGTCAAGTTGAAGATTCAATGTTGGAGGAAGACGTTGGGGTTCAACCACATCCTCAAAACGAGGGGGGAGAGATTCCACACATATTTCTGAGCCTTCCAACAAGGCTTTTGACAATGGATTAACACATCCACAAGAAACAAGTGGCGCGAGGAGAATTTTGGTTCAGCCTCAAGATCTCGCAACAACTTCGCAATAGAGCCCACGGTGTGATTAGAGTTCGATGCAAAGATGTCTAAGCCATAGTGCGCATATCTCACATCTCCATGCCCGTGGGCTATCATGCCCGTAATAGCGAGAGGCAACTTCATCAATGAATCGGTGCCCTTGTTCTTGTGAGAATAATGGGGAGAAGCCGTCTTTGAGTGATCCATCTTGTTATGAATTATGGTAATAACCTTCTCCGAATACTTCTCGGACACCGCACGGTTTGCATAATACAGCTCCCTATGAGCCTGCTGTCTATTGAGGTGAATTTTCAACTGCATAGTCCAAAACTCTTGCGCCCACGAACGTGGAGTACAAGCGCTCCTCAGTTGCATGAATCTATCGCACTCAGCACAATGAGCAAAATTGTCACCACGAGCTTTTGGAGAGTATTCCGGAAATGAAGCTCGACGGATGCTGCTCAACCCGCTTGCTGAAATATGTGGCAATTGAAAGGTCAAATTGACGTTGTTGATCTCCGGCAAATGGTCCTTCCATTGAAATGATGAAGGCAAGACCATGGATGGAACTTTCTCCCCAGACTGAAGCGTCCTTGATTTGTGAGGCATTGGGTCCGCTTCCCTCTCAAGAATCAATCGAAGTGTGGCCGTCGCTTGTACGATTTGAGTCCTTGGCTTCTTCAAGCCAAGGTTACCATGGTGCAACGGCGGCTTATCAAGTTTCGCCATGCCCTTGTATCTATTAAAGGTAGCTTTCGATATCCCATGAATGGAGGACCAGGCAGTGGGGCAAACTTCATGATGTGACAAAGTGATCATGTCCCTCCCATTGGCATCAGAGTGGATTTGCTTGTGCACGTCAAGGAGACGCGATTTACGTAATTTCACTCTGCCGTCCACATGAAGAATGGTCCGAATGGCTTGAATCTGCCCATGCGGAAACGGTTGCAAACAGTTCTTCGGGCAACAATTCTTGGTAGACACTTCAATGATTGCCTGAGGGGTGAGGAGAGCTTCTCTCTTTGGAGGGTTGTTTGATTCTTTCCTCTCCCGAGAACTCTCATAAGAACAAACTCCACTTCGAACGCGCCGGGTAGATGCAATGACTGCGGCCTTGTATATAGAAGTTTGATCATGGTCATAAAGACTGGCACCGTTGAGATAGGTCCTCGATATCGGCCAAGAGTGCATTGACCACATCCACTGCGACGGAACATCGGCCTCACAAAGAGACTCCGCAATTTGAATTGCGACCCGGTCGTCTCCAAATGGTTTCCCGTCCATATCAATGACAAGGTCTGCATCAACGCTATAGCAAATTCCTTTTGCCACCTCCGTCCCAGATTCATTTGTCAATGTCACGCACTTGGTATACCATGAGGCACGAGGGATGCCTTCACAGGGTGCCACACCGGCCGGCAAAGTTGGCACCAGATCTACAAACCCGTTTGCGAAAGGATTGTTCATTCTGCAGCCAATAAAATTAAAATAAGTTAAAGGATAGAAGCGAAGACATTAGACAAGCAGTACATTATTAAAATTCATTGAGCACTGTATCAATTCCATGAGCACCTCTATACAATGAATTCAATGAATACTATAAGACATCACATGAAAAACTTGAACTCCCGGTTAGAATAATTCATATACTCTGACGATATTATCTTAAGATCAGATATAACCAGTAGAATTAATATACATAATTTATCACAGATTTGAAGATAATCCAGTGGAAACATATAATGCTCTATGAGTACATTACCTTCGACACGAAGCTGAATAAGCGAAACTATTTCTCAGACTCTCACCAATTTATCTTGGACTCGAAGATAAAGCAGCGGAAAATTATTTTGACCCTAACTATTCTACCTTCGACACGAAGATAGAAGAGGTGGAAACTTTTCTCACAGTCTCACTATTTTATCTTAGACTCAAAGATAAACCAACGCAATAATATTTTGGACCCTAGCTATTCTATCTTCTATTCAAAGTTTAAGAAGTGAAAATGTTTCTCACAGTCTGACTATTTCATCTTAGACTCAAAGATAAACCAATGCTACAATATTCTGGACCCCGGATATTCTATCTACTACTCTAAAATGGAGAGGTAGAAATGTAAATCACACCCTGACAATTTTATCTTTGACTCAAAGATAAAACAACGGTACTATACTCTAGACTCTTACTACTCTTTCCTTGGCTCAAAGATAAAGATATAGACATATTTCTCATACTCTCTCTATGTTACCTTAGACTCAAAGATAAAGCAATTGTGAAATATTTCAGACCATGACAACCCTATCTTCGGCTCGAAGATAAAGATGTACATATATCTCTCATACACACACTATTTTATCACAAAAACAAAGATACAACAATAGTATAATATTCTGGACTGTGACTACTGTATCTTCTTCTCAAAGATGAAGAAGTGGAATTCTTCTTCGCCCTGACAGGATTATCTTAAGCCGAATCACAAAACAGTAGTAAAAGATTTCAGTAGTAAAAGATTTCAGTAGTAAAAGATTTCACTAGCAAAAGATTTTAAGATCCCTCTATTCTATCTTCGGCTCGAAGATAAGAATGTACATATAATTCTCTCAGTCCCACTAGTTTATCCTAGAGTCGAAGACGAACAAAGGATGAAATTTCCAAGACAATGAATATTTTATCCAGGTTTCAAAGATGAAGACACCTATATATTCATGCATCCTCATTACTTTTATCTTCGACTTGAGGATAATCTATAGTTCTGAACAGAGATATTTTCACTAGTTTATCTTCGAGTCGAAGATAAACTAGTGAAAATATCTCTGTTCAGAACTATAGATTATCCTCGAGTCAAAGATAATATACATATTTCTTAGACGGATTATTTGGTAAATCCATGAGGTACTGATCTGTACACACTGTGGTATTGTCATATTTATTAACAGACAAACATTTATCTTCGATTCGAAAATAAACCTGATTTCGTATATGTGTCATATATGGCCTCCACCATAGGTTAGCTTGTAGTATGCAAAGACCGTAGAAAACAATATTCAACTCATACATCGAGTAGTTTAAACATTCATGGGGTCACATTTATCTTCGAGTCGAAGATAACTAGAATATCATTTGAGAGTTTTCAATATCCTCAATCCTAGGATAACTTGTATTCTACGTCGTGGACGGAAAGATCATTGCTTCCGCTATTTACGGCGTATAATTCGGTCCTCTATATCCATACGGACATCAACATAGAAGTCAAGAATATCGTCCTTTGAATGATCAACAAGAAGACAACCTGATCCACATCCAGCACGACGACTGAAGCGTCGGATCCAACTACAGCACTACGTAGTCACAGCATCTGTACTCGGAAGTACTCTATATGAAACTGGCGGAAATGAACGGCAAACAAAACAATGAGCTTACAAGAATGAGAGCGAAACTCAGGTCCGTAGACTGTACTGGTTCGGGAAACACTAGCAGAAAATCGCGTAAGCATAAATTCAAAGTTTGCGCCGCAGCGATGTTTGCAACGGTGATGAAAGAGAAAAATGAAGAAGAACTTGGTTGAGTAAGTGTGGGGCTCGCGGGGGGAGAGACGATGCTTGGATGGCGGGACAATCTAGGCGGGAAGTTCTGGAATTTGAACCGTTGAAAACTTTCCAGGCTTAAGGGGGAAGTACCTCCTCGGTTCAAGGTGCGTTGACAATCTAATCATCCATAAAAAGGTAAGCGGCGGGACTGACAAATGTACTTTTTTATATTTAAAGGGCAACTTCCATCTTCTGCATATATAAATAGAGGAAATTTAACTTTGCCACTACTTTGCCAGCCACATTCCATTCTGGAATGTGGATTACTCTTGGATTTGGCATTTGTCCAATTTAAGAGTTTGACGTGGCACCTTGCCTTCGACTATTGACATGAAATATTCTCTTTCTTAAGGCTCGGCTATAGTGTGTTTGCGACAAGTGCCAGCACAAATTACTCAAAATCATGCGGCTAATGTGCAGCGGCCATAGAGAATGGAGTATTCATATCTAATCCATTTTGTAGGCTGGATTTAGGGTTTAGGGTTTAGAACGTTAGGCTCCCTTCAGGGTTCAGGGTTCAGGGTTCAGGGTTCAGGGTTTAGACTTGCTTGAGGGTTCCAGGTTCTGGGTTTAGGCTTCCTGTAGGGTTCAGGGTTTTCGGGTTTAGTCTTCCTTTCGTGTTTAGGATTTAGGGTTTAGGGTTTAGGGTTTACGCACAATATTTAAGAAGTTCAGAATAGGGTATAATTTAACCCCTAAATGCCGAAGGCCTGTTTTGAGCTTCTTCGATTTTGCTCTAAATTAAACAAGAAGCCAACATTTTGATAAATTGAATCAATTTTTTTGGACCTGTAATCGTACAAATTCAAACTAGACATGTTAGAGATCACATAGGAAAAGAAAACACAACAATATCATTTAAGTATTGAAAGATTATAATGTTTGATCATGAAGGGGTTAAAATTATAAAAATCTTTTAGCTTTGTTTTTGCATGTTAAATGTGGAAAATTGGTCACCAAAAAAATATGAAGATAAAGGATCTAACATGCATAACCCCAACCAATTTACAGCTTTTCAAAACCTACTCTACAATTTTTTTAAATGAATTTCTAATGTGATTTTTCCTCCAAGGTCTGGTGTATTTGAGGCGCATTTCCAAGAGCCCTCAACACTATGGAAAGTCAACATTGCAATGGATACCCTTGCACCAAATCTTGAATACTAAAATCATAATCAATTATTTTCAAAATCGGCTTCCTTACACTAAAAGTAGACTTCAAAAAGAATTTTTCAAAAATATAAATTACTAAAAACAGCAACTTGGTTAAGGTTTATTTAACTTCAAAGTTTTGTTGACAATAAAATTTGGTGCCTCAGGCATTTAGGGGTTAAATGAAGGGTCTGATTTAGTTCACGGTTGTTGTGCACTCCATCCCATCTATTTTGTGTAATGGATTTAAAAAATTAGGTTGACATTTTACGCTAACTGCAACGTTGCCACTAATTCATAATTGAACATGATTGTAATGACTTGCCTACACAAAGACTACAAAGCTAGAATTCATGGAATTCCTTTCTTCATTCAACTTCAGTTGATTTACGATGCCTGGCTTGAAAAAGAAATAATTCAATTTAGTCGTTCTAAAACACTACAATTTCAATAAATTCAAAATTACATGAAATTTGGAAGTGGCTAGAGTATATGTAATTAATCTAATTAAAAGGAACTATGCAAAATATGACTAGGTACATCATTCATTAGAAAAAGAATAATTAATATGACCATGTACAATGATAAAATACGATGATGGAAATAAGTGGCCTATTTCTTTTATACTAAATTGTAAGAATGTTTACAGCATGCTGAAATTCTTCTTATATCATTCCCATGCAAATATCCAATTGATATTCTTGGACATTAAAATACAAGGCATCCAATCATTTCCAATTTCTTTAATTCTAGTAGACATGGATGTGACATAGATATATTAAATAGAATATTTAAAGAATTCTGAATCCTATACATATTTGCAACTTGCTCCAATCTTACTTAACCTTCTTTTGGATACCAATTTGTACACATTTGAAATTTTGGTTCTTTAAACTACAAGGCGTGGTCAATTTATTTATTTATTTTATTCTTGTAGTATATGTTAGAAAATGGGGCACTAAATTTAGTGCACCCACGAAATATTAATCCTTGGAGTATTTACAACTTGTACATTTTTTTTGGCCTTCTTTTGGATACCAATTTCATGACATTTGAAATTTTGGTTCTTTAGACTACAGGGCGTGGTCAATTATTTTTTTTTTTTCTTGTAGTATATGTTAAAAAATGGGGCACTAAATTTAGTGCACCCACGAAATATTAATCCTTGGAGTATTTACAACTTGTACATTTTTTTTGGCCTTCTTTTGGATACCAATTTCATGACATTTGAAATTTTGGTTCTTTAGACTATAGGGCGTGGTCAATTATTTTTTTCTTTTTTTGTAGTATATGTTAGAAAATGGGGTACTAAATTTAGTGCCCTCACAAAATATTAATCCTTGGAGTACTTACAATTTGTACATTTTCTTGAGCCTTCTTTTGGATACCAATTTCATAAAACGTCTTCAGTTATCTTGCCTTCCAAATCAAAATAAATAAAAAATGTACTATGCATGCTTAACCCCTAAAGGACCGAGTGTCTGTTCAACGTACGGAACAAATGTTGGGTAGGTTCCTATGAAGTCATTTTTGGTCAAAATGATGTTCATGAAATTGAGACACAATGTACAAATGTGTACCTCCTTGATGAAGAACTAGTTGTTTTTCAAATTAGGTGCCCAGATCAAAAGTTATGATGCCCTGAAGTTATTAGGCAGCTGGGGCAGTTTGGAAATCTTTGGAGAATCTTTTGCAAAAAAGCTAATCAACTTTTGAAATTTGGCATGTATGTAAATAATAAAATATGGCATACAATTGTATTAATAGAAGAAAACAAATTTTAATACTCAAATCACATTCTAAGAGTAGTTTAACTTTGTTAGCTATGTTGGGGCAGTTTCAAGAAAAAACATTTTCTTCTAACTTCAAACATTATAATTTTTCAATCCAAGCGGTCAAATGGGCTGAAATTTTTTCCAAACTTCGGTAAAATGCTTTAATTACTTCAGTTTTTTAATTAAAGAAAAAAGAAAAAATTTCAAATTTCAATTTTCAATAATGTACCGAAAAAACATAGTTTCTGACAATGTCTCCTAGAAAACCCTCTCGGTCCTTTAGGGATTAGTAGAAGACAAATTCAATAGAAGACTAGTGTAGCTCTGTGCTGTTACCACACCCAAAACAAAAGTCAAAGTCATTTTAAGAACTATAAATAACTGAAAATCCCATAAATCTCCCACCATTGGTCCAAATGTCACAAAACGAAGCCTACCTTCTCGTCGAGGGCTTTCCAATGATACTAACAACGTGAAAATTTGACACACGGTTTTAACCCTGGAGCGCGCCGACGTCCATTTTGTGGACGATGAACAAATTCAGATCCTTGTTTTCGTTTCATTCCTGCTTAGATGAAAGTCATCCTAATTTTTGGTGATACTTTATTAAGTTCGTGTCCTATCCATCGGTTGGATTGGGTGTTACTAGAACATATACAATTCTAAAATTACAAATGTGGAAGTATGTCAAGTGGTCAATTTGCATTGACTTCAGTTCAAAACAAGATGTGCAAAAATGAGGTCAAAGATGTAAAGGTCACAAAAATTTCAAAAAATCACTATATGAAGAGAACCTTATTTCAAATCCATTCCAACAAGTTTTACTCAAAAAATGATAATATTTTACTTGTAATTGAATTTAAAAGGAATTATGAAATTTTCTTTTCAAAATTTATAGAAAAAGATTGGTGATAGCATTAGTAGATCTAACCGTAACTATGGATAGAATTTAAAAATCAAAATCTACAGCTTTCGTTTGTATACCAATTCCAAAATATTCTTCCAAATTGTAGTATATAATGGTTTTTCTGAAATCGTCAATTTTGGAGATGAATCCAGACGCTCCAGGGTTAAATAATTATACATAATTTAACTAGTTTAGTAATTTTTAAGAATAAAAAATAACTCAAAAATCAATAACTTTTCTACCGTAGGTCCAAATGCCAGAATTCCAAACCCGTACATGCATCCATGCTCGAGGCTTTTTGACGGTACCAAGCACACCACCGGGGAACGCACTGTCTAGGAGATCTTGACGTGACAAACAAACAAAAAAATCCAATCAAAACCAAAGAAACACGGTGTCTAAAGGTATGTGTACCAGCCCTAAAGCAAGGGCTCGGTACCGGACGTGGAGGAGTGGGACCGACCCTGAGGTTCGGCATGAACCCCAAGGTTCAGCATCCACCCCGAGGTTCGGCACCGATCCCGAGGTTCGGCACCGACCCTGCCCAGAATTTGGCGGCTCGGACTGGGTTCGGTCAGTCGTCTTCCTCCTGGCGCCGGCCTCGTTTTGCGATTCTCTTGTTTCCAAACTTGACTCCCGCGCTGTTTTGTTGTTGTTTTTGTTTTCTGTTTTGCATTCTTAAGCGTTCGTGAGTGATTCTTCTTGAGCGTTTGTGAGTGATTCTATTTTGCATTCTTGAGCGATTACTTGATTTGGAGGTGATTACGGAGCGTGAGCGATTACGGATGGTGGATTTTTTTCAGCGATTACGGAGGTCTTCGGTGCTTTCAGAGCATTCGTTAGCGTTTAGGGTGCATTCTTGAGCCCCGTTTTCTAATTGCGGAGATCTTCAGGGTTTGAGCAGCAGGAGTTGAGCCGTGTTTTGGAGTTGCGGACAGCAACAAATTTCAAGGAGGTGCTTTTTTCTCTCGGTAAGCAGGAAGCCCTCTTTTCTTCTGATCTCATTAGTTTTTCAATTGGAAAACTTGTTGCAGTAGTTCACATCTGTTGTTGTTGACAATGCTTGCTTTCTCTCCATGGAGCTGGTACAGGGATCCTCTTGTGCTTGTTTTTTGAGTTGAATTTGGTGGGATTTAGGTTTTGCTGCTAGGGTTTAGGGTTCAACGTGCTTTTAGAGGGATGTTGTTGTGCTGGTTTACAGAGTTCAATTTGCTTGGGTTTATTTTTTTCTGTTGGGATTGCATATTCAGCTAGCTATGCTACTTTTTGTCTCATTTTTTCCTGTGCTTCTAATCTCTTCATTGATGTTCAACAGTAAATGTGTTATTCTGCAGTTTTGTCTGATTGGATTTTGACACTGGAGGGCCACAGCTGCAGAGGGCACTAGCTTCTCAGTCCAGGTTTGTCATTCTTCTAAACTTATATGACGTTTTAGTCTTTTGGACCCGTAATTCAAAAATTCACGGCAGATTTTGGTACTCAGACTATGTGTGCAGGTGCTGTGCTTATTAATTAGGGTTTAGGATATGATTTACAAGAGAACTTTGAGTTCAAACGTCCGTAATTATCCTCGGCTCGAAGATGAGTATCTTCGGTCCTAGGATAGATTAGGGTTTGGAATCCACTTAAAGTGCAGATGCCGAGTTTGACATTTGTAATTATCTTCGTGTCGAAGATAAGTATGTTAGACCTGAGAGTAGATTAGGGTCTAGGGTCCACCTAAAGTGCAGATGCCAAGTTCAAAGTTTGAAATTATCTTTGGGTCGAAGATAAGTATCTTTGACCCGAGGATAACAAATGCAATAAGGTATAATGTCGCTGAAGATATCAAAATCCTCGCCCCAAACTGTCCTCAGGTCGGAGACAATTATCTTCGACCCGAAGATAAATTAAGGAATACGGAGAAACAACCCTCACAATAACAGGCTCTCCGACGAAAATTATCTTCGTGTCAAAGATAATTACCTTCGACACAAAGATAATTATCTTCGACACGAAGATAATTACCTTCGACACGAAGATAAGAACTCCTTTCGGTCTTAATATCCATCAAGATGTCGACTGCTACGTCAACAACTACTGCCGCGTAATGGACAATTATCTTCGGGTCGAAGATAACCCCAGACACAAAAGAGACGCTCCAGAGAAAAAATTATCAAAACATAACCAAAGAAACAAGAAAACATAACACAAAGAATAATAACACAGCACATGAGTACAAAGGCACACCAGAGTAAAGAAAAAGACGACAAAAATCACAAAAACCAGACGACATCGTCTATCCTCGAACCAAAGATACTGACACCAAACGAATACAGAGCAACTGAAATTATCCCATCAGGTCGTCACGCGCAGACATTAGCCAAACGAGTAGAGAGAAACTAAAATTATCCTTGAACTGAAGATAATATCGTTAGCCAAATTAGGAACACAACAAACTTGAGAAAAATTAATTAACATTCATAAATGCTGCTGCGTCTAGATAAAAGTACAAAATACCGATTGACAATCACAAGATATCGGCTAAATGTCCGCATAACGTAGACACGATGACAAAATAGAAACACAAGAAGAAATATACGCGAACTAGGAACAACTCCTGACCAAAAATAGTTTAAAAATATCAGCGTATGCAGTTATCTTCGTACCAAAGATAAAGCAGTAGACTTCAGATGTAGAAATAAATGGTGATCGTAGAGAGTTGCCAGAATTAGGCTTCTAAAACAAACTACCTTAGTATCCTCGAGTCGAAGATAGACTGCAATGAAAAAAGACTTACGATTCCGTTTTTCACATGCAGGTAGATAACAGAATGGAAGAAGAGCCAGAATATAACTACTCGGCCACGCTCCCATTCCTGGAGCCCTTTAACAAATGGCTAGAAGAGGGGCCCTTCTTCACCCATTTCGCTCCCATCTACGGCAAACTGTGGCAGTTCAAGCCCGTCGTTCAGTCCTGGACCTTCGGTGTAAACCAGTCAAAGGACTATATCTACTTGCGGTATCGCGTGAAGGGGACCGGAACGTACGTGAACTGGAACCTAAACGAGAAGGTTTCACTCGTCGAGCAGCACCAGTTGAAGTACGTTGTCCTCACATTGCTTGCAGTGGACGATAGGGGTGAAGAGATTCCGCACAGTCACTCCATCATTATGCACGAGGATGATTAGTGCAGAGTATTCGACCTGGACAGCCTTGTGGCAGAGCTAAATGCTGCCAATAACGAAAAGCTGGCAGACGACCTGCACAAGATGTTCAGCCCATGGCAAAAGCAGAACGCTGAGGGAGCAGCGCGCACAGTCAATTACATATTCCGGGGGTTGGAGAAACATGTCCAAAGAGCAACCCGTAAACATCGAGGAGGAGCCCCACAAAATGTAGCCCCATTTGTTGAACCCGTTTCAGTGTCCACTGGCCGTGGAAGGTCAGGGACCCGGCGTGGTGGTCGAGGTGAGAACCGGGGTGGCAGCCAAGGTGGCAGCAGAGGTACTAGCCAAGGTGGGAGTAGAGGCAGCGGCAGGGGAAGTGCGCGGGCGGAGCCCCAAAAGAGAAAGTCGACCAAAGCCGTAGCCGGTGAATCAAGCGGCACACGTCGAAAAGCACTCACAGAGTAGCGACCCACAACGGCTGGGAGTTCCGGATCCGCCCTCACTAGCGTTCAACCAGGTCCACCTGGCGAATTGCAGCAAATTGCCAATTTTGAGAAGGTGGCTGCGTACCAAAAGAACTTTCGAGAGAACAACAACGGTTGTTTTCTTTTCGAAGAACAAGCATTCCCGGTCCACATAAATCAGTGCTGGCTGCCGCGACCTAAATATGTCATCCGAAAGTTGGAACCCACACTCATGGATGACAAGATCTAAGAGCTGATCAACCTCCCGGACATGAAGGACCGGCAAACGATATGCTTGACTCCGATGGACAAAGACCGGAAATTGCTGAAGGACCGTCCCAAGGACTGGAAGTCAATTCAGGCCGGAAATTTTTTTATCATCAACGGCCAGCACAGCGTCACTGCCGCCAAAGTGCTGCAAAAAGGCGGAGTCGACGCGGAGAGAATGGTGGAGCTGCAGACATGACAAGCAAGAATCGTCTGGAGCAGAGATCCAGCAAAGCTCATAGAGATATCGAAGTGGTACAACGCAGCAAACCACATCACCCACAGCCAGCCTACCTCAGGGAACCAGATCTCAGCTTGCAGAGAGATCTAGCTCTCCTACGGGAGACCAACGGAGAAGGCTACCGATCGGGAAACACGAGGGAATTTAGCCGAGGTGTGCCTGGGGGCCTACAAGATAAAAGAACGAAGGCTTCCTTATCTTCAGGTCGAAGATAATATTTACAGTCTTTGTTTGCTTGATTTGATTAAGTTCTTCATTTCAATAATTCAAATATAAATGAAGCCTTTATTATCTTCCGGTCGACGATAAATCCCTGCACTAAGCCTCCTTGTTCTATTTTCATTCCTCTGCAGAAATTTGTGGATGCCATGATAATCCGCTACCAGAGCATAAACCCGGAGAAAGATGGAAGTTTGGTGAAGAAAGAATCAGACGTGAGCCACGAGATCCAAATGTTCACGTTGGCAGACTCCACCTACAGGTTGTGGGACCTGTTCATCACCAAACACATGGCGGGTTTACTGATCGACCCTCTTGTCGCAGCACAGAGTAAGCGAATTCCCTGTTATACTCCCAAAAACCACTTTAAAGCATAAAAAAATGACTCTAAAGATCGAACCCACGAGATTCTGTGAAGTGTCTAGCATTATTTCCCAACTTAAGCTCAGTCAGTATCCAATTTCTCCTTTCCGGTCCTAGATCTAAAACCGGAAACAACAACACACCGAAAACAACGACCAGACCTCTCTCTATTTCTTCCGGTCTGTCAAGCTATTCGGTCCTGTCAAACTACCAAAACCCAGGATCCTACCACTTCTGATCTTGGAACTCCTCTAGACCGATCCGATTCGGTCCTTTCACACACGTACTCTCACTCCACTCCGGTTTAGTTTAGCCTCTGTTTCACCATCAGAGGGTTCGCCACTTGCTTTTGAGAGTGGCAGGCCCGCCACTCCTTCCGTGACTTATAGTGGCTGAAGACCCACTTCTCTAATCCACTACTTCCTACACTAGCGCGGATCCGGTTTGATCTCTCACAACCACCCGGACAGCGATCCGGTTTGCAGGTCACACAAAGACCCCCCGTACGATCCTCTCATACTACAACGACCTTGATGCCAAGTTCCCTCCGTGCCAAGTTAGGTAGTTACAAGCAAACCTGTCCATTCCAACATCAACTAAAGCTCTTCCGTTTACCAACTAGGGCAGCGAGACCTCACGGGAGATCAGGCACTCAACCGGATTTCCTATCCAGGAGTTCTAGCGCGACTAAGGACTCCTTCCCTATCCGCCTAGCCTAACAACGGTTTTCTCGCCCGGAATCGTGAACTGAAGAGGTGCTGAGGAACTGGAATCCGCTCCCAACACTTAGAATACCCACTCACATGCACATAAGAGCAAAACAAACACAGCAAGGGGAGAAATCTCTCTAGAATCTGCACACATTTTCCTAACTTCTCACCAAAACAGCCCTGCCACGCGCGGGAGAGACGTACAACAAGAAATCAATAGAAAATGCACACAAACTCAAGGGAAAAGACTCTCAGTCTCCTTCGTAGAGACTGACTATATACATTTTAAAACTCAAAAAGTCAACATAAAGCGGCCCGGAAAGTCCGCGCGGAACTTTCGGTCCCCGCCGAGCCGGCCAGACCGGAAAACATCCGATCCAGACCAGACACATCCGGATCAAATCCGGTCCAGTCCTAACTAACAAATATTTACAACTAAAATCCTAACTACCCTACCATAACCGGATCTACTCCTTGATCCGTTCCTTCGTCCATGACTTCGTCTTTGCCTTGGTGCACGCTCTGTTCTTGATCCTCACCCTGATCTGGGGTCAGATCCATACTTTGATCTTTCCTCGAGTTCAGTGTGGGACTTCTGGGTGGGTCCGTTCCAAGCTGCTCGAAAACGTCCGTCAGGTTCCGATTCCGCTCCCCTGTTTCACGTTCTGGGAGATCCGGTGACGAATCCAAGTTGATGGTGTGCGCGAGTTTCCTCCCACTCTTCTTGGACTGGGGAGTCCGATCCTTTCCTTCCGTTTGAATGCCCATGTTCGGAAAAGATTCGGGCATTGAAAGGTCGGACAGATGGAACGACCGTGACAACGTCACTCCGTTCAGCTTCCTGCTGCTCTCCTCCATCCGGTTTGCAGCCTCTCGCGCGTCCATCATGACTAACTCCACCTTTTCGGAGTAGTCTGTCAAAATCCGGACCAACCTGGTCCCGGATATCTTATTCTCCTTGAGGACTCCCTCGTCAAACAACTTTGACTTGGTGATGGCCTCTCCGGTTGCCCCGAACGTGGCCTTCACGTCCTCCGCTACTTTTCGGGTAGCCTCTGCCATCTCCCGGGTGGTAGCCATGTCCTCCTTGAGGAGCAACATTTCCCTCTTCAACGACTCGTTCTCCTCCTGGAGTCGTCGGATCTCCGCCTCTTGCTTCCGGATCTCATCCGGGCTGGAGATAAATCTGCAACCACTCCTGCCAGGTTGCTGTTTACTGGTGCTCCCACCAGCTCGCTGATCTGATTCAGAATCAGCTTTTTCACCGTCCAGTCTGCTCGCACATCACTCAGGATGTTGACCAGCTGGTTGAACGGATCCGTCGGATCCGATCCGGAAGGACCCGGTTCTTCAGAAACCGGTTTCTTCCCTGGGCTGGAGGTCTCAACCGGAATACCTCTAAACCTGCAACGCACACTAAAGCGCTGCGCGCCCTAACACACTAACACGCACACACAAACCAACTCAAAACAAGAAAGCAAAACGCTGGGAAGAGAGGCTAAGTACGCGCTGGAGCGAGATTTCCGCAAATGAAGATTGAAAAAGAGTGGCCACTGGATTGGTCAGCCCATATATAGTCTAATCTGTCATCATGACCAAATCCGTTCCTGACCCATTCCGATCCAACTCAGATCCATTCTAACTCTAATCCGGTTCAGATTCAGATCAAATCCGGATTGTCATCTATTTCGTTCCATTAGTTAATTTCCGGTTATTGGTTACCTCCTACTTGAATCCGGATCCTAGATCACGGTTTCCGTTCCAAGATTTAGATAACTTACAAAAAACCAAAAATTTACCTTGCGACACCTCTCACGATGAAGCCCCACAGCTTGTCAAAAACATTTAAGCCAAATAATTACACGCTTAAGAAGGAGTTCTTCAGGCACCTGGGCCACTTCACGGATAGGGACTTCAGAGATTACGTCGTCCATCTGCTTGGCCTCACACCCGGGCAAACTCTGCCGTACCAGAAGCTCATTGTCCACAGAGTTCCTCACTTGCTAAAGGACTGTTCGAGTGGACCAGACTGGGTGGAGCGCAGGAAGCGCAAGAAGGTCATCAGGAAGGAGCTGATGGCCGTAGATCCGACCTTGAAGTGCAAGGACAAGAATGGGGACGTCATCGACAGGGCCTGGAGGGATTGGAAACCAAAACACCTCTTCACGTCCGCATCGTGGGACTTCCTCCTCAACGCACTACCAAACAATTTCTTTGTCAAGAGGCTGACGAACGAGGGGAAGTTGAGGAGGGCGCTCGACTACAAAGAGAAACCGTTTTCGACGATCTATCCCATGTTCCAGCGTTTTGTGAAGATGAAAAAACGCGTGGAAAAACCAGAGGGGGATGTCCAAATCCGTGGACACAAGTTTTATCCCCAGGCGTTCTGCACAAGCCACATCTGGATGTACCACAGTTGAGCGCTCCCCATTGCAGTCATAGACTTCCGGCAGGTTCCTAGGCCAGCTCCAGGATCCGGAGATCCCCCAGCAGTGAAGACTCTTCTCAATTTCCTGCTAAATCACCTGAGGCCTACTATGTCGTGCTCAGATGTATGGATGTGGGTTGTCGGGAACGAATACGACGAAGAAGCGGCCGTCTTGTTTGCAAAGGAGAACATGAAGCTTTTTGTCATGAAGCGCTCCACGTACGTTCCATGTAGGGCTGAGCTTCTGGACGGCCAGAGCAACTGGGTGGTTGTTGCTCCATTTACGCTCCTGTCCTTCTTCAAGAAGGGGGACGACGGAGCACCGAAGGGCATTGACGCAATGCAGAAGGAGTATAGGACGTCGAGCAAACCTTACTACCATGACTTCTGGAAGCACCTGGAGGCCAAGCTCAGAGTGCACAAGAGCGAACTAAGGATGGAGTTCTACATAGACATACTCCAGAGTTTTGCCATGAAAGGAGAGAACGTGCTCGGCATCTATTGTGGATCCAAGTTCATGATAGCGGCTAAGGTAGTCATCCCGGACCTGCCCTTGTTTATCCTCAAGTCAAAGATAAATCGGCCTGTCCAATAGTGGAGGGACTCCTGGACAAGCTTTTCTTCTTGGTTATCCTTGAGTCGAAGATAAACTTGTTTTCATTTACCAGATGCAGTTTTGGTTGGTTATTTGGTTGATTGATCTCTTAATATTCCAGGTCCGCTATCTTCGGGTCGAGGATAATGTCTGTGAGAATCCAGCTCTGCTGCTCCTTGAAAATATAACAGAATTGCTAACGCTTGAGTTACCATTTGCAGATGTATAGACTCTTCTGCTATGCAATTGAAGGGAGGCAGGAGATGGACGATTACCGCTCAATGGTTGCGAAGCACGGGGGGAGGACAGATCTAAATGATTTCCTTCACGACAACTCGCCCTACCTTGCGAACTATGTGCGCCCACGACTTCTGGGGACCCCGGACTTGAATTCGGAGTCCATAGACTCACCTGAGAGCAGTGAGGATGAGGAAGGGAATGAGGACGAAGAAGGGGCTGAGAGGGATGACGCAGGTGGCAAGCAGGAAACCAAACTCGGGGTCAACGAGTTCGGGTCAAATGAAGATGCTCTTGGAGAGGAGGAACTGGTGGTCTTGGCCGAGAGCTTTGAAGTGCAAAACCGGGGGGGTGGAGGAGGGACACAGTAGTCTGACGCAGCGATCAGCTACAAAGAGAAAGGGAAGGGCCCCGAGGATGCAATTGACTTGGAGTACGACAAGGTTGACACGTACTTGGACATGGAAGACTTTGAGTACCTCGAGCCTCAAATTGATGATGCTGGGCCGTCTGGGGTCGACAAGTCTGCGGATGCTCCGGGGGGTGATCCGCAAACTGGAGCGAATCGACTATCCGGGGAACCACCCGCGACTGCAAAGTTAGCACTTCTGCCCGTGAAGACTGAGAACAAGGAGTTCTGGGCTGCGAGGACCCAGGCTAAGGCTGAGAAGGAAGAAGCCAAGAGGCTTGAGAGAGAACGGGTGAAGGAAGTGGAGGAGAGGAATCGACGGCAGGCGGAAGAAATTGAGGAGCTTAGGAAACAACTGCGGGTTTCATCGCAAGGCCCTTCAGGATCACAGCTTGGAGGCAGCGATGTCCAGGGCTTGGGCGGGGCCTCGCAAGTCTCCGTTCACGGAGGAAGATCCCAAGATTATCCTCAAACTGAAGATAATCCGATTCCACTTCCGCCTCCTCGGGAAGCTGAAAGTCTTCCTCAGCCCCTCCAAACTCAAAATCCAGACTCCTCTGTTCCCGTGGAGGCGTCTGTACCATCGGTTCCCGCGGAGGAGTCCGCACCATCCCTTCCTGTAGATCCAACGGAGCCCTCTGTCCCCGTCAAGATGTCGTGCCATGATACGGCTCCGCAAGGGAAACCTGTAGATGACAGTTATCTTCGAGGCGAAGATAACTCGCAGCAGCCCACTGGCGTCAACTCGCAGTCAGAGTCCATCCCAGAGACGCAGGAGGGGGTAGTTGACATTAAACCTGTTCTCCCTTCGATACCATCAGGAATTTCGCATGGGTCATGCGAAATGGAGAACCCCCCCAACGACGACGACGAGACCGTGGACTACGGGGAGTACTTGAACGATACTGAGGCCATGGAGACAGATTAGGTACCCTCTCCTCAATCTTCAGACCCTTACGATTATTCATGAGTGACTCGATTGCCGTCTGTTGGATGTTTGATGTGGATTCCATCTTGCCTTCGTTTCCCGGTCAGAGGCACTTATGTCCATTGAATCTGACTTTCAGGGGGGAATGGACAGTCTTTGATTGTGTGGCGTCGACAATGGATCCACATTTGATTACCTCTTGTAGCATAGTGTACAGTTAGGAACGAACGGTAGTTGGCACTTATACATAATCCGCTAGAGATCAGCACGCTTTCTTCCGGATGTATCTTAAAATATTTTGAAATAAATATACGCGACACTTATCCAATGGAATCGTGTCTAATGAATTGATCTTGTCCATGTTTGTGCCCAGCCCAAAAAAATTAGAAGTGTGCACCGTCCGTTGGCAATGAGGCAATCACTTAATGGAGGGGTTCTGCAGTCGCTTAGTGGGAATCTCTGCTTGTCGCCGTTTTATGGCTCTCATGAATCTGCATTTCAACAGGTAACCACAACTCTCTTGTGTTATGCTTGCTTCAGGTAGTACAGGCCGGACGCGGAGAGAATTTGCCGCGGAGAGTGTCCTCGGTAGTGGTCGCACCGCAACAGAAGTGGTTGAACATCGTGTTTGACTTGAACAGGGTGCTTGCCGAGTGCATTAATCAATCAAAGTACACGGGTGAAACGAAATACACGGTCGACGATAGGGTCTTCAGCGATAAGCACCCCACCATTATTGGCCATAAGGCCGTATTCGTTCGTCCAGACTTGAGGGAATTCCTAGACGAGGTGTCCAATATCGCTAATCGCGTCATAGTTTGGAGCTCCATGATAAAGAAGAACGTGGAGCCCATAGTAGGATTCCTGTTCCAATTCTGTAGTAAGTCCAAACCCTTTGACATCTTAGGACAAGAAAAGTGCCGGATGGTGGAAACCTCTAAGAACCAATTCCTTAGACACGGTAACAATCCCTTCAAGAGCCTTTTCCTCAAAGTGCTGGAAGATCACTTCTTCCTAGATCCAAACGATCCTACGGCTTTTAATAGGGACAATACTATTCTCATTGACGACTCCCCCTTAAAGAGTGTCCTCAATGAAAACGGAAACGCCATATTCCTCGAGAGCTGGAATCAATACCAGCGGAGGGACAAGGTTCTAATGGAAACGCTGTTGCCATGGCTCAAGCAACTCTACGAGGACTGTCCACCGGGTAGTCTTCGGGGGTTCGTGAACTCCAACCGGATTGGCGAAAGCCCTCTGTTGCGAACCTCGTACGGTGCTGCCGAACTCTTGCACGGATTGAGGATGTGCACCAAATACTTGGGGACGCGATTCGTTCTGCCCGGGATGAATTTAGTGATAGAGCCGGAGCCCGAGCCAGGGAGCGTCAGAAAGGACTAGACTTCGCCGTGTCGCCGTAGACTCTAGGATGGATTGTACATTTTGTAAATGTGGATTGTCTTGTGTTTGTAATTCAATTGTATCATTAAAGTTTTGAGAGTTCATTCAACTTGTGGCCTCTCTTTGTCTCTGAGGTGCTGTTTTGTATTCTTGGATTGGTGTGATGTTATGCATTGCATGTGATGTCTTTGTTTATCCGTGGGCCGAAGATAAATCTTTGGGGCTTCTATGCAATCGGGGGTGGCTTCAGTTCAAAGGATCCGATATGCGTATGCTCAAACGGATCAGCCTATGACAAGGAGCCTCTTGTCTAGATCGGAGGCGTCGCTCTCGAGGAGGTCCGGCTCGGAAGGGGGGAGCTTCTTGGCGTCTTCGTATTCAAGGCCTTTCGTTTTCGGCTCCGCCATGGACGCGGCTTCGGCGGCCATAGACTTCTCGAAGGGAAATGTGGAAGAAGGGGTCGTCGACAGCCCGCCGAGTCGAGGACCGGTCGGGACCCCGATCTGCTCGCCATCGCCAATGAAGTGGAAAGACTCGACACCTAGTCGACTGCGTTCTCAGTCGCCAACTCCCCGTACCCCCAACGCTCCGCACAGGAAATTGTATGCGGGCAACGATGGACATGCTGAACATCTTTGCCTGGACGATGCAGTGCTGTCGGCGGTCGCAGTTGGGCATGACTCTCTCCACGTTGGGGATCAAAAATTGAAGTTCCATTCCGGTGAATGCAAAAGGAGGTTGGAGATTGCAACATGGAGGCATCGTCGAGTCCCTCCGCCACAAATCCGGGGGGAGTGGTTCAGTGCCCCCCCCTATACCTATTTTCAGCAAACCAGTTCTTAAAAAACACCAGCGGTTAAATGTCTCGCTTTCAACTGCTTCTGCAGATCCGTACATAAACACTATCCATAGGTTGCCACCAGGACCGCCTCCTCGAAGTTCTAGAACTCTTTCCAGCGATGATATTTATTCTCGAATCGAACGCAAGCGGCGGAGACAAGTCAAAGACATACTGAAGCTGGGGAGTTCTAGCCCCTTCCGGAGTGCCACTGAATATGCGATGCCTTCCCGGCGCGAGGATATTCTTAGAGGGTATGCCAAGCAGAAAGCGCTGGAGGCAGAGAAGGAAGCGCTAGAGGCAACCAAGACCAATTCTTCCAACCAGAACAAGCATGTTTAGTAGAGTGGTTCTTCTTCACAGTGGAACTTCTCATGATAACAATCATTACTATTAATAGAATAGCCATTGCCGTACAAAAAATGACCATTTTTAGCAAGGTAGAGCACCTCATGTGCACGTAGCCTCTACTATTTTCTCACCAGGTCATTTAGAATTAAGTAGATGTCACTTCCTATGATTGAAGTGAATTATATAGATACGTGAGATAAACTGTTTCATATGTACATGGGTTCTCAAGTAAATTCATGTCTGTCAATGTAAATTGGCCCGCTTTTAATAATGTCACATACTTTTTGGCTAAGAATCATGTAGCGCTTTGGAAATGTAACATGCTTCCATCTTGCTTTGTACTTATAATGTCTAATCTTTTAATCGTATTATTTTAGTGTTGCCTATATTTATCTTTGACTTAAAAAATTTATCTTTGAATGATGGGACTTAAGGTCTAAAAATGACCAGTTTCCCTCATTTTAATGAATATGACCTTTTACGCACAGTATTTAAGAAGTTCAGAATAGGGTATAATTTAACCCCTAAATGCCGAAGGCCTGTTTTGAGCTTCTTCAATTTTGCTCTAAATTGAACAAGAAGCCAACATTTTGATAAATTTTTTTGGACCTGTAATCGTACAAATTCAAACTAGACATGTTAGAGATCACACAGGAAAAGAAAACACAACAATATCATTTAAGTATTGAAAGATTATAATGTTTGATCATGAAGGGGTTAAAATTATAAAAATCTTTTAGCCTTGTTTTTGCATGTTAAATGTGGAAAATTGGTCACCAAAAAAATATGAAGATAAAGGATCTAACATGCATAACCCCAACCAATTTACAGCTTTTCAAAACCTACTCTACAATTTTTTTAAATGAATTTCTAATGTGATTTTTCCTCCAAGGTCTGGTGTATTTGAGGCGCATTTCCAAGAGCCCTCAACACTATGGAAAGTCAACATTGCAATGGATACCCTTGCACCAAATCTTGAATACTAAAATCATAATCAATTATTTTCAAAATCGGCTTCCTTACACTAAAAGTAGACTTCAAAAAGAATTTTTCAAAAATATAAATTACTAAAAACAGCAACTTGGTTAAGGTTTATTTAACTTCAAAGTTTTGTTGACAATAAAATTTGGTGCCTCAGGCATTTAGGGGTTAAATGAAGGGTCTGATTTAGTTCACGGTTGTTGTGCACTCCATCCCATCTATTTTGTGTAATGGATTTAAAAAATTAGGTTGACATTTTACGCTAACTGCAACGTTGCCACTAATTCATAATTGAACATGATTGTAATGACTTGCCTACACAAAAACTACAAAGCTAGAATTCATGGAATTCCTTTCTTCATTCAACTTCAGTTGATTTACGATGCCTGGCTTGAAAAAGAAATAATTCAATTTAGTCGTTCTAAAACACTACAATTTCAATAAATTCAAAATTACATGAAATTTGGAAGTGGCTAGAGTATATGTAATTAATCTAATTAAAAGGAACTATGCAAAATATGACTAGGTACATCATTCATTAGAAAAAGAATAATTAATATGACCATGTACAATGATAAAATACGATGATGGGAATAAGTGGCCTATTTCTTTTATACTAAATTGTAAGAATGTTTACAGCATGCTGAAATTCTTCTTATATCATTCCCATGCAAATATCCAATTGATATTCTTGGACATTAAAATACAAGGCATCCAATCATTTCCAATTTCTTTAATTCTAGTAGACATGGATGTGACATAGATATATTAAATAGAATATTTAAAGAATTCTGAATCCTATACATATTTGCAACTTGCTCCAATCTTACTTAACCTTCTTTTGGATACCAATTTGTACACATTTGAAATTTTGGTTCTTTAAACTACAAGGCGTGGTCAATTTATTTATTTATTTTATTCTTGTAGTATATGTTAGAAAATGGGGCACTAAATTTAGTGCACCCACGAAATATTAATCCTTGGAGTATTTACAACTTGTATATTTTTTTTGGCCTTCTTTTGGATACCAATTTCATGACATTTGAAATTTTGGTTCTTTAGACTACAGGGCGTGGTCAATTATTATTTTTTTCTTTCTCGTAGTATATGTTAAAAAATGAAGCACTGAATTCAGTGCACCCACGAAATATTAATCCTTGGAGTATTTACAACTTGTACATTTTTTTTGGCCTTCTTTTGGATACCAATTTCATGACATTTGAAATTTTGGTTCTTTAGACTACAGCGCGTGGTCAATTATTTTTTTCTTTTCTTGTAGTATATGTTAGAAAATGGGGCACTAAATTTAGTGCACCCACGAATTATTAATCCTTGGAGTATTTACAACTTGTATATTTTTTTTGGCCTTCTTTTGGATACCAATTTCATGACATTTGAAATTTTGGTTCTTTAAACTACAGGGCGTGGTCAATTTATTTATTTATTTTATTCTTGTAGTATATATTAGAAAATGGAGCACTAAATTGAGTGCACCCACGAAATATTAATCCTTGGAGTATTTACAACTTGTACATTTCTTTTGGCCTTCTTTTGGATACCAATTTCATGACATTTGAAATTTTGGTTCTTTAGACTACAGGGCGTGGTCAATTATTTTTTTCTTTTCTTGTAGTATATGTTAGAAAATGGGGCACTAAATTTAGTGCACCCACGAATTATTAATCCTTGGAGTATTTACAACTTGTACATTTTTTTTGGCCTTCTTTTGGATACCAATTTCATGACATTTGAAACTTTGGTTCTTCAGACTACAATGCGTGGTCAATTATTTTTTTCTTTTCTTGTAGTATATGTTAGAAAATGGGGCACTAAATTTAGTGCACCCACGAAATATTAATCCTTGGAGTATTTACAACTTGTACATTTTTTTTGGCCTTCTTTTGGATACCAATTTCATGACATTTGAAATTTTGGTTCTTTAGACTACAGGGCGTGGTCAATTATTTTTTTCTTTTTTTGTAGTATATGTTTGAAAATGGGGCACTAAATTTAGTGCCCTCACGAAATATTAATCCTTGGAGTATTTACAATTTGTACATTTTCTTGAGCCTTCTTTTGGATACCAATTTCATAAAACGTCTTCAGTTATCTTGCCTTCCAAATCAAAATAAATAAAAAATGTACTATGCATGCTTAACCCCTAAAGGACCGAGTGTCTGTTCAACGTACGGAACAAATGTTGGGTAGGTTCCTATGAAGTCATTTTTGGTCAAAATGATGTTCATGAAATTGAGACACAATGTACAAATGTGTACCTCCTTGATGAAGAACTAGTTGTTTTTCAAATTAGGTGCCCAGATCAGAAGTTATGATGCCCTGAAGTTATTGGGCAGCTGGGGCAGTTTGGAAATCTTTGGAGAATCTTTTGCAAAAAAGCTAATCAACTTTTGAAATTTGGCATGTATGTAAATAATAAAATATGGCATACAATTGTATTAATAGAAGAAAACAAATTTTAATACTCAAATCACATTCTAAGAGTAGTTTAACTTTGTTAGCTATGTTGGGGCAGTTTCAAGAAAAAACATTTTCTTCTAACTTCAAACATTATAATTTTTCAATCCAAGCGGTCAAATGGGCTGAAATTTTTTCCAAACTTCGGTAAAATGCTTTAATTACTTCAGTTTTTTAATTAAAGAAAAAAGAAAAAATTTCAAATTTCAATTTTCAATAATGTACCGAAAAAACATAGTTTCTGACAATGTCTCCTAGAAAACCCTCTCGGTCCTTTAGGGATTAGTAGAAGACAAATTCAATAGAAGACTAGTGTAGCTCTGTGCTGTTACCACACCCATAACAAAAGTCAAAGTCATTTTAAGAACTATAAATAACTGAAAATCCCATAAATCTCCCACCATTGGTCCAAATGTCACAAAACGAAGCCTACCTTCTCGTCGAGGGCTTTCCAATGATACTAACAACGTGAAAATTTGACACACGGTTTTAACCCTGGAGCGCGCCGACGTCCATTTTGTGGACGATGAACAAATTCAGATCCTTGTTTTCGTTTCATTCCTGCTTAGATGAAAGTCATCCTAATTTTTGGTGATACTTTATTAAGTTCGTGTCCTATCCATCGGTTGGATTGGGTGTTACTAGAACATATACAATTCTAAAATTACAAATGTGGAAGTATGTCAAGTGGTCAATTTGCATTGACTTCAGTTCAAAACAAGATGTGCAAAAATGAGGTCAAAGATGTAAAGGTCACAAAAATTTCAAAAAATCACTATATGAAGAGAACCTTATTTCAAATCCATTCCAACAAGTTTTACTCAAAAAATGATAATATTTTACTTGTAATTGAATTTAAAAGGAATTATGAAATTTTCTTTTCAAAATTTATAGAAAAAGATTGGTGATAGCATTAGTAGATCTAACCGTAACTATGGATAGAATTTAAAAATCAAAATCTACAGCTTTCGTTTGTATACCAATTCCAAAATATTCTTCCAAATTGTAGTATATAATGGTTTTTCTGAAATCGTCAATTTTGGAGATGAATCCAGACGCTCCAGGGTTAAATAATTATACATAATTTAACTAGTTTAGTAATTTTTAAGAATAAAAAATAACTCAAAAATCAATAACTTTTCTACCGTAGGTCCAAATGCCAGAATTCCAAACCCGTACATGCATCCATGCTCGAGGCTTTTTGACGGTACCAAGCACACCACCGGGGAACGCACTGTCTAGGAGATCTTGACGTGACAAACAAACAAAAAAATCCAATCAAAACCAAAGAAACACGGTGTCTAAAGGTATGTGTACCAGCCCTAAAGCAAGGGCTCGGTACCGGACGTGGAGGAGTGGGACCGACCCCGAGGTTCGGCATGAACCCCAAGGTTCAGCATCCACCCCGAGGTTCGGCACCGACCCTGCCCAGAATTTGGCGGCTCGGACTGGGTTCGGTCAGTCGTCTTCCTCCTGGCGCCGGCCTTGTTTTGCGATTCTCTTCTTTCCAAACTTGACTCCCGCGCTATTTTGTTTTTGTTTTTGTTTTCTATTTTGCATTCTTGAGCATTCGTGAGCGATTCTTGATTGAGCGATTACTTGATTCATGAGCGTTTATCTTCAAGTCGGAGGTGATTACGAAGCGTGAGCGATTCTTCAGCGATTACGGAGGTCTTCGGTGCTTTCGGAGCATTCGTCAGCGTTTTGGGGTGCAATCTTGAGCCCCGTTTTCTAATTGCGGAGATCTTCAGGGTTTGAGCAGCAGGAGTTGAGCCGCATTTTGGAGTTACGGACAGCAACGAATTTCAAGGAGGCGCTTTTTTCTCTCGGTAAGCAGGAAGCCTTCTTTTCTTCTGATCTCATTAGTTTTTCAATTGGAAAACTTGTTGCAGTAGTTCACATCCGTTGTTGTTGACAATGCTTGCTTTCTCTCCATAGAGCTGGTACAGGGATCCTCTTGTGCTTGTTTTTTGAGTTGAATTTGGTGGGATTTAGGTTCTGCTGCTAGGGTTTAGGGTTCAGCGTGCTTTTAGAGGGATGTTGTTGTGCTGGTTTACAGAGTTCAATTTGCTTGGGTTTATTTTTTTTGTTGGGATTGCATATTCAGCTAGCTATGCTACTTTTTGTCTCATTTTTTCCTGTGCTTCTGATCTCTCATTGATGTTCAACAGTAAATGTGTTATTCTGCAGTTTTGTCTGATTGGATTTTGACATTGGAGGGCCACAGCTGCAGAGGGCACTAGCTTCTCAGTCCAGGTTTGTCATTCTTCTAAAATTACATGACGTTTTAGTCTTTTAGACCCGTAATTCAAAAATTCACAGCAGATTTTGGTACTCAGACTATGTGTGCAGGTGCTGTACTTATTAATTAGGGTTTAGGATATGATTTACAAGAGAACTTTGAGTTCAAACGTCCCTAATTATCCTCGGCTCGAAGATGAGTATCTTCGATCCTAGGATAGATTAGGGTTTGGAATCCATTTAAAGTGCAGATGCCGAGTTCGACATTTGTAATTATCTTCGTGTTGAAGATAAGTATGTTAGACCCGAGAGTAGATTAGGGTCTAGGGTCCACCTAAAGTGCAGATGCCAAGTTCAAAGTTTGAAATTATCTTTGGATCGAAGACAAGTATCTTCGACCCAAGGATAACAAATGCAATAAGGTATAATGTCGCTGAAGATATCAAAATCCTTGCCCCAAACTGTCCTCAGGTCGAAGACAATTATCTTCGACCCGAAGATAAATAAAGGAATACAGAGAAACAACCCTCACAATAACAGGCTCTCCGACGAAAATTATCTTCGTGTCAAAGATAATTATCTTCGGGTCGAAGATAATTACCTTCGACACAAAGATAATTATCTTCGACACAAAGATAATTATCTTCGACACGAAGATAATTACCTTCGACACAAAGAATAATAACACAACACATGAGTACAAAGGCACACCAGAGTAAAGAAAAAGACGACAAAAATCACAAAAACCAAACGACATCGTCTATCCTCGAACCAAAGATAATGACACCAAACGAATACAGAGCAACTGAAATTATCCCATCAGGTCGTCACGCGCAGACATTAGCCAAACAAGTACAGAGAAACTAAAATTATCCTCAAACCGAAGATAATACCGTTAGCCAAATTAGGAACACAACAAACCTGAGAAAAATTAATTAACATTCATAAATGCTGCTGCGTCTAGATAAAAGTACAAAATACCAATTGACAATTACAAGATATCGGCTAAATGTCCGCATAACGTAGACACGATGACAAAACAGAAACACAAGAAGAAATATACGCGAACTAGGAACAACTCCTGACCAAAAATAGTTTAAAAATATCAGCGTATGCAGTTATCTTCGTACTAAAGATAAAGCAGTAGACTTCAGATGTAGAAATAAACGGTGATCATAGAGAGTTGCCAGAATTAGGCTTCTAAAACAAACTACCTTAGTATCCTCGAGTCGAAGATAGACTACAATGAAAAAACACTTACGATTCCGTTTTTCACATGCAGGTAGATAACAGAATGGAAGAAGAGCCAGAATATAACTACTCGGCCACGCTCCCATTCCTGGAGCCCTTTAACAAATGGCTAGAAGAGGGGCCCTTCTTCACCCATTTTGCTCCCATCTACGGCAAACTGTGGCAGTTCAAGCCCGTCGTTCAGTCCTGGACCTTCGGTGTAAATCAGTCAAAGGACTATATCTACTTGCAGTATCGCATGAAGGGGACCGGAACGTACGTGAACTAGAACCTGAACGAGAAGGTTTCACTCGTCGAGCAGCACCAGTTGAAGTACGTTGTCCTCACATTGCTTGCAGTGGACGATAGGGGTGAAGAGATTCCGCACAGTCACTCCATCATTATGCACGAGGATGATTAGTGCAGAGTATTCGACCTGGACAGCCTTGTGGCAGAGCTAAATGCTGCCAATAACGAAAAGCTGGCAGACGACCTGCACAAGATGTTCAGCCCATGGCAAAAGCAGAACGCTGAGGGAGCAGCGCGCACAGTCAATTACATATTCCGGGGGTTGGAGAAACATGTCCAAAGAGCAACCCGTAAACATCGAGGAGGAGCCCCACAAAATGTAGCCCCATTTGTTGAACCCGTTTCAGTGTCCACTGGCCGTGGAAGGTCAGGGACCCGGCGTGGTGGTCGAGGTGAGAACCGGGGTGGCAGCCAAGGTGGCAGCAGAGGTACTAGCCAAGGTGGGAGTAGAGGCAGCGGCAGGGGAAGTGCGCGGGCGGAGCCCCAAAAGAGAAAGTCGACCAAAGCCGTAGCCGGTGAATCAAGCGGCACACGTCGAAAAGCACTCACAGAGTAGCGACCCACAACGGCTGGGAGTTCCGGATCCGCCCTCACTAGCGTTCAACCAGGTCCACCTGGCGAATTGCAGCAAATTGCCAATTTTGAGAAGGTGGCTGCGTACCAAAAGAACTTTCGAGAGAACAACAACGGTTGTTTTCTTTTCGAAGAACAAGCATTCCCGGTCCACATAAATCAGTGCTGGCTGCCGCGACCTAAATATGTCATCCGAAAGTTGGAACCCACACTCATGGATGACAAGATCTAAGAGCTGATCAACCTCCCGGACATGAAGGACCGGCAAACGATATGCTTGACTCCGATGGACAAAGACCGGAAATTGCTGAAGGACCGTCCCAAGGACTGGAAGTCAATTCAGGCCGGAAATTTTTTTATCATCAACGGCCAGCACAGCGTCACTGCCGCCAAAGTGCTGCAAAAAGGCGGAGTCGACGCGGAGAGAATGGTGGAGCTGCAGACATGACAAGCAAGAATCGTCTGGAGCAGAGATCCAGCAAAGCTCATAGAGATATCGAAGTGGTACAACGCAGCAAACCACATCACCCACAGCCAGCCTACCTCAGGGAACCAGATCTCAGCTTGCAGAGAGATCTAGCTCTCCTACGGGAGACCAACGGAGAAGGCTACCGATCGGGAAACACGAGGGAACTTAGCCGAGGTGTGCCTGGGGGCCTACAAGATAAAAGAACAAAGGCTTCCTTATCTTCGGGTCGAAGATAATATTTACAGTCTTTGTTTGCTTGATTTGATTAAGTTCTTCATTTCAATAATTCAAATATAAATGAAGCCTTTATTATCTTCATATGGCAGATGGCCGCCATATGTGAGCTCCCAATTGGTCACTTGGGACTCGTAGAATTATTTTTTTGGAAATTTGCAATTTAAAGCTGATAAAAGTATAGAAAAATCCATAAAAAGAGTGTAGAACCGAAATAGGGTTGTGTCATACCCATTATAGTATTTGGTCTAGGTTTGTGTTTTTTACTTAGAATCCCCCAAACCTTGCCTAAAAATAGTATAGAAATAACGAAAAGATTAGATTTGGAGGATTCGAGTCACACAGCCTCAAAAGGGCTAAATTCCACCATGAATGTGGCAATTCATGGCTAGGTTGGTCCGAGGGATCCACAGCGAGGCCACTAGGTCGGGTCCTAGAGTTAGATTTAGAATTCCCCATTAGATCGACGAATTCCCAAAATCCCAACTGTTAGCATGCAGGAGCCACTCACGCAAGACCGGGCCCGTGGAGGAATCTACAACCCAAGGATGGTGTTCTAGGGTGAATCCCATGCCAGGAGTCCAACGGCAAAATCCTTTCGCCAAGATTCCTCCATCTGTAGAAGATTCCCGCACCATCGCTAATTCGAGGAGATGGCCAGTTTAAATCTCCATTGACCAATCGTGCCAGGCACGGAAACACACCTGCACGTCTTTCATGCAACTCCCTAAGAGGTCACGTGAAAAATCCCGGCATCTTCCGACTTGCAGAAGAACCTTTTTCCATATGGTCAACCCTCCTAACCTCCAACGGGAATTTCATGGAAATTACCCAGGTTACAATAAAATCTCACTAAAAATTAGAATAGCTTGTTTTATATTAATAATGCGCTCTGTGAAGTTTCACAACATTCCGATAGCGGCAAGTACCCGAACCGGCGAGATTCCTCGGGAATTAACCACGTGGCGGGGTCCCCGCCGCGTTGACCGGCATTCCGGGACCATACGATGGCGAAATGAAGTCAACCAAAAGTCCTTCCCGACTCTCTCGCACCTACCGGAGACTCTAGGCTATTCACATTCCTCAAAATAGGAGACCCCCAAGATCTAGGATTTTACCACGATTTGGTTTTTAAACTAAATTAGCCTACGATGGATTTTTGGCCTTGGTATGGGGGGTTTGGGATTCTAGAACTAAACACGGCGTTCTCGATCCAACGGCGCAATCCGTTCGGCGATTGGAGCTAATCTCCAAAAGTTAGGATGTTGGTCCAGCATAGATGGTAGAAGTAGAAATTTAGGATGTAGGATGAAAGTCTTTGAGGATGAGGATGAAAATCCCCGTTGATAAGGTTACCTTAGAGCTTTAGAGAGAGGGGTGAGCCCTTGGGAAACCTATATAAGGGCCCCATTTCTCTCTCTAAAACACCCTCTCACTTTTGTTTGGGTCCGTGTGAGCTCCCAATTTGTCACTTGGGACTCGTAGAATTATTTTTTGGAAATTTGCAATTTAAAGTTGATAAAAGTATAGAAAAATCCCTAAAAAGAGTGTAGAATTAAAATAGGGTTGTGTCATACCCATTATAGTATTTGGTTTAGATTTGTGTTTCTTACTTAGAATCCCCCAAACCTTGCCTAAAATAGTGTAAAAATAACGAAAAGATTAGATTTGGAGGATTCGAGTCACACAGCCCCAAAAGGGCTAAATCCCATCATGAATGTGGCGATTCATGGCTAGGTCGGTCCAAAGGATCCACAGCGAGGCCACTAGGTCGGGTCCTAGAGTTAGATTTAGAAGTCCCCATTAGATCGACGAATTCCCAAAATCCCAACTGTTAGCATGCAGGAGCCACTCACGCAAGACCGGGCCGTGGAGGAATCTACAGCCCAAGGATGGTGTTCTAGGGTGATTCCCATGCCAGGAGTCCAACGGCGAAATCGGTTCTCCAAGATTCCTCCACCTGCAGAAGATTCTCGCATCGTCGCTGATTCGAGGAGATGGCCAGTTTAAATCTCCATTGACCAATCGTGCCAGGTACGGAAACACACCCGCACGTCTTTCATGCGACTCCCTGAGAGGTCACGTGAAAAATCCCGGCATCTTCCGACTTGCAGAAGAACCTTTTTCCGGGTGGTCAACCCTCCTAACCTCCAACGGGAATTTCATGGAAATTACCCAGGTTACAATAAAATCTCACTAAAAATTAGACTAGCTTGTTTTATGTTAATAATGCGCTCCGTGAAGTTTCACGACATTCCGATAGCGGCAAGTACCCGAACCGGCGAGATTCCTCAGGAATTAACCACGTGGCGGGGTCCCCGCCACGTTGACCGGCATTCCGGGACCATAAGATGGCGAAACGAAGTCAACCAAAAGTCCTTCCCGACTCTCTCGCACCTACCGGAGACCCTAGGCTATTCACATTCCTCAAAATAGGAGACCCCCAAGATCTAGGATTTTACCACGATTTGGTTTTTAAACTAAATTAGCCTACGATGGGTTTTTGGCCTCGGTACGGGGGGTAGGGGGATCTAGGACTAAACACGGCGTTCTCGATCCAACGGCGCAATCCGTTCGGCGATTGGAGCTAATCTCCAAAAGTTAGGATGTTGGTCCAGCATAGATGGTAGGAGTAGAAATTTAGGATGTAGGATGAAAATCTTTGAGGATGAGGATGAAAATCCCCGTTGATAAGGTTACCTTAGAGCTTTAGAGAGAGGGGTGAGCCCTTGGGAAACCTATATAAGGGCCCCATTTCTCTCTCTAAAACACCCCCTCACTTTTATTTGGGTCCGTGGGTCCAATTTGCTTTGGATATTTTGGCGTTTGAAGCCAAAAACCTCTACGGTGTTTTTGGAGCACTTTTTTGCTCCGTTGTTGCTAGATTTCAAGCTTTGAAGGTCCTTAGGGGGTCCTTCTATCTTGCCTTGTTTACTCTTTGTGTACTCTTAGTGCTCTTGTTTTGAGTTGAGAAATCCTCTTTTTCCGTGTGTATCTTTGTTTGTGTCCTTGAGAGCTAGCTTGTGTGGTTTAGAGGCCTTGTGGTGTCTTACACTAACCCTAAAGCAACCCCCCACCGTACCTTGGCGATGCCGCTTTGGGGGGCCTTTAGCGTGTGAGATTGTTGTGTTGTCACGTGTTCCTAACTTGTGGGGTCTCTAAGTGCGCTCTTACCCTTGATCTAACGTTTCCCTTGTTGAGTGGACCCCTCCCCTTGTGGGACGGCGAAGCTTTGACTTTGTGGTGTGGGTTTCTCTTAAGTATTGGTCTAACCTTCTTCTAACTTCTCTCTTGTCGGGTGGACCCCCCTCCGGGACGGCGAAGCTTTGACCCTATGTACGTTTCCTTTTGAAAGTTTTTTGTCTTTACCCTCTTCTAAAGTCCCTCCCATTGTGTGGTCCTCCCTTGGAAACGGCGAAGCTTTGAACTTGTGACAAGGTCAAAGTCCTAGAGTGTGTGTTAAAAGTTTAGGCGGCGGAGCTTTGAACCCCCGGAGTGCTATCAAGTCCTAAAGTTGGTGTTAAACCCAACTTAACGGCGAAGCTTTGAACCTCCCCCGTGTTCAGTTCCAAAGTCTAGTTTCCAAGACCTTTGTGGAAACGTCCAGAGTTTAACTTCCAAGATATGTAGGTTTTCTTTGTGTTTGGCAAGTCCCATGGTTCCAAGTTTTAGTTAGGCTAGGGTTCCCCAAGTTTTAGTTTTCCCCCTAGTTTTTAGTCTAAGTGTCCCCAAGGTTTAGTTGTCCCCCTAGTTCTTTTCCCCTTTGTATTAGTTTTTTTTTTAGCCTAGCCTACCCAAAGTTTGCAAGAAAAAAAACCAGTCCAAGCTCACAGTCCAGTTCACAATCCAGTTCACAGCAAGTTCACAGTCCAGTTACAGTCCAAGTTCACAGCCAGTTCACAGCCAGTTCACAGCCAGTCACAGTCCAGTTCACAGCTAGTCAACAGTCCAGTCACAGCCAGTCACAGTCCAGTTCACAGCCAGTCAACAGTCCAGTCACAACCAGTCAACAGTCCAGTCACAGTCCAGTCACAGTCCAGTCCAAAAAAAACACAGAACGTAGGAAAGAAAAAAAAAACAAATTATAATTAATTAATTAAAAAAACCCGACCCCCCTCCAGCCAGCAAGAGGCCGGCCAGCAGGAGGTCGGCTTGGCTCGGCAGGCTTGGTCCAGGGCCCCGGGCTCCACCTTCTCCTTGTTTTTTTTCTGAATTTTTTTCCTTTCCTAAACCAAAAAGAGGTGTTGGATTAGATGGGCTAGGGGTAGAGTAGGGGAGTAGGAACTAGGAAAAAGAGTCTAAAAAGGGAAGAGGGGGAAGAGAAGTAGCACCTCCACGCACACACCTGCAAACAAGCCCTCCCAACTCTCTCACCACCAACACAACACAAGCAAGAATGGAAGGAGATTAGGGAGAAGAAGTTGAAATAGGTGGAGAAGGTGAGAGACGATAAATAGTGACCTAGGCTTAGGCTTAGGTAGGATTAGAAAAGGAAATCTTGAAAATTCGTGGTGACCGTTGAGAGGAGGATTAGGATGACACAAAGGCAAAATTGTATAAGAGGATAGTTGGCATCTTAAAAACCTCCTTGAAATTGGAGACCATAGTATAAGACTCATAAAAGCTTAGGTGGAATAGTACTAGTGTAGAAGAAGGGAGGAAGAAAGAAAAAGAAGGAGGAAGGGAAAGAAGGAAGTTAGATTGCAAGGGTGTAATATTTTTCTCAAATTAAGCGGTGAGCTCGGAAAAAATCAAACGAAACAAAGGATTGCTATGGAGCATGAGGATGTCTACGTGGACGTGGACGAAGCGATTTCCGAAACCGGTAGTGAAGAGGTGAGTTTTTGAAATTAACCCTTGGTATTTTCCCTAATTAGCATTGATTTCCTTAATCAGCCCTAAAAGTGTGATTAGCAAGCCGTGATTAGTGCAAATTAGAAGTTTAGATTCAAAAGTCTATAGATTAGTGATAGGGGTTTCCAAAAACATCTTATAATTAAGATTTGACCGTAAACTGACCGCGTTAGGCTAAGTTAAGCGGTAGGGGGTAGAACGGAGGAATTTTAATTAAATTTGATCCACAAGGAACAATGGACGGAAATTAGGGTTAAATTAGAAGGAGAATTTAGGATTAAAATTAGGGATTAATTAGCAGTTAGAATTAGAATCAATTTACACTTTTACTTTTTTTTTAAAAGTTAAAATTCTAAGGTCAAAATCTAGAGTTAACTTTGGGAAGTTAAAAAGTAGAATTAATTTGGAAGTTTAACTTAGGGGGTTAAAATTCCAGTGAAACCTTAGGGTAGTTTAGAAGAGGAAATTAGGGTTAACTAGGAGTAAAAAACCCGAGTAAGAAGTAGAAATTAAAAGTAAAAACTTTAGACTAAAATTAGGAGGTAGAAATTACGAGTAGAAATAGGAGTTAGATCTTGAAGTTAGAAATTCGAAATTAGAGTGAATGTTAGAGGTCAAAAGCTAGAATAAAATTTAGAAGTAAAACTTGAAGTAACCTTTAAGAGTTAATTTAGGATTAAAACGATAGGATTAAATTGGGAAGTAGAAAGTCAAAAAGTCAAAAGTCAAAAGTTAAGATTAAATTTCAAAGTTAAACTCTAGAGTCAAGTGGGGAAGTAAAAAAGTTAGAGTAGAAAGCTAAAGTGAAAAGTGAAAGTTATAGTTAGATTTGGAGGGTAAAACTTAGAGTTAATTTAGGAGTAAAAACCTAGGGTTAAAAGTTAAAACATAGAGTTAAAATTCAAGGGTAAATCTTAGAGTAAAATTAGAAGTAAAAATTTAGAAGTTAAAGTCAAAACATAGAGTTAACTTTAGAAGGTAAATTTTAGAGTTAGTCTAGGAGTAAAAACTTGGAGTCAAAAGTCAAAACAAAGTCAAACGGTAGCATGAAATTTTGAAGTTAAATTCTCTAATTAGTTTGGGAAGCTAAAAACCTAGAGTATACTTAGAAGTTAAAAGTTAGAGTAAGAATTGGAACTTTAGGGGTAGCTTTTAAAAGTAGAACTTCTAGGTGGAGTCTTAGAAACCCAAGATAGTCTTAGGGGTTCATGGAAGGAACACAGGGGTTCCCCTTTTTACGTAGTTAGGGACGTTAGAAATGACGCCAACTACCCAGTCTACCCTCGACATAGGATAGATAGTTAGGGAGTTAGAATTTTACCATTACCCCTGAGCATTGCAGTTATCTTGTGAGTTACTACATGCATTCTAATTATTCGCTGCCATCCACGACACTTAGGAAACGTTAGCAAAAAAGATCCATTGCTTGGAAGGCACAGTGGACCGCGCTCACATCACCCCCATATATTAAAAATGTGGATAAAGGCATAGAACCTGGTCGGTGTTCGCTCTATTACCAAGGGTGGGTAATCCAGCGCTTACAGTCCGTGGGTCCAATTTGCTTTGGATATTTTGGCGTTTGAAGCCAAAAACCTTTACGGTGTTTTTGGAGCACTTTTTGCTCCATTGTTGTTAGATTTCAAGCTTTGAAGGTCCTTAGGGGGTCCTTCTATCTTGCCTTGTGTACTTCTCGTGCGTTTGTTATACCTTTGTTACGAGTTAAGAGTCCTCGTTTCTCTCTTGTAGTTCCCTTGTGATCTAACTTGTGAGTTTAGGAGTCTTTTGGGGTCGTGTCCTAATCCTAAAGTCACCCCCCACCGTACCTTGGCGATGCCGCTTTGGGGGGCCTTTAGCTTGTGAAGTTGTGTGTCTTTACGTGTCCTAACCGTGTTGTTTTCCTCACTTGTGTATTCTCATCCTCTTCTAATCTCTCCTTTGTTTTGTGGACCCCCCCTCGGGACGGCAGAGCTTTGGCTTTGTCACGTGTGTTCCTTAAATTTGTCTTTTCTACCTTCTTCTAATATTCCCCTTGTTGTGTGGACCTCCCCTCGGGACGGCGGAGCTTTGGCTTTGTCACGTGTGTTCCTTAAATTTGTCTTTTCTACCTTCTTCTAATATTCCCTTATTGTGTGGACCCCCCCTCGGGACGGCGGAGCTTTGGCTTTGTCACGTGTGTTCCTTAAATTTGTCTTTTCTACCTTCTTCTAATATTCCCCTTATTGTGTGAACCCCCCCTCGGGACGGCGGAGCTTTGGCTTTGTCACGTGTGTTCCTTAAATTTGTCTTTTCTACCTTCTTCTATTATTCCCCTTGTTGTGTGAAACCCCCCCACGACGGCAAAGCTTTGAACTAGTGACCACGTCAAGTCCTATAGTGTGTATTAAAATAGTCTTAGACGGCGGAGCCTTGAACCTCCATAGCCTTAGATTCCAAAGTCTAGTTTCCAAGACCTTCTTGGAAAAGACCAGAGTTTAGCTTCCAAGATTGGTCACGAGTTTCTAGGAAGAGAGTGACCATCCCGTAACACTTAGCTTAGGTGACCGTTCCAAAAATTTGGGGCCTAACTCCCCGGACGGCGAAGCTTCAATCCTAGCCCTAACCCCTTACAAAAATCCAATTTAAGTTGTGTTAGTGGGTTCCCCTAAGGGAACCCGGTTGTGTGGATTTTTGGGAAGGCAGCTAGTAACCCGGACCAGCATACAGCCAGCATACCGGACTAGCATATCAGACCAGCATACCGGCCAGCATACAGCCAGCATACCGCAGCATACCGGACCGGCAACCAGCCATACAGCCAGCCATACAGCCAGCATGCAGCATCGGGCAGTCAGCTTGACTGAACTAACATCAGCATCGGGCTAAGTCAGCTTGACTAAACTAAACATCAGCATCGAGCTAGTCAACTTGGCTGGACTAAAATACTAATTTCTGGATTTCCAGAGATAAACGAGACGATGCCTTGCGGGGCCTCAACCACCCTTTTTTTTATTTTTTGATCTTTTAAAGTCTGAAATTTTGGAATCTAGTTGGGGAGAGGAAAAAACTCAACTTGGAACTTCAAAACCACAAGAGAAAAGGGGGGGGAGAAATAGAAGCTGCCGCTCCACGCGCCACCTACACAAAAACATCCGATCCTACCTGCATCACCACTCACACCTACACACAATGGAAGGAAATTAGGGAGGAGGATGTGTTATAGGAGTGGAAAGGAGAGAGACGATAATAGTGCCTAGCTAGGAGATTAGGTAGGAAATCTAGAAGAACTCCTTGCAACCGTTGGGAGGAGGATTAGGATGACACAAAGCAAAGTTGCGTAAGAGGGTAGGAGGCTCATTAAAACTTCACAAAGTTTGAGACTAGAAGCGTAAGACCACCATCACCACGGTTGGTAGAATAGTTCAAGAGTAGAAGGAAGAGGAGGAGAGAAAGAAAAGGAGAAGGAAATGGGGGGAAAGGGTTAGAACATCATACGTGTAACGTTTTCTTTTCTACAAATTAAGCCGTGGGCATTAAAAAAGACAACAAATAAAATAAATAAAAACCGTAATACAAAAATAAAAGAATACAATCGCGAGTGGCCACCATGGAGCACGAGGACGCACATGTGGACGGGGACGACGTCATTTCCGACACTAGCAGTAACGAGGTGGGTCATTAAACTAATCCTAGTCATTTCTCCCTAATTAGCATTTGTTTTTCCTAATCAGCCCTTAGAGCGTGATTAGCATCCGAGATTAGCGTGAATTAGAAGTTTAGATTCAAAAGTTGATAGATTAGGGATAGAGGGTTCCAAAAACATCTTATAATTAAGATTTGACCGTAAACTGACCGCGTTAGGCTAAGTTAAGCGGTAGGGGGTAGAACGAAGGAATTTTAATTAAATTTGAACCACAAGGAACAATGGACGGAAATTAGGATTAGATTAGAGGGAGGATTTAGGATTAAAATTAAAGATCAATTAACGGTTTAAAAACCTAGTGTTAAATTAAGATTTTAATTAGGGAAGTAAAATTCAAAAGTCGAAATTTGGAGTTAACTTTGGGAGGTAAAAAGTAGAGTAGGAAATAGAGGTCAAAAGTAGAATCCACTTAGGAAGTGGATTGTTGAGTTAGGAATAGAGTTAAAATTAGAAGTCAAAACCCTAGAGTTAAAAGTTGGAATTAAATTTAGGAGGGTAACATTTAGAATTAATCCAGGATTAAAACGATAGGATTAAATTTGGAAGGAGAAGTCAAAAGTCAAAAGTCAAAAGTTTAGATTAAATTTAAAGGTTAAATTTTAGAGTCAATTGGGGAGTAAAGGTTAGAGTCAAAAGCTAAGAGTAGAAGTTAAATTCTAGAGTTAGTTGGAAGTAGAAAAATCTAGAGTCAAAGTGAAAATGTAGAGTTAAACCTGAAGGTTAAGATTGGGAATTAATTTTAGAAGTAAAAATTTAGAGTTAAAAGTCAAAAACCTAGAGTTAAATTAGGAGTAAAAATCTACAGTAAAAAGTGAAAAGTTAGAGTTAACTTTAGAGGATAAATCTTAGAGTAGTTTAGAAATAAGGACATAGAATTAAAAGTGAAACTTAGAATTACCCTAGAAGGTTAAAATTTGGAAGTTAGGAGTCAAAGTTGATTTAGAAGTAAAAACCTAGAGTTAAAAGTCAAAATCGTAGAGTTAAATTTAGAAGGGTAAATTTAGAATAGAATAGAGGAGTAAAAACTTAGACTTAAAAGTTAAACCTAGAGTTAAATTCCGAGGATAAACTTCAGAATTAAATTAGGAGTAAAAACCTAGAGTTAAAAGTGGGTAGTTAATATTTAAACCCAAGTTAAAAGAGTAAAAATCTAGAGTTTCATTTAGAGGTTGAAGATTAGAGTAAGAGTTGAACTTTAGAGTTAGTCTTTAGAAGTAGAACTTCCAGGTGGAGTCTTAAAACCCCACGATAGTTTTAGAGGTTCATGGAAGGAACATAGGGGTTCCCCTTTTTACGTAGTTAGAGACGTTAGAAATGACGCCAACTACCTAGTCTACCCTCGACATAGGATAGATAGTTAGGAAGTTAGAATTTCACCATTACCCTTGAGCATTGCAGTTACCTTGTGAGTTACTACATGCATTCTAATTATTCGCTGCCATCCACGACACTTAGGAAACGTTAGCAAAAAAGATCCATTGCTTGGAAGGCACAATGGATCGCGCTCACATCACCCCCATATATTAAAAAATGTGGATAAAGGCATAGAACCTGGTCGGTGTTCGTTCTATTACCAAGGGTGGGTAATCTAGCGCCCACAGAGCCACGAGATCCAAATGATCACGTTGGCAGACTCCACCTACAGGTTGTGGGACCAATTCATCACCAAACACATGGCGGGTTTATTGATCGACCCTCTCACGATGAAGCCCCACAGCTTGTCGAAAACATTTAAGCCAAAGAATTACACGCTTGAGAAGGAGTTCTTCAGGCACCTGGGCCACTTCACGGACAGGGACTTTAGAGATTACGTCGTCTATCTGCTTGGCCTCACACCCGGGCGAACTTTGCCGTACCAGAAGCTCACTGTCCACAGAATTCTTCACTTGCTAAAGGACTGTTCGAGCGGACCAGACTGGGTGGAGCGCAGGAAGCGCAAGAAGGTCATCAGGGAGGAACTGATGGCCGTAGATCCGACCTTGAAGTGCAAGGACAAGAATGGGGACGTCATCGACAGGGCCTGGAGGGATTGGAAACAAAAACACCTCTTCACGTCCGCGTTGTGGGACTTCCTCCTCAACGCACTACTAAACAATTTCTTTGTCAAGAGGCTGACGAACGAGGGGAAGTTGAGGAGGGCGATCGACTACAAAGAGAAACCGTTTCCGACGATCTATCCCATGTTCCAGCGTTTTGTGAAGATAAAAAAACGCGTGGAAAAACCAGAGGGGGATGTCCAAATCCGTGGACACGAATTTTATCCCCAGGCGTTCTCCATAAGCCACATCTGGACGTACCACAGTCGAGCGCTCTCCATTGCAGTCATAGACTTCCGGCAGGTTCCTAGGCCAGCTCCAAGATTCGGAGATCCCCCAGCGGTGAAGACTCTTCTCAATTTCCTGCTAAATCACTTGAGGCCTACTATGTCGTGCCCGGATGTATGGATATGGGTTGTCGGGAACGAATACGACAAAGAAGCGGCCGTCTTGTTTGCAAAGGAGAACATGAAGCTTTTTGTCATGAAACGCTCCACGTACGTTCCATGCAAGGCTGAGCGTCTGGACGGCCAGAGCAACTGGGTGGTTGTTGCTCCATTTACGCTCCTGTTCTTCTTCAAGAAGGGGGATGGCGGAGCACCGAAGGGCATTGACGCAATGCAGAAGGTATACAGGACGTCAAGCAAACCTTACTACCATGACTTCTGGAAGCATCTGGAGGCCAAGCTCAGAGTGCACAAGAGCGAACTAAGGATGGAGTTTTAAATAGACATTCTCCAGAGTTTTGCTGTGAAAGGAGAGAACGTGCTCGGCATCTACTGTGGATCCAAGTTCATGATAGCGGCTATGGTAGTCATCCCGGACCTGCCCTTGTTTATCCTCGAGTCAAAGATAAATCGGCCTGTCCAATAGTGGAGGGACTCCTGGACAAGCTTTTCTTCTTGGTTATCCTCGAGTCGAAGATAAACTTGTTTTCATTTACCAGATGCAGTTTTGGTTGGTTATTTGGTTGACTGATCTCTTAATATTCCAGGTCCGCTATCTTCGAGTTGAGGATAATGTCTATGAGAATCCAGCTTCGCTGCTCCTTGAAAATATAACAGAATTGCTAACGCTTGAGTTACCATTTGCAGATGTATGGACTCTTCTGCTATGCAATTGAAGGGAGGCAGGAGATGGACGATTACCTCGCGATGGTTGCGAAGCACGGGGGGAGGATAGATCTAAATGATTTCCTTCATGACAACTCGCCCTACCTCGCAAACTATGTGCGCCCACGACTTTTGGGGACCCCAGACTTGAATTCGGAGTCCACAGACTCACCCAAGGGCAGTGAGGATGAGGAAGGGAATGAGGACGAAGAAGGGGCTGAGAGGGATGACGCAGGTGGCAAGCAGGAAACCGAACTCGGGGTCAACGAGTTCGGGTCAAATGAAGATGCTCTTGGAGAGGAGGAACTGGTGGTCTTGGCCGAGAGCTTTGAAGTGCAAAACCGGGGGGGTGGAGGAGGGACACAGCAGTCTGACGCAGCGATCAGCTAGAAAGAGAACGGGAAGGGCCCCAAGGATGCAATCGACTTGGAGTACGACAAGGTTGACACGTACTCGGACATGGAAGACTTTGAGTACCTCGAGCCTCAAATTGATGATGCTGGGCCGTTTGGGGTCGATAAGTCTGCGGATGCTCCGGGGGGTGATCCGCAAACTGGAGCGAATCGACTATCCGGGGAACCACCCGCGACTGTAAAGTTAGCACTTCTGCCCGTGAAGACTGAGAACAAGGAATTCTGGGCTGTGTGGGTACTAGATTACCCACCCTTGGTAATAGAGCAAACACCGACCAGGTTCTATGCCTTTATCCACAATTTTTAATATATGGGGGTGATGTGAGCGCGGTCTACTGTGCCTTCCAAGCAATGGATCTTTTTTGCTAACGTTTCCTAAGGGTCGTGGATGGCAGCGAATAATTAGTAATGCATGTAGTAACTCACAAGTTAACTGCGATGTTCAGGGTGATGGTGAAATTCTTACTCCCTAACTATTTATCCTATGTCGAGGGTAGACTGGGTAGTTGGCGTCATTTCTAACGTCCCCAACTACGTAAAAAGGAGAACCCCTATGTTCCTTCCATGAACCTCTAAAACTATCGTGGGTTTTTAAGACTCCACCTAGAAGTTCTACTTCTAAAGACTAATTCTAAAGTCCAACTCTTATTCTAATTCCCAACCTCGAATTGAAACTCTAGACTTTTACTCTTTTAACTTGGCTTTAAGTATTAACTATCGAATTCTATTCTATGTTTTGACTTTTGACTCTAGGTTTTTACTCCTAATTTAACTCTGAAATTTATCCTCGGAATTTAACTCTAGGTTTAACTTTTAGCTCTAAGTTTTTATTCCTCTATTCTATTCTAAATTTACCCCTTCTAAATTTAACTCTAACTTTTCACTTTCTACTGTAGATTTTTATTCCTAATTTAACTCTAGGCTTTTGACTTTTAACTCTAAATTTTTACTTCTAAAATTAATTTCTTTTTTTTAACCTCTAGGTTTGACTCTACGTTTTCACTTTGACTCTAGATTTTTTCTACTTCCAACTAACTCTAAAATTTAACCTTTAACTTTAATCTAAACTTTTGACTATTGACTTTTGACTTCTATTTCCAAGTTTAATCCTATCGTTTTAATCCTGGATTAACTCTAAATGTTACCCTCCTAAATTTAATTCCAACTTTTAACTCTAGGGTTTTGACTTCTAATTTTAACTCTATTCCTAACTCAACAATCTACTTCCTAAGTGGATTCTACTTTTGACTTCTATTTCCTACTCTACTTTTGACTTCCCAAAGTTAACTCCAACTTTCGGCTTTTGAATTTTAACTTCCCTAATTAAAATCTTAATTTAATTCTAGGTTTTTAACTGTTAATTGATCTTTAATCTTTATCCTAAATTCTCCTTCTAATCTAATCCTAATTTCCGTCCATTGTTCCTTGTGGTTCAAATTTAATTAAAATTCCTCCGTTCTACCCCTTACCGCTTAACTTAGCCTAACGCGGTCAATTTACGGTCAAATCTTAATTATAAGATGTTTTCGGAAACCTCTATTCCTAATCTATCAACTTTTGAATCTAAACTTCTAATTTGCACTAATCTTGGATGCTAATCACGCTCTAAGGGCTGATTAGGAAAACAATTGCTAATTAGGGAGAAACGACTAGGATTAGTTTAATGACCCACCTCGTTACTGCTAGTGTCGGAAATGACGTCATCCCCGTCCACATGCGCGTCCTCGTGCTCCATGGTGGCCACTCGCGATTGTCTTCTTTTTATTTTTTTGTATTACGGTTTTTATTTATTTATTTTTATTTTTTTTCCAAGGCCCACGGCTTAATTTGTAGAAAAGAAAACGTTACACGTATGATGTTCTAACCCTTTCCCCCCATTTCCTTCTCCTTTTCTTTCTTTCCTCCTCTTCCTTCTACTCTTGAACTATTCCACCAACCGTGGTGATGGTGGTCTTATGCTTCTAGTCTCAAACTTCGTGAAGTTTAAATGAGCCTCCTACCCTCTTACACAACTTCGCTTTGTATCATCCTAATCTTCCTCCCAACGGTTGCAAGGAGTTCTTCTAGATTTCCTACCTAATCTCCTAGCTAGGCACTATTTATTGTCTCTCTTCTTTCCACTCCTATAACACATCTTCCTCCCTAATTTCCTTCCATTGTGTGTAGGTGTAAGTGGTGAGAGGAAACAATTTTGTGTGCAGGTACAGTGGTGCTCCGCTCTTTTCTCCCTTCTCCCTTTTTGGTTTAGATCCTAATCCTACTCCTCCCCTAGCTAGTCACAGGTTAGTCCCACATCTTTGTTGTGCTTTAGTTTTGATTTTTTTTGTTTTAATTTGAGAGAACCCAAAACCCAGAAACCAAAAGACCAAAAATTGAGTTCAAGAAGGGGGCGACCGATCTGGCCGGGTGTTGGACCACCGGCCTGCCCACCTGCCTCCCGGCTGGCTGGCTTCCGGCTGGCTGGCTGGGGGCTGGTCAAAAATTAATTTAATTAATTAATTTTTTTTTTAATATATATTTTTTTCCCGCTGGCTGGCTCCCGATGTTGCTGCTGCATGCTGGCTCCTGATGTTGCTGCTGTATGCTGGCCCTGATGTTGCTGCTGTAGCTGGTCCTGATGTTGCTGCTGTATGCTGGTTTTCCGGCTAGGCTAAAAAGACTGGATTTTTTGCTAAGGCTATCTAAGACTGGATTTTTTGCTAAGGCTAGTTTAAGACTGGATTTTTTGCTAAGGCTAATTTAAGACTGGATTTTTGCTAAGGCTAATTTAAGACTGGATTTTCGCTAAGGCTAGGGAGGAATAAAATGTTGGGGGTACTAAACTTACTAAGACCTTGGGAACAACTAAACTAAATAAAACTTTGGAAGACACTATCCTAGACAAATGCAAAGGAACCTACATATCTTGGAAGCTAAACTTTGGAGGTTTCCACAAAGGTCTTGGAAACTAGGCTTTGGAACTAAACACGAGGTAGGTGCAAAGCTTCGCCGTCAAATTGGTTTTAACACCAACTTTAGGACTTCTTGACACCCCGGGGGTTCAAAGCTCCGCCGTCTATACTTTTAACACACGCTTTAGGACTTCTACTTTGTCACTAGTTCAAAGCTTCGCCGTTTTCCAAGGGGGTCCACACTAGGAGAGAGACTTTAGGAGTGAGAAAACTAAACCTTTAGAGGAAACACACACACAGGGTCAAAGCTTCGCCGTCCCGGAGGGGGGTCCATTCAACAAGTAGAAGATTAGAAGAGGGTTTGGAAGAAAATTTAGCAAAACATGTACAAGGAGGTCCAAAGCTTTGCCGTCCCGGAAGGGGGTCCACTCAACAAGGAGAAGATTAGAAGAGGGTTTGGAAGAAACTTTAGCAAAGCATGTACAAGGAGGTTCAAAGCTTCGCCGTCCCAAAGGGGGGTCCACTCAACAAGGAGAATATTAGAAGAGGGTGTAAGAAAAACACCAAGAGGAAAACACACAAGTTAGACCACGTGGCAACGCAAAGTTCACACGCTAAAGGCCCCCCAAAGCGGCATCGCCAAGGTACGGTGGGGGGTAACTTTAGGATTAGTGCAAGATACAAAAAAAACGACTCTTAACTTCAAAAGTTAGATCACAACACATACAAGAGGAAGAGAGAGGCTTTCCACTTACAACAAGGTACCACAAAATTCACAAAAGAGTACACAAAGCAAGGTAGAAGGACCCCCAAGGACCTTCAAAGCTTGAAAATAAGCAACAATGGAGCCAAAAGTGCTCCGAAAACACCGTAGAGGTTTTTGGCTTCAAACGCCAAAATATCGAAAATAACTTGGACCTACGGACGCAAAACAAAAATTGGGGGTGTTCTAGAGAGAGAAATGGGGCCCTTATATAGGTTTCCCAAGGGCTCACCCCTCTCTCTAAAGCTCTAAGGTAACCTTATCAACGGGGATTTTCATCCTCATCCTCAAAGATTTTCATCCTACATCCTAAATTTCTACTCCTACCATCTATGCTGGACCAACATCCTAACTTTTGGAGATTAGCTCCAATCGCCGAACGGATTGCGCCGTTGGATCGAGAACGCCGTGTTTAGTCCTAGATCCCCCTACCCCCCGTACCGAGGCCAAAAACCCATCGTAGGCTAATTTAGTTTAAAAACCAAATCGTGGTAAAATCCTAGATCTTGGGGGTCTCCTATTTTGAGAAATGTGAATAGCCTAGGGTCTCCGGTAGGTGCGAGAGAGTCGGGAAGGACTTTTGGTTGACTTTGTTTTGCCATCGTATGGTCCCAGAATGCCGGTCAACGTGACGAGGACCCCGCCACGTGGTTAATTCCCGAGGAATCTCGCCGGTTCGGGTACTCGCCGCTATCGGAATGTCGTGAAACTTCACGGAGCTCATTATTAACATAAAACAAGCTAGTCTAATTTTTAGTGAGATTTTATTGTAACCTGGGTAATTTCCATGAAATTCCCGTTGGAGGTTAGGAGGGTTGACCACTCGGAAAAAGGTTCTTCTGCAAGTCGGAAGATGCCGGGATTTTTCACGTGACCTCTCAGGGAGTCGCATGAAAGACGTGCAGGTGTGTTTCCGTACCTAGCACGATTGGTCAATGGAGATTTAAACTGGCCATCTCCTTGAATTAGCGCCGGTGCGGGAATCTTCTGCAGGTGGAGGAATCTTAGCGAACCGATTTTGCCGCTGGACTCCTGGCATGGGATTCACCCTAGAACACCATCCTTGGGCTGTAGATTCCTCCACGGGCCGGTCTTGCGTGAGTGGCTCCTGCATACTAACAATCGGGATTTTGGGAATTCGTCAATCTAATGGGGAATTCTGAATCTAACTCTAGGACCCGACCTAGTGGCCTCGCTGTGGATCCCTCAGACCAACCTAGCCATGAATCGCCACCTTCATGGTGGAATTTAGCCCTTTTGGGGCTGTGTGACTCGAATCCTCCAAATCTAACCTTTTCGTTATTTCTATACTATTTTTAGGCAAGGGTTGGGGGATTATAAGTAAGAAACACAAATCTAGACCAAATACTATAATGGGTATGACACAACCCTATTTTGGTTCTACATTCTTTTTATGGATTTTTCTATACTTTTATCAACTTTAAATTGCAAATTCCCAAAAAAATAATTTTACGAGTCCCAAGTGACAAATTGGGAGCTCACAGGCTGCGAGGACCCAGGCTAAGGCTGAGAAGGAAGAAGCCAAGAGGCTTGAGAGAGAACGGGTGAAGGAAGTGGAAGAGAGGAATTGACGGCAGGCGGAAGAAATTGAGGAGCTTAGGAAACAACTGCGGGTTTCATCGCAAGGCCTTTCAGGATCACAGCCTGGAGGTAGCGATGTCCAGGGCTTGGGCGGGGCCTTGCAAGTCTCCGTTCACGGAGGAAGATCCCAAGATTATCCTCGAACCGAAGATAATCTGATTCCACTTCCGCCTCCTCGGGAAGCTGAAAGTCTTCCTCAGCCCCTCCAAACTCAAAATCCAGACTCCTCTGTTCCCGTGGAGGCGTCTGTACCATCTGTTCCCGCGGAGGAGTCCGCACCATCCCTTCCTGTAGATCCGACGGAGCCCTCTGTCCCCGTCGACATGCCGTGCCATGAAACGGCTCCGCAGGGGACCCCTATAGATGACGGTTATCTTCGAGGTGAAGATAACTCGCAGCAGCCCACTGGCGTCAACTCGCAGTCAGAGTCCATCCCGGAGACGCAGGAGGGGGTAGTCGATATTGAACCTGTTCTTCCTTCGATACCGTCAGGAATTCCGCATGGGTCATGCGAAATGGAGAACCCCCCCGACGATGACGACGAGCCGGGGACTACGGGGAGTACTTGAACGATGCTGAGGCCATGGAGACAGATCAGGTACCCTCTCCTCAATCTTCAGACCCTTACGATTATTCATGAGTGACTCAATTGCCGTCTACTGGATGTTTGATGTGGATTCCATCTTGCCTTCGTTTCCCGGTCAGAGGCACTTATGTCCGTTGAATCTGACTTTCAGGGGGGAGTGGACAGTCTTTGATTGTGTGGCGTCGACAATGGATCCACATTTGATTGCCTCTTGTAGCATAGTGTACAGTTAGGAACGAACGGTAGTTGGCACTTGTACATAATCCGCTAGAGATCAGCACGCTTTCTTCCGGATGTATCTTAAAATATTTTGAAATAAATATACGCAACACTTATTCAATGGACTCGTGTCTAATGAATTGATCTTGTCCATGTTTGTGCCCAGCCCGAAAAAATTAGAAGTGTGCACCGTCCGTTGGCAATGAGGCAATCACTTGACGGAGGGGTTTTGCAGTCGCTTAGTGGGAATCTCTGCTTGTCGCTGTTTTATGGCTCTCATGAATCTGCATTTCAACAGGTAACCACAACTCTCTTATGTTATGCTTACTTCAGGTAGTACAGGCCGGACGCGGAGAGAATTTGCCGCGGAGAGTGTCCTTGGTAGTGGTCGCACCGCGACAGAAGTGGTTGAACATCGTGTTTGACTTGAACCGGGTGCTTGCCGAGTGCATTAATCAGTCGAAGTACACGGGTGAAACGAAATACACGGTCGACGATAGGGTCTTCAGCGATAAGCACCCCACCATTATTGGCCATAAGGCCGTATTCGTTCGTCCAGACTTGAGGGAATTCCTAGACGAGGTGTCCAATATCGCTAATCGCGTTGTAGACTGGAGCTCCATGGTGAAGAAGAACGTGGAGCCCATAGTAGGATTCCTGTTCCAATTCTGTAGTAAGTCGGAACCCTTCGACATCTTAGGACAAGAAAAGTGCCGGATGGTGGAAACCTCTAAGAACCAATTCCTTAGACACGGTAACAATCCCTTCAAGAGCCTTTTCCTCAAAGTGCTGGAAGATCACTTCTTCCTAGATCCAAACGATCCTACGGCTTTTAATAGGGACAATACTATTCTCATTGACGACTCCCCCTTAAAGAGTGTCCTCAACGAAAACGGAAACGCCATATTCCTCGAGAGCTGGAATCAATACCAGCGGAGGGACAAGGTTCTAATGGAAACGCTGTTGCCATGGCTCAAGCAACTCTACGAGGACTGTCCACCGGGTAGTCTTCGGGGGTTCGTGAACTCCAACCGGATTGGCAAAAGCCCTCTGTTGCGAACCTCGTACGGTGCTACCGAACTCTTGCACGGATTGAGGATGTGCACCAGATACTTGGGGACGCGATTCGTTCTGTCCGGGATGAATTTAGTGATAGAGCCGGAGCCCGAGCCAGGGAGCGTCAGAAAGGACTAGACTTTGCCGTGTCGCCGTAGACTCTAGGATGGATTGTACATTTTGTAAATGTGGATTGTCTTGTGTTTGTAATTCAATTGTATCATTAAAGTTTTGAGAGTTCATTCAACTTGTGGCCTCTCTTTGTCTCTGAGGTGCTGTTTTGTATTCTTGGATTGGTGTGATGTTATGCATTGCATGTGATGTCTTTGTTTATCCGTGGGCCGAAGATAAATCTTTGGGGCTTCTATGCAATCGGGGGTGGCTTCAGTTCAAAGGATCCGATATGCGTATGCTCAAACGGATCAACCTATGACGAGGAGCCTCTTGTCTGGATCGGAGGCGTCGCTCTCGAGGAGGTCCGGCTCGGAAGGGGGGAGCTTCTTGGCGTCTTTGTATTCGAGGCCTTTCGTTTTCGGCTCCGCCACGGACGCGGCTTCGGCGGCCATAGACTTCTCGAAGGGAAATGTGGAAGAAGGGGTCGTCGACAGCCCGCCGAGTCGAGGACCGGTCGGGACCCCGATTTGCTCGCCATCGCCAATGAAGTGGAAAGACTCGACACCTAGTCGACTGCGTTCTCAGTCGCCAACTCCCCGTACCCCCAACGCTCCGCACAGGAAACTGTATGCGGGCAACGATGGAAATGCTGAACATCTTCGCCTGGACAATGCAGTGCTGTCGGCGGTCGCAATTGGGCATGACTCTCTCCTTGTTGGGGATCAAAAATTGAAGTTCCTTTAACATTATATTCATTAAAATGGGAGGGTGGGACCCTCCCAAATTAATATTAGGCCTTCAAAGGCTCGATGAGTGAATCAAAATGGGCTTCACTTTAGCTCTATAATCACATATTATAATGAATTCAAAGTAGCAATTTCCATTAAAATGAGAGTCTTTCAAACAATATGTGTCTTGAACTAAATATTGCATCATTTTTTGTCAAAAATTCCATATACTCCACAACGAAGCGAACATTAAATGTAATACCAAATACATTAATACGGTCTACATATTGCATTGCAATATGGAGTTTGCAAATACATCAAGAAAATATGTATTCTCCACTAGATATATATAACTCTAGTTGTACCTATAGAAATCATTACTAAAACATTGATAACCCTAAAACAACAACCTCTCATCTATATGAGAAAACAAAATATAATACTTCCTTTACATTCATGTGAAAGCATATTGTAGACATATAAAAACCAAATAGCACTCTATAACATATAGCTAACAACGTACTTCGACTCTCATAAAACCACCGGTCTACCGCTGCGTTGAAGACGAAGCCTCGTTTGCCAAACTCTGCTTGATGACTTCAATTTGAGCAACAGGAATCAAAATTGTGCACTCTTCCGTAGTTTTTTGGGTACGAGACTTCCACGCTGTCATAATAGCATCAGTGTGTTGCCAAATTGCCGGTTCATTAGCATCAATTTCCCGAAACAAACCTCCTTCGTTGTCCCATCCAGTGTAGAAGTCTTGAACATCCTGATTTCTTACTGTTGGACAAAAGTATTGAATGAGCACGCAATTCGGATTCTACGGATCCACGAAAGGATCAGACAACGCCCTTGCAATCCAAACTGGATGCAAGTCATTGTCTGCAGGAAAAAGCGCAACAAAATAGTCTTTGAAGAGATCTCGACCCACCCTGAACGATGGTGGTGGGCGACCCCGTAATGGCCCGACATATGCATCATCTTGTCCAAACTCCTCACGATCATCGTCGTGTTCATTAAACTGATTGGCTTCAGTCGCTTGAACTCGAGTAGTCGGCCAAAAACCATGCTTCAGAACACTAGTTTCAGGCAGTGGTTCCTGCAAAGCCATCTTTACATCACGCCAGTAGTGCACCACATGCTCGTAGCGCCGTCGGCATTCTCCAGTGACGTCCGCATTGCACAAGTTCTCCCAGTACTTCATAAAAGCAGACAAACCTTTCACAATGTCTTGCTCGCCTTTCATTGCCCTTTGCGGAACTGGCAAGGGTACACCACGCGGCCACAAACTTCGTCCTTCAGCATCTTCTTTCCACAACTTAAGGCCTCTACCATTTGCCCCTGACCAGTCTACATTAGTGCATTTCAATTTGTACTTCATGACTGGACACCCCGTTGAATCTAGGTAGAACTTCATTTGTTGTGGTATTGTATGTCCAACGAGGGTGTCTGCACCGTCCACTAACGCATCTTCAATGAAACCCTTGAAATCGGGCACCTCTTCTATAAGGTGAGGGATAGTGGGGATGGATTCGACATCCATGAATGACTTCATAAGTGCAGGAACAGTAGAGAAATTCTCTTTCTTCAACTGCATGCTCCATCTCCTGAATAATGCATCAATGTCGTCGTGTGTATGATCCACAATCATGAAGTTCACATACACTTCACGGAAGATCTTATTTGCAACAAGTAGAGACCAGAAACAAAAAACAAATCTATTCTTTTTGTCCCCGGTGGCATTGTCCATCTGCACATTGAGAATGGGTGACAATGGTGTTGCTGGAACTAAAGTAATTGGCGGTGGAGGAAGCGATGCTTCGCACATCTCCGCACCCTTCAACACAGCCTTAAACAAATTTGTGGACCTCGACCCCACAAACAACTCCCGAGAAGACAACTTCGGTGGCAATTCTAAATCCCGCAGCAACTTTGCCATCGAACCAATGGTATAGTTCGAATCATGGGGAAATAGATCCAAACCATAATGTGCATACCTCACATCAGCGTGCCCATGTGCAATCATGCCAATGACAGTCACTGGCAACTTTGTCAAGCCATCAGTGTCTTTACTCTTGTGGGAAAAAACCGGACAAGCGGTTTTGGAATGATCCATCTTGTCGTGCATGATTGTAAGGCACTCGTGTGGAAACGTATGCGACCGATAACGGTTTGCATAGTATAACTCTCAATGAGCACGAGCAACAGCCAAATGTTTGTCCAATTGCCGTGAATACATTAGAGCAGTTTCAGAGCCAGCAAGAGCACCCTTCCTCAACTCTTGCAATCTGTCACATTTTGCGCAATGAGCAAAGTTGTCTCCAGGCTTCTTCACCTCGTACTCTGAGAACCTAGAAGATCTGATTTTGCTTAAGTTTGAAGTTGACACTGCAGCCAATCCGAAGGCAGCATTGGCATAATTGATTTCCTTCATTCTTCCCTTCCATTGAAAGGTAGGGGGCAGACACATGGACACAACCTTCTCTCCAGACTTCATGGTTCGCGTACGATGTGGCATGTGATCGGCCTCTTTGTCAAGGATGCACTTCAACGTAGCAGTAGCTTGTTGAGTGTATTTCCTTGGCTTCAGCAATCCCGTATTCCCGTGATGCATCACTTCTTGACGATCCTTCATGTGTCCTTGATAGCGGAAGAATGTGGACTCCGGGACCCCGGAAATATGCATCCACGCTTGCATGCACACAGGTATTTCTTCAACCATCACCATCCTTCTCCCGCGTACATCATGATGGACCTGCCTGTGCACTTCAGTCTTCATGAAGGCTCTATGCTTGAACGTCGAATTCCGATACATACGTTCGCGAAATGCACAAATTTTCTCCCTCGGAAATGCCTGAATGCAATTTTGAGTGCAGCAGACTTTGCTGGACACCGCATTGATGGAGTCCTGAGTAAGAAGATCCTTCGTTTTGACAGAAGTTTGTCGAGGAGGATTCCGAACGGTACTTGTATACGGTCGAGAAGACGTCATAGATGGCGGGTTCAGAAGAGCCGCTTGATGAATGTGGAACTTGTCACGGGCCTCATGGTCACGAAGGCTTGCACCACGGCAATGGACTAGATGAATAGGCCAAGCTAGTAAGGAACACACCCTCTCCTGCAGCATATGCTCAACGGAATGTGTCTTCGAAATGTGGACAGCTACATGAGTGTCTCCCAGAGGACCGTTGGCACCAAGCACCAAGTCACAGTTAACGCTATGGCAAGTACCTTCACCAACAAGTACTCCCGCCTCATTATAAAAAGTGACAACCATTGTATTCCAGAGGCAACGCGGAAGTCCCTCACACTTTGGAACATCAACATTCAATCCCTCAGGATTCTGGACCTCATCGTCGGATGCACCCATAATCTCGTCAAGTATGGCAGAGAGATCCATCGTACCTGTGAACATTCACAACACCACCTAAGGTAAGGAAAAGGGAAAAGAATGATGACAACTTGCCGGTAAAATTAGAGTTCCTGAATATCAGATCGGCTCGACCTAAATGCAAAACAGTGAGCATAATGTGTATCAATTGCATTTCTAGATTTATCTCCGATAAGAAACGTCATCTGTACTCATCTCTCATCGCCTCTCCAACATAAAAAATGTCAATCTTTCATTTAGGTCGAATCGACCTGAAACATAGAGGTTCATCGTTCATTACATGAACACTCTTCGTTCTTTACATAGAAAGACATTGGGTACAGGAATGTGCCAATCCGGAATGAACGCATCTATGGCGATGAATTTCGGAGGTTGTGCCCACTTGTAAATAGTTACAAAACTACTCACGACCTAAGATGACGAAGCACACCATTCAGATCAAATCGACCTGAATGGATACTCTCAGAAAAGAATACGTTAAATTCAACACTTTCATTCAGATAATGAAAAGTCATCCTGTAGATGAATAAGACTCTTACTTGGAAACACGATGGATTGATTATGAAACAGGTCGACCCAACCTAAAACATGTTCCTTTACCCGCTAGAATATCCGTGTCCTTCAATCCTGTTTCACGGATTTGGTCTCTGTCATCTACCGTGTTTAGGTCGAATCGACTTGAATGGATACAGTGGGTGACAATCTCTTGTCCCTTCCAATCAATGATATTATCATCTTATATTGTGATTCTCATATTCAGGTTGAACCGACCGGAATTATTTATAGAATATCCAGTCCCATTTACTAATACTAGATAGTGTCCTCTTATTATCAGCCGGATTGTTATTAGATTCAGGTCGACCCGACCTGAAATGACAATCCTCCAGGTCGGTTAGACTTGTTCCGGGATTTACGGGACTCTCATTACATACATTGGAATGAACTGTGTTCCGGTTTTTACGGCGGTAAATTAGGGAACTATTTCTGCATTCACAGGCACACATGTAAGAAAACAAAGAATTGAACTGAACCATCGCACGCATGATTCAACACTCACAATTATAATAGGAAATATCATTCACTTTCAGCCCACAGCAGTTCCTGCAATTGTTCTCCACCTAAAGAACTTCCGTGTAGTACAACAAGAGAATGAATACTGAATACAGGGAAATATCATGGAAGACACTAAAGAATCGTGCGTTACGTACTCACAGCGGCAAGCGCCTTCACCAGGAAATCTTCTGCAACAATCTAGCACGGCGTTCAGTCAAAGCGTCCTTAATAAAATGCAACAATCTAAGCCAGGGCATGAAATGGACAGCACGCATACGGAGGTGCACACAACAATCCGAGAATCAGAGAAAGAATGACCTCAACCGGACGACGATGAAAGTGGAGGACTTCTTCGCGGGAAGGCAGAAGGCGGGAAGGTCAAAAGAGAATTTCAAAAGTTCTGAACATCATGCGGGCTATAGTAGCTGGATGCTAAGTTCGGGTTCCCGCCGCCTTTTTTAAGTATTAATCAAACGGCACTTATACAGTTGTTCACTTTACATCACCCGTGTCCTCAGAATGGGGTCAAAAGTACTCTGCACATTCCGCCTTCAATCAAAAATAAACGTGAATTCTAAATTTTTATTTATTTATTTATTTATTTATTTATAGGAAATACTCTGCACTATCTGAAAGTTCTGGGTTTTTTCACAATTTTCAGTGAACAACATCTGACAATATTCTCTGTGTATTTTAAAGGCACTCCAAAGTCAACACTTTACTTAAAAAGTGTAGTGAATCCTAAATTTCAGTAATTATTGCAGAATCTTAGGATATCTTAGGATATCTTCATTAAAATTAGCATTAAAATTTTGCATGCTTGGTAAGGAGATAACTAAAATAATTTAGGGTATCCAATGCTAATTCTTCAGTGACAAGCGTTTCAAGGGCTTAGGGTTTAGGGTTTAGGGTTTAGAATTTTTTATTTCAAAAATTTGGGTTTATAGGGTTCACAGTTTGCAAACTCTACACCCTATTACCACATCCAAAGACTTTGACATAACACTTCCACTTATGATTTTCAACACATTAATGGTTTTAATTCATTTAAACAGACGGCGGTTGTGAAATTAAAGATTACTTTTTGATTTTTGATTTTTTTAAAACTACTATAAATTTGAACACATACAATTAGTGCCCCATTGTTTAACATATACAACGAGAAAGGAAAACAAAACATTGGCCATGCCCTATAGACTATGGTTCAAAGAACTAAAATCTCAAATGTCATGAAATTGGCATCCAAAACAAGGAACAAAAAAATGTACAAGTTCTAAATACTCCAAGGACTAATAATTCATGGGTGCACTAAATTTAGTGCTCCATTTTGTAACATTTACTACGTGAAAGAAGAAAATTTGAATTAGCCATGCCCTGTAGTTTATTGAACTAAAATATCAAATGTCATGGAATTGGTATCTAAAAGAAGGCCCAAGAAAATGTACAAGTTGTAAATACTCCAAGGACTAATAATTCATGAGTGTTCTAAATTTAGTGCCCCATTCTCTTATTTGTACGACAAGAAAGAAAAAAAAAATGAATTAGCCATGCCGTGAAGTTTATTGAACTAAAATCTCAAATGTGATGGAATTGGTATCTAAAAGAAGGCCCAAAAAAATGTCCAAGTTGAAAATACTCCAAGGACTAATAATTCATGAGTGTTCTAAATTTAGTGCCCCATTCTCTTATTTGTACGATGAGAAAGAAAAAAAAAGAATTAGCCATGCCCTGTAGTTTATTGAACTAAAATCTCAAATGTCATGAAATTGGTATCCAAAAGAAGGCCAAAAAAAATATACAAGTTGTAAATGCTCCAAGGAATAATAATTCATCGGTGCACTAAATTTAGTTCACCATTCTCTTATTTGTACTACGAGAAAGAAAAAAAAAAGAATTAGCCATGCCCTGTAGTTTATTGAACTAAAATCTCAAATGTCATGGAATTAGTATCCAAAAGAAGGCCAAAAAAAATGTACAAGTTGTAAATACTCCAAGGAATAATAATTCATGGGTGCACTAAATTTAGTTCACCATTCTCTTATTTGTACGATGAGAAAGAAAAAAAAATGATTTAGCCTTGCCCTGTAGTTTATTGAACTAAAATCTCAAATGTCATGGAATTGGAATCCAAAAGAAGGCCCAAAAAAATGTACAAGTTGTAAATACTCCAAGGAATGCTAATTCATGGGTGCACTAAATTTAGTGCCCCATTTTCTTGTTTGTACGACGAGAAAGAAAAAAAATGAATTAGCCATGCCTTGTAGTTTATTGAACTAAAATCTCAAATGTCATGGAATTTTTATCCAGAAGGTGGCCAAAAAAATTCTATAAGTTGTAAATGCTCCAAGGAATAAAAATTTACGGGTTCGTTCAAGATGTACGATTTCAAATAGCATTTGCTAATTCTTGAAGAAGTATGATTAAATCTCAATGTTAATTTATACTGGATCTTTTTACAATTTATGTGTGTTTTTGAAATTATTGGTCATGCATACTGGAACTACAGCAAATTAAAGAGGTACAACACATTGTGGCGCCCATGTCCAAGTTTTTTTTTGTGGAATAGTGTGTTTTAATATAGATTATTACAAGTGTTGTACTTTAAAGGGACACTACATTCATGTCGTGTAATTTCTATCATATCCCGTGTCATGAAATTATGAATTAAGTTAAATTTTTTAATATTTTCTTCAATTAGTCATGACATTCTCTTTTCAATTGAAAATATGTTGTGTTCCTACCACTAACCAAAAAATAGAATACATGTCATTACAACATGATTTGAATGTTATTGAAGTATTTATAAAATGTTCACCACATATGTTTGGACATTTTACTACTTTCTATTAATATTGAGTCCATGATTTCTTTTAATGATTGGATTGCTTTTAAGTTCACGAAATGAATGCTTTTTCTTTTATGAATCTTTTAAATTGGTTAATTTGTTGCATGAGCTAAATTCTATGAGCTGAATTGCATGACGTAAACTCTAATCATTATCTTTTTATGGATTCTTTTGCATAGCTTAAAATAAAAAATGGAAAACATGTCTAGGAGAAATGTTCAATTCTACCAACAAATTTTTTTGGAAGGCTGGTACGCTTTGCTTTATAAAGCACTTTAAAAAAATAGGGATGAAGTGAAAAGGCTTCACTTCCTCCCATGCTCCATTGAAAGAAATACAACTAAGAGTGTTTGAAGAAACGAAGGACAAAAAAAGTGAGGGTAATAGAGTAACAACCATATTGTTAACGGTTTGATTTCTAGTGTTTTCAATTTCCTTCCTAAATCTTCTATTTTATCATTCATTTTGTGCATTCAAATTCTATTGAATTCTATAATTATGTGCTCATAGGAAGATAATCTTTGACATGTTAATTTCCTGCATTTTCTTGGGAGACAAACTAAAAAAGCAGGTCACTCTCTAAATGTTGGAATTCCTAATCGTACTTGTATTATGCAGAATATTGTGAAGTAGCTTAACTCCTTAAATAAGGAATACGTTGACTGTGGATTTTGAACAATGATTTTTTCATCTATCTATTTTGTTTTAAGATTCTTATACTATTTTGTTGCAATTTGTATAATTTAGATTATGCACACTATGGTTTGCAAATATTCTGTAATTCAATAGATATTGGGAGGTCAAGCCTCAAAAAGTAACGTGTTCAATTCAAAAATAGCATATCAAAAACAACTTGAATCAAAAAAATAATAATAAAAAAATATATATAAAATTATAACTTAGCATTTTCAATTTATAGAAAAAAAACTTGTGTAAATCATAAAATAATAGTCAATCTACAATTGATTGTAGAATAATTTTTCAATTTCTGGTTTCAAATTCTATTGTAAAATATTAATTTGTGTATTTCTTGATCTAAACATATGGATGTGATCTATAAATTATATGTTACAACTGTTGTTCGAGAGTTAGCATTAAACTATTGTTTAAAGTTGCATTTTTTAATAAATCTACACAATTTTGAATATCTGAATCCTCCCTAGTCCTTCTAGGATAAAATGCAATGAATATATTTTGCAAGGAAAAAAGAAATATATATATGTTATAGTATGTACCTGTTGAATTTTCTTTCTTCTACCAATAACGAAGTTCTTAAAATTGAATTTATCAATACTGTAAAGTACAGTCAACTATAAAAAGTAGTGAAATTAGGTTCCTTTAATAATAAAAGTATCTATATCAAGCAAACAACTTTACAAGCCATTAAGCCACTAAATATTTATGAAAATATTCCATTTATACGTATGGAGGTTTAGGATTTTCAATTACAGTAATCCATAATCCAAAAATAGTACCTTCTCGTACAACAATATATGTATCACGTGGCATATGTCTAGAAATTAGTGTGAGACTATTTAATTTCACTATTTTGTGTAGGTATTATGTACACACGCTTGTAGGGTACAAGTCCACGGCATATATGTTATAGTATGTACCTGTTGAATTTTCTTTCTTCTACCAATAACGAAGTTCTTAAAATTGAATTTATCAATACTGTATAGTATAGTTGACTATAAAAAGTAGTGAAATTAGGTTCCTTTAATAATAAAAGTATCTGTATCAAGCAAACAACTTTACAAGCCATTAAGCCACTAAATATTTATGAAAATATTCCATTTATACGTATGGAGGTTTAGGATTTTCAATTACAGTAATCCATAATCCAAAAATAGTACCTTCTCGTACAACAATATATGTATCACGTGGCATATGTCTAGAAATTAGTGTGAGACTATTTAATTTCACTATTTTGTGTAGGCATTATGTACACACGCTTGTAGGGTACAAGTCCACGGCTTTGGGTTTAGGCGCACGGTTATAGGGCTTACGCGCACGGCTATAGGTTCACGAGCACGGTTATAGGGTTCAGGGGCGCGGGTATAGGGTCGTCTCTCTTGTTTTTCCCTCGGCGCCCTTGTTTTTTGCCCTTCTGTTGTCTGTCTGTGCGATTTTGTTTAGGGTGTGTGCGTTTGTGTTTTGTGTGTGCGCGTTTAGGTTTCTTGTTTTTCGGCTTTTCTGTCGCTTAGGGTTGAGGCGTACTAGGGTTTTGCTTGGGTGCGCGCTCTTCTCCTTGTCTTCTGTGTTTGCGCGTCTTATCGTAGGGTTCGGAGTTCACGCAGTTCTGGGTGCTCAGTGTTCGTATCATCTCCTCAGTTCTTTAGCGAGGTTTAGGGTACAGTAGCATTCAGTAGCATTGAAGAAGGGCATTGTTAGGGTTGCTAGCGGAGATTTGGGGCTTCGGGGCGGGTTTTAGTTTTTTTTGAGAATTTTTTTTAGGGTTTACAATTCTGCTTTTGGAAGAGCTGTGGACTGGTGGCTTCAGGTCGATGAATGTGAGATTGTTTTCGCTGCGATGTGAGATTCGCAAGCGTCAAGGGCGCTAGATTTTCAGGTGGTGGTGAGGTCTCCGTTCCGGGTGTGCTGGTGAAGAGCTGGTGAAAGAGCTATGGAGTAGCTGCGGATCTCTTCGGAGGTTTGGACGAGTTGTAGATTCCTTCAGGGCTGGGGACGAGCATCTCCACCGTTCTCTTCATTTCACGGTGAGTCTTTTTACTCTTGTATTGTGCAATTTTTTTCGTTTTTTCCATCATTGATTTTGTAGAAAGCTTTGTATTCTTTTGTTTGCGCATGGTTGTTCACGTATAGCTTGAAGGTGGTCCAATGTGTGTAACCTGCATGTCATCGTCAATGAAGTTTAGAACCAGTCAGAACTTGAAATGCTAAGTCCTAGGAAGCTCTTCACAAGAAGATTTAAAAACTTGTAGGAAGAAGCTTGCAGTAATTAGGGTGTAGGGTTTAGAAACTTCACTGTCTAGCAACGATGAAGTAGGGTTCAATTATGCTTGACTGCACTTCAAAATCCGTCTGCTACTGCTCGATTTTAGAGTTACTATTGTTGCTTGAATGTAATTCATACCCTGAAGATTACTTCAAATAGTTTGACTAGTAGTTTGGAGCTCAGTTGTGTTGGCTGTTATTCTTGTTGCTTGTGCTGTTGGGGTTTAGGGTAAGACGTTTGGCTCATGGCGTTGTTGTTTGAAATTTGGGTGATCTTTGGACTGGGGTGTTCAATTTAGTTCGCTTCACGTGTGAGGTTTTGGTATGGGCGGGGTTTAAGATCCATGTTCTTCTATAGGTGGTATTTTTGATGTACACAAGTTTCTTGTATTCCTTAGGTTAGGGTGCTCAGAGCAATGTCAAAGGAAGGAGAGGTTGGTTGGGAATCGCTGAATGCTGGTGAATCTGATAAATGCTGTTGAATCTCTGAATGCTGGTGAATCTGTGAATGTAATGTTTCATGGTAGATGCTGCTTCAAATATTTCTGTTGTTTGACATCCTTTTCTTTTGCATTGTGCAGGTGCACGTTGTGGTCAGAGCTTCCTATCTTCTGCAAAATAAGTACCGAAGACCAGGTTTGCGTTCTTCTCCCGTCCCGAATTAGCAGAACAGGTCGATGAAACCTAAGAGCAACGACACTTCAGGTCGATGCCGTTGTAAAAGAACAGTAGAGTAGGTTTCGCTCGATGTCAATTTAGGTCGATGTCAATTTAGGTCGATTAAAGAATCACTCCGAGCATTTTTTAGATATTGTGCAATTCAGGTCGACTCTCGTTTTCAGCACGAACAAGATTGCCTCATTTCAGGTCAATCCGATTTGAAATGACATCGTTCAAATCAATGCAAACTACTATCCTACAGAAGTGTAGGTCAATAAGCAGTAGTTTAGGTCGGAACACCCTAGTTTTCGACTAATATAATAGACAACAAACAAATAAATCCCCGACACTCATAAAACAACAAACTTATTCGTGGTGAAGTGATTCAGGTCAAGCCGACCTAAACTAGTATAACCTCCACCAAGTAAGAAGCTCATCCAGTCAACCCATACATACGCTACCCCCATCCAAGTGATTAAGGTCGAATCGACCTAAACAACCAAAGCTTGCAACCAAATCAAAAAATGAAATCACTAAAATTCACTTAGTAAACCTTATTTAGGTCGACTCGACCTAAAGGTTGCAAGGTGTAAATCATAACCGTGAGAGTGTCATCACATAATAGACAATCTAGACAACCAGAACCAGCAAACTTTAATTAGGTCGACCCAACCTGATTTGGAAAGGTCTTCCAACCGAGTCTAGGAAGATGACTAACAGACAATACACATAACTCTAAGAAACCAAGGCATGGTAATACTAAATACGTAACAAAAAACAAGAAACGTGTAATACCATATTAGGTCGAACCAACCTAAATCAGGAAACATAGTAAACAGGTCTCAAATAATATAGCAAAAGAGCATAGTAACCTTGCAAGTAAAAAAAGGACTATAATTAAAGACTTCAGCAGCACTTCAGGTCGAATCGACCTAATGTCATTGTCTGTAAACAGGATGGAAGCTCAGGTTCCAAAACTCGAGGCCTTCTACAAACGTGTAGAGAGATCAGAGAGTGAAGAAGATGGAGACGACTGTGACACTGACGGAGAATATTGGACGTTCCAAAACCCCGAGAAGATGGGAAACTGGAGTTTGCGGATGATAGCATTTCAAAACCTCATTTGCTTCTCAGCAAAATTTACAGACAGTACCATCTACTACTCGGTTTCGTTTGATGAGAAAATAAAGGACATTGTGCACGACGGTGGATCCATGATAAAAATCCATTGTGTCACCGCTCAAATTGGAGTTGAGGACAAAGATCAATACCACTTCACATTCGTCCTAGATTCCTCGAAAGTGCCATTCAACATCTCCCCATTCATGGAGTCCCTCAAACCAACGGACTACAGAATTGAAATCCCGAACCTGGAGAAGAAGGTCGACAAAAACTTCTTCAAGAATTCCTCCGGGACACCCATTACCGGAAGGAATTTGTGCAAGCGCCTGAGAACGATCTTCGTCGAGTTCGCAGTCTTGGGGGCAAAGTTGGATATCAAAAGAAAAGGGATGGCCGCCCGATCCGTATCCCTAGACATCCCTAGTCTTGGAGAAGGGCAAGGGTCACAAGGTACTCCGGGGACTCAAAACAGTCAAGGGAACAGAAAAGCCAAAAAAGCACAGACTCCTCCCACAGGAACGAAGAAGAGTAACTTGGCGACGTCCCCGGCAAAGAAAGCTCCAAATAAGGCACCGGACGCCTCCGCAGTCGGTGAGCCAAGTTTCACGTCAGCTCTCACCCAGGTGCCGGAGGCTCACGACTGTGGGCGCAAGATTACCCACCCTTGGTAATAGAGCGAACACCGACCAGGTTCTATGCCTTTATCCACTTTTTTAATATATGGGGGTGTTGTGAGCGCGGTCCACTGTGCCTTCCAAGCAATAGATCTTTTTTGCTAACGTTTCCTAAGGGTTGTGGATGGCAGCGAATAATTAGTAATGCATGTAGTAACTCACAAGTTAACTGCGATGTTCAGGGTGATGGTGAAATTCTAACTCCCTAACTATCTATCCTATGTCGAGGGTAGACTGGGTAGTTGGCGTCATTTCTAACGTCCCTGACTACATAAAAAGGGGAACCCCTATGTTCCTTCCATGAACTCTTAAGACTGTCGTGGGTTTTTAAGACTCCACCTAGAAGTTCTACTTCTAAAGACTAATTCTAAAGTCCAACTCCTACTCTAATTCTCAACTTCTAATTGAAACTCTAGACTTTTACTCTTTTAACTTGGCTTTAAGTATTTAACTACCGACTTTGATTCTATGTTTTGACTTTTGACTCTAGGTTTTTACTCCTAATTTGATTCTGAAATTTATCCTTGGAATTTAACTCTAGGTTTAACTTTTAACTCTAAGTTTTTACTCCTAAAATTAATTCCCAATTTTAACCTCTAGGTTTGACTCTACGTTTTCACTTTGACCCTAGATTTTTTCTACTTCCAACTACCTCTAAAATTTTACTTCTACTTTTAACTTCTACTTTTAGCTTTTCACTCCCACTTTTTACTCCCCAATTGACTAAAATTTAACCTTTTAATTTAATCTAAACTTTTGACTTTTGACTTTTGACTTCTACTTTTAACTCTATTTTTAACTCAACAATCTACTTCCTAAGTGAATTCTACTTTTGACCTCTATTTCCTATTCTACTTTTTACTTCCCAAAGTTAACTCCAAATTTCGACTTTTGAATTTTTACTTCCCTAATTAAAATCTTAATCTAACTCTAGGTTTTTAACTGTTAATTGATCTGTAATTTTTATCCTAAATTCTCCCTCTAATCTAATCCTAATTTCCGTCCATTGTTTCTTGTGGTTCAATTTTAATTAAAATTCCTCCATTCTACCCCCTATCGCTTAACTTAGCCTAACGCGGTCAGTTTACGGTCAAACCTTAATTATAAGATGTTTTCGGAAACCTCTATTCCTAATCTATTCAACTTTTGAATCTAAACTTCTAATTCACGCTAATCTTGGATGCTAATCACGCTCTAAGGGCTGATTAGGAAAATAAATGCTAATTAGGGAGAAACATCAAAGATTAAATCAAAAACTCACCTCTTCACTACCGGTGTCGGAAATGACTTCGTCCACGTTCCCGTGTACATCCTCACGCTCCATGGTAGTCTCTGGTTTTGTTTTGAATTTTCTCCAAGCTCACTGCTTATCGAGAAATATTACAATTTTTGATGACCTAAACTCCCTCTTTCCCTTCCTCCTTTTCTTTTCTTTCTTCCCCTCTCTTCTACACTAGCACTATTCCACCTAAGTTTTTATGAGTCTTACACTATGGTTTCAAACTACAAGAAGGGTTTAAATATTCTTCCTACCCTCTTACACAATTTGCCTTTGTGTCATCCTAATCCTCCTCCCAACGGTCACCACAAATTCTCAAGATTTCCCTCCCTAAGTCTACCTAGGCTTAAACCTAGGTTACTATTTATCGTCTCTCTCCTTTTTGTTCTCTACTTCATCTCCTTCTTCCTAATCTCCCTCCATTGCTCATGTGTGTATTTGGTTGGTTAGAATGGAGGTTTCAAGTGTGCGTGCAGGTGTGACGTGGAGGGTGCAATTATGTGTGTAGGAGTGATGTGAGGTGTTGACTCTCTTCCTTCCCTTCCCTTTGTTCTTTAGTCACAACTTGGAAGTTTTGGAATTTTTGGCCTTGGATCCCCACTGGGTTTAACTGGTTTTCTAAACTAGCTCTACCTCTGATTTCCTAAACTAGATCTATTACTGACTTCCTAAACTAGAGTTATCACTAGGTTCCTAAACTAGAGTTATCACTAATTTCCTAGACTAGAGTTATCACTACTTTCTTAGACTAGAGTTATCACTAATTTCCTAAACTAGATCTATAACTAATTTTCTAAACTAGGTCCGGATTAGTGGAGAGTTTTTTTTCAAACGAAAACCAAAGTTGGGGCCCCGCAGAGCATCATCCCGTTGTGGTCTGAAAATCAGCCATGATGCATGTGAAACATGGTCAGTCTAACCAAATCGCAAAACTGGCCAAGTTTGGGGCGCTGGACAGGCAGTGTACCGGCTTGGTCTACCGGCCCTGTACCGGCTGCCGCTGGGCTCCGTTACTGCAGCTGGGCTCCGTTACTGTAGCTGGCTCCGTTATTGTAGCTGGCTCCGTTACTGTAGCTGACTCCGTTACTGCAGCTGGGCTCCCGATACTGCCGTCGGCTCCGTTGTTGCTGGGCTGGCTGGCTGCTGGGCTGGCTGGTCCGCTGGCACTCCAAAATTTTAAATCACCTCAACGGGTTCCCTCAGGGGAACCCACTTAACTAATAAAAATTGGAGTTTTGGGAAAAAATTAGTGTTAGAGTCAAGGCTTCGCCGTCCGGGGGTTAGGCCCGAAGTTGTGAAGCAAGACACTCAGCTTAGCAACCCACATATACCAGGGCTAGGTAACTAAACTTGGCCCACCACTTCCTACTTCATGCTAGACTCTAATATCTTGGAAGCTAAACTCTGGAGGTTTCCACAAAGGTCTTGGAAACTAGACTTTGGAACTAAACACGGGGGAAGTGCAAAGCTTCGCCGTTAAGTTGATTTTAACACCAACTTTAGGACTTCTTTGACACTTCGGGGATTCAAGGCTCCGCCGTCTACACTTTTAACACATGTTTTAGGACTTCAACTTGTCACTAGTTCAAAGCTTCGCCGTTTCCAAGGGGGGTCCACACAATGAGAGAGACTTTAGAAGAGGGAAAACAAATAAACTTTTAAAGAAAGAGGGAAAACACACACATAGGTTCAAAGCTTCGCCGTCCCGGAGGGGGGTCCACTCAACAAGGAGAAGATTAGAAGAGGGTTTGGGATAACTTTAGAAAACATGCACACAGGAGGTTCAAAGCTTCGCCGTCCCGGAGGGGGGTCTACTCAACAAAGAGAAGGTTAGAAGAGGGTGTAAGAGAAAACACGAAGAAAAAAAAACACACAAGTTAGACCACGTGGCAACACAAAGCTCACACGCTAAAGGCCCCCCAAAGCGGCATCGCCAAGGTACGGTGGGGGGTAACTTTAGGATTAGTGCAAGATACAACAAAAGAAACTCAAACTTCACAAGTTAGACCGCAACACGTACAAGAGGGAGAGAGAGGCTCTCCACTTACAACAAGATGCCAACAACTTCACAAAAGAGTATACAAAGCAAGGTAGAAGGACCCCCAAGGACCTTCAAAGCTTGAAAATAAGCAACAATGGAGCCAAAAGTGCTCCGAAAACACCGTAGAGGTTTTTGGCTTCAAACGCCAAAATATCCAAAATAACTTGGACCCACGGACCCAAAACAAGAATTGGGGGTGTTCTAGAGAGAGAAATGGGGCCCTTATATAGGTTTCCAAAGGCTCACCCCTCCCTCTAGAGTTCTAAGGTAACCTTATCAACGGGGATTTTCATCCTCATCCTCAAAGATTTTCATCCTACATCCTAATTTCTACTTCTACCATCTATGCTGGACCAACATCCTAACTTTTGGAGATTAGCTCCAATTGCCGAACGGATTGCACCGTTGGATCCAGAACGTCGTGTTTAGTCCTGAACCCCCTACTCCCCGTACCGAGGCCAAAAACCCATCGTAGGCTAATTTAGTTAAAAAACCAAATCGTGGTAAAATCCTAGATCTTGGGGGTCTCCTATTTTGAGAAATGTGAATAGCCTAGGGTCTCCGGTAGGTGCGAGAGAGTTGGGAAGGACTTTTGGTTGACTTCGTTTCGCCATCGTATGGTCCCGGAATGCCGGTCAACGTGGCGGGGACCCCGCCACGTGGTTAATTCCCGAGGAATCTCGCCGGTTCGGGTACTCGCTACTATGGGAATGTCGTGAAACTTCACGGAGCGCATTATTAACATAAAACAAGCTAGTCTAATTTTTAGTGAGATTTTATTGTAACCTGGGTAATTTCCATGAAATTCCCGTTGGAGGTTAGGAGGGTTGACCACCCGGAAAAAGGTTCTTCTGCAAGTCGGAAGATGCCGGGATTTTTCACGTGACCTCTCAGGGAGTTGCATGAAAGACGTGCGGGTGTGTTTCCGTACCTGGCACGATTGGTCAATGGAGATTAAAACTGGCCATCTCCTTGAATTAGCGACGGTGCGGAAATCTCCTGTAGGTGGAGGAATCTTGGCGAACCGATTTTGCCGTTGGACTCCTGGCATGGGATTCATCCTAGAACACCATCCTTGGGCCGTAGATTCCTCCACGGGCCCGGTCTTGCGTGAGTGGCTCCTGCATGCTAACAATCGGGACTTTGGGAATTCGTCGATCTAATGGGGAATTCTAAATCTAACTCTAGGACCCGACCTAGTGGCCTCGCTGTGGATCCCTCGGACCGACCTAGCCATGAATCGCCACATTCATGGTGGGATTTAGCGCTTTTGGGGCTGTGTGATTCGAATCCTCCAAATCTAACCTTTTCGTTATTTTTATACCATTTTTAGGCAAGGTTTGGGGGATTCTAAGTAAAAAACACAAATCTAGACCAAATACTATAATGGGTATGACACAACCCTATTTCGGTTCTACACTCTTTTTATGGATTTTTGTATACTTTTATCAACTTTAAATTGCAAATTTCCAAAAAAATAATTCTACGAGTCCCAAGTGACAATTTGGGAGCTCACAACAACCCAAACAAAGAGCATGACTACAAGTTCTCCGCTGAAGCGTACAAGAATTATTGGGCAACCTGCGATGATGCATACGTCTTCAAAATAGACGAAAAGAAGGCAATCTCCATTGACCAATTAATTAAGCCACTGGCGCAACTGAACATGCGCAGCCACGAGACGCGGTTGGTCAAAGACTTGATGCACTACTATTGGAACATGCCGGACAAGTCCACCAAGCAAACACTATGTGTCATGCCGGTCGGTCTGGAGGAGAAGCCCAGGAAAGAAGACTGGGACTCAATAAAATGGGTAACTTCTACCTAATCAACGGGCAGCACAGCGTGTCGGCTAGCCACATGATGGTGGAGAAAGGCTTAGACAAAGAGATTCTGAAGCACTTCCGGCAATGGGACTGTTATGTCGTCTGGACAAAAGATGACGAGAAGCTGAGGACGATCTCTGCTTACTACAACAGAGTAAATCACTTCCAGGCAATGAAGCCGTCGTGGTCTACTAATATATTGGGTGCAAAGACAGTCTGGGAGAATATGGGGAGCCCAAAAAATCCAAAAGATCTCCCTCCAGTCGGAACTATGTCAAACGCATGGAGAAACGCGGAAAACAAAAGAAACAAGAAGAGATACAAGGTGAGCAGTTAAGGTCGAGTCGACCTAAATATTCATGTGTCTTGTTATCTTGAATTCATTAAGGTTCATGCGATAATCAGATCGGGTCGACCTGAATCCTAGCTGATGCACTCGTCGAATTTCTTGTGATGATTTTCAGGAATTTGTGACGGCAATGAACAACCGTTTCGCCATGTTGGACGTTGTCAAGGCCCAAAAGGCAGGTAAAGGAAAAGGCGCGGAGGAGAAGCTCAATATTAGAAACGAGCTCAAGATAATCACCGCTCCCCCCGAAGTCTACAAGATATGGAGCGAGGTGATAACCAGATCCGCACACGGGGAACTTCTTGACCCTAATACGTTGATGAAATTTAACGAGAAGTCCAGCTGGAAGTCAGAGAATGGCAACTTGACGCACGAATTCTTCAAGTGGCTAGGGAATCTCACTTACGATGATCTCACCAAACTTGCCAAGCACCTTCTCCATGAAGACACGAAGCCAATAAACAAGAATTATCCTAAGGTGACAATCAAGGCTGTCGAGCGTGTAATCTAGGCGTAAGTATCTTTAACAACAAAACGTGCTAAAATGACACAAGTTATCGTCCCAGGAGATTCCAGACGTTGTTTCAAAATTAGTGTTTTGAGACCTCTAAGTTTCCGGACTTTGACCACCTCGAAAGGGGTCCTTTCAACACACAAACTCTTTTCCGGAACTACTTCCTTTCCGAATTCTCTTCCGGATCCGGTTCTATCCAATCTTCCGGTTCCGTCTTTCTAACAAGTTGGTTTTCGATACCTCTGTTTTACCCTCAGAGGGTTCCTCACTTGCTCTTTCCGAGGGGTAGGAAACTGCACCACTCCGTATCTAACATAAACATAAAACAAAACACAACCCAAGAATAAATCTAGTTGAATAAACAGGGTGGCATCCTCATAATTTCCCGGATGGCCTATCCGGAAAGTTGGTCACACAGGGTAGCGTTAGGTCCTCCTTACTACAACGACGGATACCGGACTTCCGGAACTAAGGGAATGACTTCCTAGCTCTCGACCGCTCATGAGGTTGACTAGCCTTCCGGATGGGTGGAAATATTCCTCTGGCGGTCGCCTATCTCCGCACGGAACCGCCCCTGCGAATTCCGGACTAGCTTCCAGACCACTCTTTGGTCTCCACTGGATCACCGTACCAGCGATTTAAAGGCGCCACTTTCTCACTGTGCAAGTCTAAAAACTCATCCGCAAAACACACTTAGCCTAATCCGGCAGTCCATGAATCCGGACTCCTCCCCTTGCACACTCTCACTTACACATCCACACAAGTGACTATAGACGCGATACGCAAGAGAATAATCCAACGAGTGCTTTCCTGAATGCTTCAGATTAAAATGAACAAGGAAAAGGAATGACAGGCCAACAAGCCGGCCTGCCCTTAAAAACCCACAAAAAGGCAGTCCAAACGGCCACCAGAAAAACCGGCCAACGGCCAAACAAAAAGCAAAAAGGCAACGGCCCTGAAGACCGTTCCGTGAAAACTGGGAAACCGTTTAACTCCTAAAAGTCTGGAACTACTGGACCCACATCCGGAAAATCCGGTTCCGGAACTACCATCCTGGTAAGAATCCTAACTACAATTACTGCTACTGCTACCCTAGATAGTCATTTATTTCTCTTAGCCTTCTTTACAGACATGCCACCCTGAGCTGGCGATCCACCTGTCTTCTGGGGTGGGGTGTTCTTCGTCTTTGACCTGGTCCGGGGAGGCTACAACTCTTCCTCCTCCGATTGAGTCGTCTCCTCCTCTTCCGATTCCGGGTCCGTCTCGCTCAGTAGCCGTCGTCCCCTTGGTTTTGGAACAGTAAGATCAATGAGCTGGAACGGTGGCGGTGTCTGGAGAAAGGGCTGGAGCATGTGAGTGAAACTCACCGGATCCGTCCGAGCTGGATTCAACACTGTTCCGGGTAAAGGTGGTTCCTGGAAAGTAGAACTCACCGGTCTGTCGGGGAACAAATTTGCTACGCACGCAGTTCTTCCGGCTGGAACGCCTAAGACAACGTCCTTCACCGGAGTCGAGGCCGCAAACTGCTTTACCAGCGACCTCCTCTTCTGGGCCGATGCTGTTCCGGCTTGCGACGTTCCGGCGATTGTCTTGCTCTTTGCCGGAGAAGGATGATTCTGTGCCACTCCTTCTTGGAGATCCTGACCCAGGTCAAAAAGTCCTTGGTCTAACCCCTCAAGCGGATCCAAGTTTTCCAACAGTTGCCGGACTTCCTTGAGCATTCCCTCAATCCGGACTTCAAAATCTACGAGGATGCTCACCACCTTCGATCCGGCCACGTGACCATCCTTCACCACGTGATTATTCCAGAGTGTAGCTCTGGCCAGAATATCCGCCGGAGTGTTAAACAGACTTCTGACATTCCGGACCAGATCGAGGGCTTCTCCCTCTTTTGCTTCAGCGGCCATCCGCTCTTTCTCCGACCACGCAGCTTGTTCTTGAAACCGGTCCCGTTCTTGCTCCAAGGTCAGAATCCGGTCCTCCAACTGCTTCACCGCTTCCGGATCTGGCCTTTCCGTCAACGCCATGAGGATTTGGGTTTCTTCCTTCACACCCAATTTCTCGCACATTTGCCGGATCAGCGCCGACATCCGCTCATTCTATGCCCGGGTAGCTAACAGCCATTTGATGGTGGCCTCTAGCTGATCCGTTTCCGGAAGTGGTTCTCGGGGCTTCTCTACCTCCTCGGCTTCTTGCTTCCCCCGCGCACCCCGATCAGTCGATTTCCGGCGCGTCCCTCCAACGTTTGGTGATGCCTGCTCCGGTTCTGGTTCCTCTTCTTCCGGCTCGAGCTCATCCGGTTCATCTTCTGCGGGAAGTCCATACTTCAACAAATTCTCGCCCTTCCGGTATATGGTCATTTCTGGTCCGGCCAGTGCATCCTCGGAGTGATACAGATGGAAAAGATAGGGGCTAATCGGACTTGACTTTTTGTTCGCGATATTGACCGCTAACTTTTCCACTACGGAATGGATGATCACTCCCCAACTGACCGGCCTGGGAGTCGGATTCTCTCTATCTCCCAGAGCTCCGAAAATGGTGTTTGCCACCGTCATTGTAATCCGGGTGGGCTTTTCTGGATACAAGATAGGGATGAGGAAGGCTAACAACTACCCATCCCGGGGACTCTTACAATCACTCGCGGCGTTCCCTTCCTTGGAATCCGCATGACTCCGGAATACCTCCGCGGCATAGGTGTCCGTCCGGGACGCCATTCCGGAACCCCTACTTGGCGTAAAGTATGCCTTCGCCCACAACTCCGGAGTCCAGGCCCTAGATCGACCCCTAATCGTCAAATTGAACTGATTACCCACTCCGGAAACCAGCTCGTCAATCATCTCTTCACTCCGGACGTTCCATGGACGTTTTACTAATCCTAAGCACCCCATGATTTTTAGGTCTTCTTCTAACTCCTTCAGGTGCTCCGGATCCGATGGGACAACCGGACGAACGCCCCGGGCTGTCACTACCGACCTCCGGGATCGACTCGCTTCCGCCATCTCACCGACTGCTAGGACAATCCGGTGCAATCGGCACCTTCCTCCCTTTCTCTCCCTAACACACCCTAACTCACCACTCTTTCTCTCTTCTAACGCACCGTGGAAGAGCACGGGTAAAAGAGACTGAATGAGGCTGGTGGTGGGGTTTAAGTACCTGTCGGAACCCTAAGTTCCCGCCGCCAATAACGTTCCCGTAAGTTCCCTAGCCGGAACCTAGGCGGTAGGTCCCTACGATCCGGAATTTTCCGGAACTTTCCGGCTTTCCGGCTACGGTTTCCGGTAGACGGCGTAACCTATTTAGAGTTTTATCTTTTCTACCTAGAAACTAATTTCTATTTCTAATATCTAAGTCCTAACTTTGTATTTAAATGCAAAAATTGAAAAAGTTCTGCTACTTTTACCTCCACTAAATTGTTAATTGGGACTTTCCGGATGATACGTACTCCCACAAAGGCTGTCACCTCCGTTCTCGAGAGCTGCTACACTCACAAGGAGTGGGTCGAACGCCGAAAGCGCAAGTACCTTGTCAAAAGGGAACTGCATTTGATTGAACCAGAGCTCGGGTTATTGAATGGCTTTGACGAAATCAATCATGAGAAGTGGAGAGAGTTCAAACGCAGTCGGAATATTACAAGTGCGACGATGAACGTCTTGCTGGAGCAGCCGGGAGTTGACTACTGGATGGAGGCCAAGAACACCAGGGCCAAAAACAAGTCGGCCGAGGAGATGTCGCCGTACGCTGCGGAATTCTTCAGAGTGTTCATGGCACGGCGGTCTAACTTCATTCCCACAACGTCTACCGCGCACTACCGGCCATACAACATCGTGAATGAGAAGCACGCAGACTAGCCAAAAGGGGTGTGGACGGAGACCACGGCGAGCAACATCAAATTCATAGTGCTGGACTTCTGGTACACGCCCCTCGTGGCCAACAAGGGTAAGGCCACGCTGACGATGCCATATTTCTTTGGCGTGATGAAATCCTTCGAAGAGAAGAAGCAGCCGAGGCTAGAAGAAATCAACGCGTGGCTGTTGATCTACTCGGACTTGACTGAGCAGGCACAGGCTCTACACTACGTGCAGAGCAATGAGATTCTGAAGGGCTTCAAACTCAATTATTCCGAGTACTGTCCGGCAAAGGCTGAGAGAATGGGGGACTATTCTGCTAACAACAGCAAGGCAACGGAGAAAGTCTACCTTGCATTCCTGTAGAACCTGAGAAACACAAACCTCGTAATACCAAAGCCCGCGTACTACGCACCCAACACCGAAGTGTTCAACAGTCCTCGAGCATACAATGAAGTGGAGTACAGAATCCACAACACGGAGCTGCGGATGGAGTTCTTCTTAGGCTTATTGAGAAGATTCTGCATCGTGAGGAGTAGTGTGCTGTCAGTATTTGCAGGATCAAAATTTACGTGCGCTGCCATGGTAAGCTTCATTTAGGTCGGGTCGACCTAACTTGTACAAGCCTGACGACGTATGAAATAATCTCTGCTGTATGTCTCTTTAGGTTGGGTCGACCTAATTGTACATCTGTAACTTGTCGGTTGCAACCAGTGTACTTTGTGTTCAGGTCAAGCCGACCTGAGTAGTTACTTCTACATGTCTCGTGTACTTACTTGTCTTGCACTTCTGCAGATGAGTGGACTTGACGTGTTTGTCGTGGGATTAGCTGAGGAGTCGGACCAGTGGACGTCTATCGCCCAGACGGCCAAGTACCTCGACAAGAATGACTTCCTGGCAGCTGGGTATTTCGTGGACGAGGAAAAATACAGCAGAAGACCTACTGGGTCCGCGACACCGTCGTCCAGGAGAAGGCGCAAGTCCGCTTGGGAAAAGTCCAACACATCGTCAAAGAAAAAACAGGCGTTGCAGAACGACAGTGATGACGATGAGGACGAATCCGAGGAGGAGGAGTTGGATTATGGGCTCGACGACATCCCGGACGAACAGTTCACTCCTGTGAATTTGTCTCAGAGTGTTCAGGGGTCAGCATCGGATTTGTCGGCCCATCCAATTTCAACGCAACCGTCTTGCATGCTGACGCCTGCAACCCGACGTGGGAAGATGAAGAGGAGAGGGACGGTGTACGATGATCGGGAGGACGAAATTGCTCAACTTAGAGCAAATCGGGTAAACGATCGACTCGATTCATTGAAAATGTACGCAGAGACAAACAAGAGAATGGATGATATTTCCGACTTGCTGCTGAGTTCGACGGCGAAGAGTGAAAACCAATTCACGGCGCTCATGAACCAGCTTGCAGGTGTTCCGCCTATCAACTCAGCAATGCCGGCTCAAGAGAATCCGCAGCTGGCGATCCAAGCTCCTTTGACCGCACCAATATATGGAGAGGGGTCATCTTCGCAGGGACGTTTCAGTGTGCCTGTTTTTCCAGTTCTTCCAGTACTGCCTGCTCTGCCCCGTCCTACTCCTGGTCCTCCTGATTCTGCTGCTCGTACTGCGGCTAACGGAATTGTTACACCTCCTCCTCCAGCTCTTCCGAATGAAGTTTGCCCCAACACCCCTCCGCCGCCACCGGAGACTGACGTTGTAGCTGGTGTAGAAACTGCAGTGGTCCATCCGTCTACAACCTCCACCGCGTCGACGACTGCAGACGACGAGTCTGCATTGCCTTCTCGGGAAGATCAACAGAATTCTCTGTTGCCTGGCCCAGACATGTCTGCAGGTTTTCACAAATAATCACTCGATGGCATCTGTGTAGTATTAGGTCGACTCGAGCTGATTTGTAACATAGTGTGTATATAGTTGTAGACTTTCAGTGACCGAAATCTAATGTTTTTATTCAGATCTGATTTTGGACAGAATTGTAAAGCTCTACATTTTGACCATGATTTTGTAATCGAAAAGCTTTACTTCAGGAATTAATATACTCAGTTCTTACATAATTCGTTCTTGCATATTCCTTTATCGCACGCTCAATCAAAATTGTAGATCTGCCAGTATCTACCACTTTGGAAACTCCACGAAGCCCTCTTCCACAATCTCCCATCAATATTTCAGAGGATGACAGTCATGTTGCAGTGGTTCATGCCGCGGGCCCACTTCATGGTTCGCATCCACAAAGTAAACTGTCGGATGAGTCAGCCATTCCGGACGCGGTGCTCATGGAGGTGCTGATTCTAGAACCCGACGTAGTCGTACCTAAAGTTTTTGTTGACCCGGCTGCTTCTTCTAGGGGACAGGTAATTCACATTCTCATTGGCATCTGACTTCATTACATTTTTGTTTTTTTCTTTCTCTTTGTTTCGATTAAGCCAACAGGTTAATTTTCGTTCCTTTGGCGTGAAATCCGAAATGTGTCAGTGCAGCATAGTAACTGGCTGTACATTTGTCCCTTTGATAGCAGGGATCGAGTCCTCCTTGTCTTCGTGGAGGAACGTCGAGGGAAGTCAGACTTCCATTGACGTCCAGGGTGACAGAGAAGTGGCTCAACGTTGTCCTGGACCTGAATGGAATTCTTTGCATCTGCAAAGATGCAAAGTCCAAAGGGTTATCCAAGCCCATTGGTGAGGCTAGGCAGCCGCACTCTGCCACGATTCCTGCGATTGTCGGACCTAAGGTAGTGTTTGTACGGCCAAGGTGCGGACAGTTCCTCCGAGAGTTAGGGCAGATAGCATTCGTGTCGGTCTGGAGCTTGATGAAGAAGTCCACCACCGAAGAAGTCAGCTTGTACCTCTTCGAGGATAAGGAGAAGCCTTTTCTTGTTTTAGGACAGGACGCTTGCACAACGTTGAAGTGCAGGGACGGTTCTGGTCACGTCACGACTTACAAGGAGCCAGGCACAAACAAGGAACTTTTCCTAAAAAAACTTAGTTACTTGTTCAACGGCTTGCGGGATAATTTCACGGCAGAAAATACCATTGTAGTAGACGACAGCCCAGTTAAGCACATAATGAACAAGACAGAGAACGTTATTTTCCCGGACACTTGGAGTCAAAGGGGTAACGGTCCGAAGGACACGTTCCTCCTCGACGTACTCCTGCCCTGGTTTCGCCGAATACACGGCGCTCGAGATGGAGGGTTGAAATCGTTTCGGGAAAACAGTAAGGGAAAGATGGGGCGGCGAATGCTCTGCGACAAACGCAATCGTCGAGAGTACAATAGACTTATGGAGGTCGTTAGAATGTCCTCTAGTTTAAAATAAATTACGTTTTAAGGTTCTGGGGTTTAGGTCCAAGCAAGCTTGGGGCCAATTAGATTGCGGCCTTTTTTTACGCTTTCGCAGTTTAGCTCGCATCGACCTCATCCGTACATAATTCTGATGCGTGATCTTTTTTCATTTTGTAGCCACCATTTGTGCAATAAATTCAACGGGAAAGCTTTATCACTACAGAAATGGCTATGTTGGTTTAGGTTGGGTCGACCTAATGTGCTGAGCTGGTTTGTCAAACTGATTTCGTTACATGGTTGTGGATTGTTCTTCTTTGTGTGAATCTCTCTCCCTGCCTCAATTGAATGTGTTCTAAACAACATTTGCTTCCAGAGTTTTCGCACTGCAACCTCTCCACTGCAAGAAGCGAGTCTTACCTGCGAAGCGTCACCGGACTCCTTCCTCGACTATGGCCAAAACGCTATTTTCAGTACAGGGAACTTCCTCTGCTCCGTTGCTACGGCCAATTCAACAATGGACTTCTCAATAAAGCCCATAAAAGACGGTGTGGTCGACAGTCCTCCAAATGGAGCGCCCCCTCTTCCGAAGTCCTGCTCTCCATCTCCTCTTAGGTTCCAAGATCCTAGTAGTTCGCAAATGTCGCCTTCGGCCTCGGAGAGAGTCACGCAATGAAGACTTTACGAGGTTGCCGAAACTCCAGTCTCCATGACTAGGGTGATGTCAGAGCCCCCAACAAGTGATGGACTTGCTAGAGGCCCCTCTATGCCTCCGCCAGTCCCTCGTAACCGTGTCCGATCTTTAGGTGTGCGGAAGACCAAGACACACGAAAAAAATCCGTTGAGACCTTGTCCTCCTTCTGTTCACGATATGTGGGACCGAAAGTTCCTAGAATTGCAGAGGCTCCAGTGGTTTCGAGAATGCAAAGGGGGAAATAATACTAGGTACAGTCGTGGACCGGAGATGCTGAGGGCAAGGGAGTTGCAGAAGAGTAAATCGCACATATAGTGTCTGTTCATATTGTAGATTCAGAGTCTATACATACATGATAGCATTGTGCAGGGATTAAAATAGAGCTCAACTCTAGAGTGAATCACACTCACGGCAGTTATTTACATTTTCATGGTCTTTTTGTGAATTGAAGTGCAAATATGTATACCCATTGTATGAAACATTCATACTTCACTATAAATACAACAATTTTTAGGATGTATTTCAATTTGGTTGATGCATCTTAGATGAGGTCTTGCAATTTTAGTTTTATATGCTTATGTTGTGTTCAACTAATACGGGTTGTGGGTGCTTTGGGATGAAACTTGGGCCAAAATGAAGACCTCGGCGACTCCCAATTCGGTGGAAAAGTCTCATTTTAATGAATATAACGTTCTTTCCGGTGATAGCAGTGGAGGTCGGAGATTGCAACGTGGAGGCATCGTCGAGTCCCTCTGCCACAAATCCGGGGGGAGCGGTTCCGTGCCCTCCCCTGTATCTATTTTCAGCAAATCAGTTCTTAAAAAACACCAGCGATTAAATGTCTCGCGTTCAACTGCTTCTGCAGATCCGTACATAAACACTGTCCATAGGTTGCCACCAGGACCGCCTCCTCGAAGTTCTAGAACTCTTTCCAACGATGATATTTATTCTCGAATCGAACGCAAGCGGCGGAGACAAATCAAAGACATATTGAAGCTGGGGAGTTGTAGCCCCTTCCGGAGTGCCACTGAATACGCAATGCCTTCCCGGCGCGAGGATATTCTTAGAGGGTATGCCAAGCAGAAAGCGCTGGAGGCAGAGAAGGAAGCGCTAGAGGCAACCAAGACCAGTTCTTCCAACGAGAACAAGCATGTTTAGCAGAGTTGTTCTTCTTCATAGTGGAACTTCTCATGATAACAATCATTACTATTAATAGAATAGCCATTGCCGTACAAAAAATGACCATTTTTAGCAAGGTAGAGCACCTCATGTGCACGTAGCCTCTACTATTTTCTCACCAGGTCATTTAGAATTAAGTAGATGTCACTTCCTATGATTGAAGTGAATTATATAGATACGTGAGATAAACTGTTTCATATGTACATGGGTTCTCAAGTAAATTCATGTCTGTCAATGTAAATTGGCCCGCTTTTAATAATGTCACATACTTTTTGGCTAAGAATCATGTAGCGCTTTGGAAATGTAACATGCTTCCATCTTGCTTTGTACTTATAATGTCTAATCTTTTAATCGTATTATTTTAGTGTTGCCTATATTTATCTTTGACTTAAAAAATTTATCTTTGAATGATGGGACTTAAGGTCTAAAAATGACCAGTTTCCCTCATTTTAATGAATATGACCTTCCACCCTGGGGGGCCCACAATTCCACCAAACGGGGGGAGGACTACACGCCAAGGGTTCTTAGAGAGAACAAAAGAGTTCCCCGACTGAGAGAAAAACACTCGGAGGTTAATCTAGACACGCGGGTTGGAAAACACAATCCTTAAACACTAAAGACCCCCCAGTGGGCGGCAAAGCCAAGGCGCTGCGGGGGGAGCTTTAGGATCGGGACAAAACTCAAAGAACTCCCAAGCAAGTTAGTGCTTCAACTGACAAGTTAGTGACCAAAGTGACTCAAAAATAAGCCAAATAATACCCAAGACTATTCAAAACTCATAGATACAAAGAAAGAAGGACCCCCAAGACTTTCAAAAGCTGAAAATAGAACAACAATGGAGCACCACGTGCTCAAAACACTGTGGAAGTGCCTTTGGCTAAAATCGCCAAAAAATCCAACATAAGTTGGACCCAAGGACCCAAAACATGAATGGGAGTGGTTTTGGAGAGAAATGAGGGCCCTTTTATAGGTTTCCCAAGGCCCTCACCTCCCCTCGTTTAACCTAGGTAACCCTATCAACTTGGATTTTCATCCTTATCTTTTAGGATTTTCATGTAGTTTGGGTTTTACGCTGGTCCAACACTCTAACTATTGGAGATTAACTCCAAATCAAAAACCGATTGCGCCATTGGCTTCAAAAGGCCATTTTCAGTTCGAAATTCCCTCTAACCCCTATTCCAACGCCAAAATCCCACTATAAACTATCGCCAACTAGAGTCAGTAAAAGAGGTAAAAATCTACTTTTTGGAGGTTACCTTTTCTGACAAAGGTGACTAGCCAGGGTGGTCTGGGAGGTCTTAGGGAGTAAGAAAAGACCCTTTGTTGACTTCGTTCCGACTTCATGTGCTCCCGGGACGCCGGTCAACTCCACGTAAATTTCGCCGCGTGGATAATTCAAAAGAATGTCGGTGATTCGGCCGTCTCCCGCTATTGAAACACCATGAAACTCGTTGAGGCGTGTTATTAGCATAAAAGAAACTATCCTAATTTTTAGTGAGATTTTACCGCTACCTAGGTAAATATCGTGAATTTTCCATCGTGGTTTTAGGCGGTTGATCGTCCAGAAGGAGTATTTCTTCAATCCAAAAAATTCCGAAACTTCTTGGGGAACCTCTCATGGGGTTTTCCAAGAGATTTGCAAGTTCACATCTTGATCTTGCATGTCTCAATACGGAGGGCAAAAAGATACCTCCGTTGGTATATCGGCAGTCAGGGAATCTTCTGCATATGGGAGAATCTTGGCAAATGGATTTCGCTTTTGACTTCCCGGTATGGTTTAGAACCAAGATCACAATCCGATGACCGTAGATTCCTCCACTGGCCTATCTTGCGAAAATGACACCTGCAAGCTAACAATTGGGGTTTCTACTATTCGTCGATGGGATGGGAAAACTGAAACCTCTCTTGGAGAATCTACCTAAGAATCTCTCTAAACTTCCCTCAGACCAATTTAGCCCAGCTTGGTCACTTGTATAGTGATTTTAGGCTATTTTGCATAAGAACCCTCAAACCTTCTAGTTCCCACTACTTCTATGGCTCCAACCTATTTACAAGTGGGTTTTAGGACTACTCTAAGGAGAAAAGGCTATTTAGGACCAAAGGGCATATTGGTATGTAACATGTCCATTCTGGTTTTACACTCTTTTTAGGGCTTTTTGTGTATAATTATGACTTAATTTGTATAATCTAAGAAAAAAGAAGACTATGAGTCCCAAGTGACGAATTGGGAGCTCACACCGACCTAGCCCTGAATCGCCACATTCATTGTGGAAATTAGCCCTTTTGGGGCTGTGTGACTCAAACCCTCCAAATCTAGCCAATTTGTTATTTTTGTACTATTTTTAGACCAGGTTTGGGGAAATTCTAAGTAAAACACAAATCTAGACCAAATACTATAATGGGTATGATACAACCCTATTTTGGTTCTACACTCTTTTTATGGGTTTTTGTATACTTTTATCAACTTTAAATTGCAAATTTCCAAAAAAAATAATTCTACGAGTCTCAAGTGACAAATTGGGAGCTCACAGCTATGCAGATTGTGTCTGCAAACCCACTTTAGGAGGTGATTGACCTCAGCGATATTGAAAGTGTTAACACGACATATTGTCACTGCCAGTTTAGTGTTGTAGGGAGTACGTCGTTAGCATATGAGGAGGCTAGGTCCTCTTTTCCGCATACTCTGACGTCATCATTTAGACGTCTTCATATGGTGGCCTCACCCATGTCTACGTCGGGGCCATCTGTAGCTTTCACACGTGATAGAGATGTTGTTAGGGTTTTGCCAGTTACCCCTAGCCATTTGCGATCACGAGTTGCAAGGCAAATGGCACTGGAGTTTTATTGTCGTACTCCTTGGCACTCAGCGCAAATTGCACGTCTCAATTTACTTTGAGATTTTATTAATATCAAGTTCACATTATTTGATGTGAACTCGCTTCTGGTTTATATATTGGAGTCATATTTTTTATTATTTTATACTCATGTTTGTAAATTGTGCATTTGAAGGTTGTATCAATTGATCTTGAAGAAGACAATGAACCCATGTGCGAATGTCCACCTCATGTAACGAGCGTGGTAGAGAGTGAGCAACTCCACCGCAAACAGCTGAAGGTCGACTCCACAGGTCTCATCAACTCACTACGTATACAACCAAGTACGAAGTCTCGTCTCCAAATTCCTCTTTGCAGAATGATTGTGATGGACGAGATTCGACCAGTCGGCGAAGTGGACGTCCAAAAATTGGAGAGTGAATTTGTGACTGACTACAGTGAAGGTGATCGCGTTTTGTACATTTCTTTATACAACAATTTAGAAAAAACTATGGACGTAAGCAAAGAAGAAATGGCAAAGTGGAATCCTCTTTGGCAATTTGTCAATGAGGAATTCGAGAAGGAATTGATGGCAGATGATGACCTTGCTTAATTGAGAGGTAAGATGTTTTATGTTTGGGACGGGAATCACCGTTTGACGACATGGATGCGCCATATCACCAATTGTCATCCTGAAGAATTGCATTGGCACTGGTGAGTCCACTGCATTATATTGGATCCAAGGGATCAAGTGGCAAACTTGCTAAATGCCATGAGCAATGTTAATTGGTACGTTTGCTACTTGATTTGAATATATTTGTATGATTTCAATATGAATTTATTGTAATTGAGTTTGTTTTCATTCTTATTTAAATGCATTGTACAGGTCTATTGAGCACGATCATGTCAAGAGCACAGTTCCAGCCAGATTGCGCCGAGTTAAGAATTTTGGAGTTCTACCCCTCGCTGATTTCAAAGACCTTATTTCCCCTGAAGAGTACCAATATTGTGAGAAGGTCAAGGCAATGAGACCAAGTTGGTTTTCTTTGATGATCAATGTCTTCATCTCCTTCTTATATAAGGTACAATTGTCTTTCTAATTGTTTTTTTTCATATAGTTTGTATGATTTATGTAATCCTCTTGATATTTTATTTCCAATTGTAGCGGGAGATTGCAGTGGCCGCCGATGAAGCAGCTCGAGAGTATACAATGCGAATACCACTCCAAGAAAGGATTGCTCTAGGCATTTGGGAAGCAATGAAGAATGCCTCGGACAAGTTTGTGAAGGCCATTCATGCCAAAGATTTTGATAAGTATCTAGCGGTGGCAAATCCAAAGAATGGAAGTGATTTTTTGAAAGAGGTATAAATTCATTTTTACTTCATTTATAATTGTAATATCAAAATATTTCATTATATTTGTTTTGCTCTAACATAAATGTTATCATGTGTTTAGATTGATCGCCACTTCAGCGAGAATCCAACTCCCGAAATGACAATCGAAAAACTACAAAAGATAGCCACCGCTAACATTGAATCAAAACACAAAGCACGGTGGTTAAGATGGTGGAATGCGTCGTCGACTGTTCGACAGTCTTATCGTTTTCCAGGGTCTAAAGATAAAGACGTCTTTTGAGATTCTTGGATCAACAAGGCATCTTTTTGGGCTGAGGTATTGTTCTAACATCACAAATTAACTCTTCAATTATAATTATTATGGTTTTACTCTTTGTTTTTTTAACATTCTCTATTTCATTTTAACAGTTGGAGGAGGCAGTTGTTAAGATGGTTGCAAACATTTGCAAAGACGAGAAAATCATTGTGGATTGGACCATTCAAGGAGTTCGAAAGCCCTCTGATTATATTGAGAGTTGGCACATCCTTCTGTGGGACAAAGCATTCACTTTTTTCTTTGGAAACAAAGATCAAAAACTCTATACGAAGAAGTCTATATTTAAAGAGTTCCCTGGAACTGAAAGTATAGTGAGACGTGTTGTATACAGGTACTACAATGCTATTCAAATTGCTAGCATCTATAATTATTTAGGTTTTTATTGTCTTTTAATTTTGGATCCCTATTTGTTATTGTTGCATATGTAATAGATGAAAATGCTTCATTTGTTATTCTTGTAAGATGTTTCATGAAATGATTGCTCATCATGCCATTTGTATCTTCAACTTCAGGTACTTCATGCGAGTTCTACTTCCGAAGAATGTAATCTCGATAGAGGTTGTACCACCATTTTTTCTGTATTGGCTACAGAAAGACTCTGATCTTTGTATGTATACATTTGAGCAATTGAAGAAATTCAAACCTCCACACTTGGAAGCAGGAGGGTGGTACCTTGATTGTCATCGAAACTACACTCCGGACTCAGAGGTTGCAGAGAGAACAACTTTTGACGGTGGTAAGCTTATTCCTGTTATTCCTAAAGATGCGCAAGAAGGGAATTCCACAGAAATTCAGCCACAAGAGAAGGCACCAAAGAAGAAATGGCTCACAAAGGAGAAACTGGAGATAGAAAAGGCGGCTAAAGAGAAGGAAAAGCCAAAAAAGATGGCAAAAGAGAAGGCGGAGAAAGAAAAGGCGGAGAATGAGCTTGTGGCCTTGCCCTTAGAGAGTCATGAAACAACACCTATGTCGGACCAAGGCCCTCATAACGGCTTTGCACCTGCTGCTCCAGACTCCTCTTTATCAAATGTTGTTCACGCCACTACTCACCGAATTCGGAAAAAGAAACAATTATTGTTCCTTTCAGTCAGCTCTCCAATGATAGAGCCACACTCTCTTCATGTCTTTGTAGAGTGCACTTCGATCACTACTCTCTTGAATAGTTTACAAGAGCCCACTGGCCCTGATCCTCAATGGATAAAGTTGCATAATACCATCGCCAAGGTATTGTATTCTAAACCTAAATTTAGCATTTTTCTTTTCATGCCATTGTTTATGAAGATTTCAAATCTAACTTGAGATGTATGAACTGTACAGATTAGTGCTACTCGTAATCGTACTATCACATCCGACTTCTGCAAAAAGTACAAGCATACAGGGATTGATTTAATTATTGCAGACATTCTTGAGAATCTCCCCGTTCCAGGTATTTCGACTTTAGTTCCAGACTGGAACTCACGCTCAGAAAACTACGTTGAAAGTCTCTTTGAGATGGCCGACATGTATTTGCACAACAATGGTGCCCTCCTACTCATACATTGTGACGACCGTACTTTTCTAAAAGAAGTTGATGAGTTGGCCGACCAATATGACATGAAGTTGGCCAAAGATTGGTGGGGAATCAATGAGCTTCATCTTGCATCTGCACACGACTCATCAATGACGGTAAATAGAAGATTTGCAATTTATATCTTTACTACTTGTAAGGATTTAGGAGAATGGTTGAATTAAATTTTAATATATGCTTGAATTGTAGAGATGGATATGGTGAATACAATTTCTCTTCTAATTTTTAACTTTTGAATGCTCCAGTCTGTTAGGTTCTGGATTCAATTGTTCATACGGCGGGACATTCCTTCACGGTTTTTGTTCCAAGAGAACCGCGACTCTTCTTATGACGGTGAACCAATAGAAAAAAATGATGCTGTCTTCAATTTGACGGACACCGAAAACCTTACTATGAACAAGGAAGTTCCATGGAGAGGGCCGCGTGAGAAGAACTTACCCTTCATGCGAGATCTCATTCTACAATTTTGCAAGCCTGGAGATATTGTCCTTGATTGCAAAGCTGCAATAGGTATTTCTTTATTTTCTACAATTTCAAATTTTTTTTCACTATTGTAAGTAGTTGAATCTTCATAATTCATTCATATGTCTTTTATTTTCCATCAGGATCATCCATCAAGGCTTGTTTGGAGACTAGGCGACACATCTTGGCCTTAGAAGATGATCCTCTCATCTTCAAGGCCAAAATTTCTCCATTCGCCCCTATTGCAATGTCTACTTCTAAAGGCAAGGAGAGGGTCATCACACCACCACCTAATCAGCCACCTACAAAGAAACCAAAGAAGAATCGATTCATCTCTTGTGCGTAAGTTGTGGTTCTCTTGTTTTTTCATAAACACCTATGATATGAATATATTACATTCTTCGTAAATGATTTTTGCATTATATTTTATTTATTGCAACCTCTATTTTTTGTCTTGTAGAAGCACCATGGTAGAACGAGTGCAAGGTACAAATGAACAGAGCCCGCCTTTCAATTTCAATCTCCCGATTTATGCAGAAAGGATTGCTTAGGCATATATTGAAGCCCCCTCTCCTGTATTGAATCGACGAAAACGTCGATATAATCTGGAGGTTACAGAGTTTTTAGAAATATAAAAGCAGATGAAGGAGAAGAATTTGAGATTGAAGGTGCTGCCTTGAATGATTTCAATTCTAGTGATGATTTTTGAATGGTTTTTGTTTTCCAGTGGAATTGACTATTGTGGCTCTATATGGCCCTACAATTTTGTGGTATATTCTTTATTTTTGTTATAATATGCAAGCATTAAATTGTGCACACTCTCAATTTTAAATGATATATGCAAGTGGATCAAACAAATTAAATTATTGCATCTTCTTTTTTGCATGAGTATTGGTCTTCTATGCCTATTTTCAAGACTAGGTTTGTTTGTAAATGTTTTACACATGCCTATAATCTTTATAGTTTCAATATCATGCCATTCCTGTAGGTGTCATTTTTTTGGTGGTACTGTACAATTATAGTTTTTCATTTATTTTATTTTAAACTAATTAATCTTATCATCCTAAGTCTTCATTGACGATCATAGATCTCCTCCCTTTTTCACTAAAATGGTAAACCATCACTTTATATGTTAACCTCATTATTTTTTAAACCCACCACTTTACATGATTTTTTACTCCAATAATTAAATTCAAATGAAAAATACACAATAATTGGGTCTCTTATATTTCATAAATGAAACTTCAATACCCAATTCTTTGCTCTTTCATCTTTGCTCTGGGCTCCCGTATAAGACTTCAAATGTCTGAAACTTAAAGCATCATCATGCTTACATCCGAGCATGGCTATAGGTTTGAGCTTCTAAAATTCCACAACTTCAGGTCAAGTTTGGATTAAAAAAATCAATCTAAATTATTTAAAACAAATTGAATCCACGGTTTTAGATACTTTTCTTCACGGTGATAGGATTTTGAATTTTTTAGAAATAAAATCCCTGTTCCTCACTTGCTTTTCCTGCTCCCTGCATCTAGCTCTCATACCTAAACCCTTATTCTTGTTTACCTTTCCTAATCCTCCATCCATTTTTTCCAACCCTTTTCATTCATTTTTGTCATACATTATAATTAGATTTCATCCAAGTGTTCCATCTAATTTTTTCATCTTTTGATTTCGTCCATTTTTTTCATCCACCTTTTTCATCCATTTCATCCAAGTGATCCAACTACTTTCATCCATACCATCCATCTACTTTCATCCATTCCATCCATCTACTTTCATCCATTTTCTCCCACAGTTCAACTTCTTTTTAAAAAATTTAATGAACTTTCATCCATTTTTCTCTAACCCTTTCATTGTCTTTTCCAAAAATTCCATCTATTGTTTTATAAAACTTCATCCACTTTTTTATCCTTTTTCGTCCACTTTAAAAAAAAATGTCAATTTTGCAAATTCCCGCCCACCAATCCCTGCTCACCGCTCACCGCTCACATACCAGCATTCCCCCAATTTCAAGCGAAACAGCCGATGCAGATGGAAACAGAACAGGGAGTGCATCTGTTGACTTGATTATGGCGACAATGCCAAATCTTGAGAGGAAGGGTTACTTTGGACCCCGCAGAGACAAACCGCCACGAGAAGCATTACGGAGAGTGATTGGGGGGAGAAATAGAGGCGGAAGAAATGAAGTTATACCAGAAGTAGTACGAGATGCAAATGAAGATCCTTTTCCACCATTCAATCCAGCGATCGACATTGTTGTAGGCCAATATGTAGCTCTTGCTATAGAGCTGAGGGAAATAAGGGAAGGGGTACTTTTTTTTGTAGGGAAGGTGCTAGAATTTGGTCATTGGACATGGGCCTCAAAGATGAAGATCTTGTGGTATAGGCCTACTATGAGACCCAGAGCAGAAGAGGAAGCAGATAGTGACAAAGTGAGGTACATGAATTGTATGGAATCTACATGGGAACCGTCTGGTGAGAATTTAGCCTGGATTGAGAAGGAAGCCGTCATATATTCATGGATGGATGTCCCTCGTCGAGGGAGAAGTGGTAACGTCGTACGTTCAAACGTTATTGTGTATGGTATGCAAACAGAGGAGTTGATGGTCATTCCGCTCGAGGCTAAACTGCATGTTGTAGAATATTTTGGGCAAATGGAAGACCTAGATGACGAACATTTGCAGAATGATTTGAATATGTATTAGTGAAGTATCATATTATGTAGTGTGCTTTTGACCTTCTAGTTGTAGGCATGTAGATGTACTTGAGTGTGGAGCGTAGAGTAATATACCTCTAAAATAGTATGGAGTGAAAAGTGTACAAAGTTTTTATAAAGTAATTTTAAAGTAAGCAACACTTGACAAATATTCACCAATCAATTTTTTCTACAAAGACAAAATGAAGATTTTCATATTCCTTAATTCTCCCCCCCCAGCAGTTGAAATTCTCTATATTGATAGCCATACAAGCCAAGTGCAATGTCGCACCTCCCAAGTGCAAAAATGTCTAATTCGGTGTTTCAAGTATGACTAGGAATTTTTTCATTTCTTAGAATTCTTAAACAAGAATGTCCAGAAATTGTGGAAAACTTAGATGCTATATTAAAAATGTATAAAGTTTTTTTGACAGTGAATTTCTAGAGGCTTTTGTTCCTGCATTATAAGAAATATAGAATTTCTAAATCAAACTTCAAAGAGGAGTATTTCAATCACTTTTATTAAAAAATGTAATAATGGGTGATTGCAAAAAAGACTTGTACTCTTTTAAGAAAAATATAATAATGGATGATTGCAAAAAAGACTTGTACTATTTTGCCTCACAATGAGAGTGACTCTTTTGTCATCCACTATAACTTTTGAAGCATGGACGTGATTAACTTCAAATTTTTATTGAAGATGGCTAACTTGATAGTCTTCAGATCCCCTATTTTTTAGAAATTTCCAAAAATCATGTTATATTTAAATAGAATTTAGCTAATTTGTCACACTTTGCGGTTTAGGGATTTTTAGTACTGGGGAGCACCCAAAATTAATGATTTAGAGTTGAAATTTCTATGGTCTATTCCTACAGTAGGAAGTCATGTTTCTACCAAAGGAAATTGAAAAATATTTTAGTTTGTGTCCTCCACATGTGTGCTAATAGGGCGCCTTTGCACGTGTGTTTTTGAACATTGATGATGCTTTTAAGATCATTCTTTTGGTGAAATCTCTTCATCATAAAGTTCTTCAAAATTGCCAATTTTTAGTTTTTTAAAAATTGATTTTCTTATTTTTTATAAATTGAAATGTGAAAGTACCTATTTTTTTGAGATTTTACTAATTTTTGAGACTTTTCTAGTTCTCCTACTTACAGATTTTTTCTATGCTTTTCCTTCTTAGTGTACCTTCTTCTTAAAGGTTTAAACATTAAAAATATTTTTCACATTTTTTAAAAATTGTTTTCCTAATTATATAGTACTCCCGAAAGAAAAAGTGAGTACTGTGGAAAACGCTACAAAAATCAGTAGGTGTTTCTTGCAACCACCCTAGTATTAAAAAATGAAACACAAATAAAATTGATTTAATTATAACTTCTTCCCTAAAAAGGCTAAACAAAATTCCATACCCCTCCCTAAAGAAGTTAAAAAAACATTCATTTGTGTTTATAATTTTTTTTAATAATAAATTTGATTAATTTATGAGGTCAGAAAAAGATTTTCAGAATTTTAGGAACAATTTTTACATAAGTCGCAATCCATCCAGACCTTGCCGTCCACCACCAAATGGCACTTAAAAATCCCATTTCCCGCATTTGGCGAATGCCCCATCCAACCCGTCGGAGGCAATCCAGCCGTCAGATCTGGTGGACGGGACCACAGACACCCAGTTATCCAACAGTAGAAGCTACCACAGTCACGGTGGACGGGAAGTCCGACCATCGGGTTCGGCAGACAGCGACGTGGACAGGCGCGGTCGAGGCGTCTGAATTTTCCCAACGCCATGCAACCGTCAGATAAGGCAGACGCCGCATTGACAACGCAGCCTAGGCCGTCGAGTTGGGTGGACAATGTCACGGACGGGGGCAAGTCGTCTGCAATGCGGACGAATTTGTTTTTTTACCCCATGTAAAACTCCGAATTCCCAAATGGTGGAAGACGTCCAGGGGGGTGCCAGACGCGGACGCCAGACGTTCAAACGTGACGTCCGATGTCCGGACATCTGGCCAACCCTGCTTGCTTGGAAAATTCTAACTTTATTGGTAATCAATGATTTCAACCCTTTCTATTGACACATTTTGTAATTGGACATTCTCAATGTATCTTGAAAATTTGACATGCTATGTATACATTTGATTTAACAAGTTCCACATGTGAAGTTGTAAATATATGCAACTTCATTTAGAAGCCCATTTCTCTCCAAAAACAATGTCATTTGAGAAGGTCAAGTATATTGTTAGCTCTAGCTTAAGCTACATAAATTTGTCCAATTAGGAAAGGCACAATATTATTGTCTTTGCAAGAATAGAATAGGTTATAGATTTGCCAATTTATTATTTTTATTCTTTAGAACTAAAATACTAAAGGTTATAAATTTCTTAGACACTACTTCAACAATAATAGATTGTAGAGGTTACAGATTTGCTGAGCACTAATATTGTTCTATGAAAAATTGAAAATTAATAGAATACACTAAGGATTTCAATGTAAACTAATTTAACTATATTACAAATAATGCATCATTTGTAAATTAGTGTCACATACTAATAGGATAAATTATTGACGTAGCAAACTAATTATAATTCCTAAAAGTGGATCACTTATCACAATTGAAAAGCCTAAAACTCATACAGAATCACTCAACAAATGGCTTCAAAACTAGAGTATAAATGGAACACCTACGGCAACAAATTAAAGAACATTCAAACCAATAAACATATACAAGAACAAGAAAAGGAAGGAAAAACAGTACCATGTAAACAATTCAGAATTACAGTAAAAGTACATTCCAAATCAAAAACTGTTTATTATTCTTGAATTTATAGTGACATCGCTATACATTGTACACACTTGAATCACCTAGCTTCAACATTAATCCCTAAAGGTCCATTGTCCCTCAAAGGGACAACGGGAAATTTAGGTTGGTATCGTAGAAATCATTTTAGAATGGATGTTTGTGAAATTTTGAAACAAAATGTGGACTTACATGAACTTCATCAAAATACATATATATTGTCGTATTATGTGCCCAAATTAAAAGTAAGTTATGTTGCTTGAAGTTTCATGGGCAAAAAGGGCAACTTTAAACAATTGGTGAAAAAAATTCAATTGTATCTAAAATTTGGCATGTACATAACTACCATGATATAATAGGCAATGGTAAAAAAAAACTATGCGTAGTGCAAAAATTTCCTTCCATGAGAAGTTAAAGATTTTAGACCCTATTGAGCAAGTTCCAAAAAAATCCTTTTCTTCTATAAATTGCAATCAACACAATCAAATGGACTGAAATTTTCCACATTCCCATAGTAGCCTTCTAGTACACTTTCATACAAATAAATTTCAAAAAAGAAACTTTTTCAATTGTATTTTCTCTCAATGCACTTAAACATGACAATTTTTGGCAACTTGTTAAATGTACTCTCGATCCTGTAGGGATTGACTTCCAAATTTGACACCAAGGCAAGGATCAAAAATCAAGTTACCTAATTATAAGCACAATAGCTGAAGCAACCAAAGTAAACTTGCTATTGGAAAAAAATAAAAACTTGCATGGTCTTCTTCTTGAAGGAAGGACTTCAAAATAATCATTTGATATTTCGATGTGAGTAGTCTTCTCAATAAAGAATCCTTAGATTTTGATTTTGCCAATAGAAGGATGTAAGGTGAATGGTAGTGCTACAATCATTTCTATGGCTAAATTTGCCAACCTTTGATTTTGTATTCTTCACTAAAACAATAGGTGAAGAAAATGCAAGAGGTGACAACCTCTATGAACATGTTCTTGGAGTCATTTCCAACCAATGCAATTGTTTTCAATCAATGATCAACACCATAACATATTCACAGATGATGACAAATTCCAATGAAGAGCTCCAGACAACAACATAGGCTACAATTGGTCAAGATTGCCAACCTCATCACCAATAATCACCACACGAACACACGCCATCTTGGAAGTGGTGAAAGCGATTAGCATCCCTCACAACAATATCTCGTTCAGTCACCTTTGAGATAAACTTGGTTGCTGTATGGCAATCTGAACACACTCGAAGGTTCTTGAACACCCGAATTGGCTCTCCAGGGGGTGTCCGCATGAGTCCATAAGCAATAGCCAACTTCTCACTATGGGAGCAAAGAGCAAGTTCTTTCTCCTCCTCCTCAATGTTCCGCAACACTAGTCGGGTATCAGGAATGTACCCTTCGGCCTTAATTTTCTCACTCAATCTCCTCAGCTCAGCATAGATCTCCTTCGCTTCTGAGTGAGAAGTATCCCCTACGACGAAGTCATGGACCTTGTTATCAACTTCAATCCAGCTACGCCCTGGCTCCTTGCGTATACCTCTCTCCTGCATCATAGTGCGCACCCACAACACCTCCTCCCACTTGCCAGCTGCAGCATAGATATTCGAGAGAAGCACGTATGCAGAAGCATCCATCGGTTCCAACTTGAGACGCTCATTAGCGGCAAGTTTGCCCAACTCCACATTACCGTACGTTCTACAAGCACCAAGCAAGGCTCCCCAAGTTGCACCATTTGGTTCCACCGGCATTTTGTCAATCAAGAGCTTTGCTTCCTCCAAGTGTCCTGCTCGGCCAAGAACATCCACCATGCAGGTACAAAGCACTACAGTAGGTTCGATGCCATAATCTTGTGTCATAGCCAGAAAAAGTCTCCGGCCTTCATCCACAAGGCCAGCATGACTACAGGCCGACAACACTGCAACGAAGGAGATCACATTAGGCATCAAACCGTCTGCAATCATATTTTCGAACACTTCCAGGGCTTCGTGCCCACATCCATGGTCTGCAAGTCCACCAATCATCACCGTCCACGTGATCAGGTCACGATCCTCCATCCGGTGAAAAACTAGCCGAGCATCATCCAAACTGCCACACTTTCCATACATGTGGACAAGCGCATTGCCCACACGCAAATTCGACTCAAGTCCCGCTTCGAGGACATGCCTGTGAACCTCCTTCACCCACTCCAAAGCCCCTGAACTTGAACATGGATTCAGAATGCTCGCAAACGTGATTGCATTGGGTTCGAGGCCTTCCTGTTTCATTTGGAGAAGCAGTCCATATGCTTCACTCCCACACCCATGTTGTGCAAGTCCACCAATCATCACGTTCCACGTGATCACATCACGATCGTCCATCCGGTCAAAAACTAGCCCGGCATCATCAACACTGCCACACTTTCCATACATGTGGACAAGCGCATTGCCCACACGCAAATCCGACTCCAGTCCCGCTTTGAGGACATGCCTGTGAACCTCCTTCACCCACTCCAAAGACCCTGCGCTTGAACATGGATTCAGAATGCTCACAAACGTGAATGCATTGGGTTCGAAGCCTTCCTGTTTCATTTGAAGAAGCAGTCCATATGCTTCACTCCCACACCCATGCTGTGCAAGTCCACCAATCATCACGTTCCACGTCATCACATCACGATCGTCCATCCGGTCAAAAACTAGCCGGGCATCATCAACACTGCCAGTATTTGCATACATGTGGACAAGCGCAGTGCCCACACGCAAATCCGACTCAAGTCCCGCTTCGAGGACATGCCTGTGAACCTCCTTCACCCACTCCAAAGACCCTGCGCTTGAACATGGATTCAGAATGCTCGCAAACGTGATTGCATTGGCTTTAAAGCCATCCCTTTGCATTTGCATAAACAGTTCATATGCTTCTTGCCCACATCCGTGTTCGGCAAGTCCACCAATCATCACGTTCCACGTGATCACATCACGATCCTCCATCCGGTCAAAAACTAGTCGTGCATCATCCAAACCGCCACACTTTCCATACATGTGGACAAGCGCATTGCCCACACGCAAATCCGACTCAAGTCCCGCTTCGAGGACATGCCTGTGAACCTCCTTCACCCACTTTAAAGACCCTGCGCTTGAACATGGATTCAGAATGCTCGTATAAGTGAATGCATCGGGTTTAAAGCCTTCCCTTTGCATTTGCATAAACAGTTCATATGCTTCTTGCCCACATCCGTGTTCGGCAATTCCACCGATCATCACGTTCCACGTCATCACATCACGATCGTCCATCCTATCAAACACTAGCCAGGCATCATCCAAACTGCCACACTTTCCATACATGTGGACAAGCGCAGTGCCCACACGCAAATCCGACTCAAGTCCCGCTTGGAGGACATGCCTGTGAACCTCCTTCACCCACTCCAAAGCCCCCGCGCTTGAACATGGATTCAGAATGCTCGCAAACGTGATTGCATTGGGTTCGAGGCCTTCCTGTTTCATTTGGAGAAGCAGTCCATATGCTTCACTCCCACACCCATGTTGTGCAAGTCCACCAATCATCACGGTCCACGTGATCACATCACGATCGTCCATCCGGTCAAAAACTAGTCGTGCATCATCCAAACTGTCACACTTTCCATACATGTGGATAAGCGCATTGCCCACACGCAAATCCGACTCCAGTCCCGCTTTGAGGACATGCCTATGAACCTCCTTCACCCACTCCAAAGACCCTGCGCTTGAACATGGATTCAGAATGCTCGCAAAAGTGAATTCATTGAATTCGAAGCCTTCCTGTTTCATTTGAAGAAGCAGTCCATATGCTTCACTCCCACACCCATGCTGTGCAAGTCCACCAATCATCACGTTCCACGTCATCACATCACGATCATCCATCCGGTCAAAAACTAGCCGGGCATCATCAACACTGCCAGTATTTGCATACATGTGGACAAGCGCAGTGCCCACACGCAAATCCGACTCAAGTCCCGCTTCGAGGACATGCCTGTGAACCTCCTTCACCCACTCCAAAGACCCTGCGCTTGAACATGGATTCAGAATGCTCGCAAACGTGATTGCATTGGGTTCGAGGCCTTCCTGTTTCATTTGGAGAAGCAGTCCGTATGCTTCACTCCCACACCCATGCTGTGCAAGTCCACCAATCATCACGTTCCACGTGATTTCGTCACGATCCTCCATCCGGTCAAAAGCTAGCCGAGCATCAACCAAACTGCCACACTTTCCATACATGTGGACAAGCGCATTGCCCACACGCAAATCCGACTCAAGTCCCGCTTCGAGGGCATGCCTGTGAACCTCCTTCACCCACTCCAAAGCCCCTGCGCTTGAACATGGATTCAGAATGCTCACATAGGTAGTTAGGTTTGGTACACAGCCCTGTCTTTGCATTTGGAGAAGGAGTCCATATGCCTCCTGCCCAAATCCATGCTCTGCAAGTCCACCGATCATTATGTTCCATGAGATCACGTCGTGTTCCTCCATTCGCCAAAAAACTACTCGGGCATCATCGATGCTGCCACAATTTGCATACATGCGAACAAGCGCATTGCCCATACGCACATCTGATTCAAGCCCAGCATGTCTTACATACGCATGAACTTCTTTGCCCCACTGCAAAGCTGATGGATCGGCACATGCCTTCAGGATGCTCGAGAAAGTAAATGCATTTGGCTGGACCCCTTTTTGGCACATTTGATTGAAAAGTTCCATTGCTTTTTCGGCACGCTTGTGCTTTGCATAACCTCCAATCATAATGGTCCAACTGAACACGTTCTTGTTCACAAGTTTATCAAACACTCCACGTGCATCCTCCAATTCTCCACACCTGATATACACGCTCACCAGGTTGTTTGCCACATATGTATTCTGCTCCATTTTACGCTGGTTGATGTAGTCGTGAACCTGCTTCGCGACATTAACTTTAAGGTTTTCCTCCTTCAAGCACCGTCTCAAAACTTCAACATACATAAACGAGTCGATGGCCATGCCTTGTTCTAGTCCATTCTTCAAATTACCAATTGCTTCAGTCGTGCTTCTTGCAGTTTTCAAGGACATACTACCGCCACCACCCGGTACAATATGCCTCGACTCTCTTGCAGTACTAGGCACAATGCGTCCTCTTCCATTGTAGCCCTTAGATAGCCTGATTCATCAATAGAGTCTTCATAAGAAAACCCTTAGAAAGAAGAACACTGATACACAAAGTGGAAAGGTTGCAAGACCACTAATGCCCTGTACTCACATATGTCAATATGAACAAAATTGCATCCATCCATTTGAACTCTTAATATCTCTCACATACATAGCAATTCTTTGAAAGTCATCCCACTTTAAGTGCACCCAATAACCCAAAAGAAATAACAGAGCATATTGCACACACAAAAATCCTTAAACTCACCCAAAATCACATGTTTCTAGATGCACCTACTCTAGTCACTAGACAAGGCAGCCAACTCAATTCCTAAAGTTACCTGTCTCCTTGTGTTGTGTCTTGAGAATCTTTGGTGTAATAATCAACACGAGGGTGCATTTTCCCTTTGCTTGCCAAGCTGACCATGGCCTTTACCCATGGTGGAGTTGACCAGCCATCTATCCAAAGTGCTTTCCTTGCCACCTTATGCCTAAAGTCAGGTGATCTGGGATTCCTCTGTAGGCACCACAACCATGATCAGATCCTACAAAACTGTCTCATATTCATTTTGCATCTAACAATCAATATTCCAGGAATATTTGTTGATGACACTGCAATGATCTGAGCAGTGTTCACTCCACTCAATGACAGCAAACAACGCAATTTCATACTTGTTGCTTTACGAAGTGCCCACAAGTGCCCATGGCCTTGTACAAGCAAGAAACGTCCCGTCACTTGTTGAGCCGAGTGTTGTATCCGCTTTCTTTTATCTAGTCATACCTTGTCAGCTCTGTTGTCCCACCACTGCGTAGGATCCGCAAAGTACTCTTTCCAAAGTTCTTCAACCGACTGTAGTTCACCTGAATCCACCGCAACATGCTTTACCCATGTCAGTCACATTCTCACCAGGAGAGGCAAACTCTTTCTGTGACGATGGGCATATGATACGTACCTGAAGCATTGGAATTCGAAGGTGATCTCTTCCAAACTGATGAAAATGGTGAACACCGGATTGGTCCACTGCCTCGTATGTGAGAGGACAAGGGCAGGGATAAAGAAGGGTAGATAGGCCAGGGAGACCTGAAGACTGAGATTGAACAGATATCCTGGGTACAAAAACGTCAACACTCTGTTAATAAGCAACTTCGTACCATTCAAAGCGCTCTTCCCATCAATACCGGGGTTTAGGGTTCGGTCAACCATGTTCATATCCGGTTACGTTTGGAGAAATGTGACAACCTCTTTATCAAACATTGCTGTAAAGGAGACCTCATATTTCGACACATTTGTTGTCAGCATGAACACAGTAGTCCAACCCATGTCACAAGTCATCCAACCGCTTAATTCACTCACCTGTGCACCACCTAGTCCACGCACCGACAAAAAGCTTCTCTGTTCTCTCCTGCACTGCAATTGTTGTCTACAATCTAAATCCCACGACACCAATTGAGGTGGCAGTCCCATCACTATCTGCCTGCATTACAGAAACCAATTCACACTAACTGTTACTAAGAAGAACATCACAAAGAACAACGCCGGACTGAACCTCAGAATTGAACCTGTGGACAGAAACACATCAAATTGAGAAGAAACTACATGTGCGAAAAATCTGGTACTACCTCCAATCCTGAAAACCCGAACACATTAAATAAAGTCCACAAACAAAACCGCATACCTGACGCTTCCGGCGGCCAAATGAAGCAAGACAAGCTGCCCAAGGACGGCAAACCTCCACTGCAGCTTCACGAGGAGCAGCTCCGTCTACGGGATCAATCAATTGCTGAGGCAAGAATCCAACATACACCCATTGATTAGCATACAACCCCAGTCAACTGACTTGACTATTGAAAATTACCATCGCTTCAAAGAGGGTCATCAAAAACTTAGGTTCAAACTAAATTACAGTTCTCCTTTGATATGAATGACAAGACTAATTAAATTTAGATCGTTTGAATGACAGATATAGAAATATGCATGAAAACCTATCAGAATTGGTCATAACACATCCATGAACCGCAACAGGGGTCAGAACCCAATCCCCAACCCAGACAGATCGCTCAATCTAGTTCCCGGAATGTGTTTTCGACTTGTCTCGTTCCCTACCAGTCTGACACAACTTTGACTTCCTCCCTGCTGTTCGAGCTGCCCAATCTCCTGCCCCATGGTGCACACGTGCACACCCCTATTCTGACATATGACGATACCTCGTCTTGGGTGAATATGACAGGAATCAGCATATGTGGCACCGATTTGGCCATTTCCAGCACATCGTTCAAATGTGAAGCAAACAAAGGTGATAGCAAAGTCGCTTTCGACTCTGCAACACAAACGTGAGTTCTCAATCGGTTCGGTACATCTTACCGCCCCTAAATCCAGGCTCCTGCCACTGAACTCTGTTGCAGCTCACACCACATCTATAGTACACATTTTGAGCAGTTCTTTCTAGCTTTGTGCCTTTGTCGGGAATAAGTACTAATCCGGAAAGACATGAATCAGTGTTCTTCTCTTGCAGGCCCAAGCTTCTTTCAAGGTTCGAAGACTGGGAATCACGCAGCCATCAGCATTGAATAACTTATAGCTATGCTGATTGCCACGGACCGCAATATATCACGAGTTCCCAATTCCAAGTTGAATAAATTTCCTCAAGCGAAAATCCTAAACCCTAGTTCGCGAAACGGCTCATTTCTTCTTGCACAGTCTCTGAAACTCCCATATCTGCTCCTAAGCCAAAAAAAACCGGGATGAATTAGAGGACCTGCTACTTGAATTGCACTGCACTAATTGCGCAGCAAGATATCATCAATCAGCAAATTAATTACTCGCGCTCCACAAGCTCCGAAGGAACAAGCGCTACTCTACTCTCCTGTAGTAAGAGCAGGAAAGGTCAATACAACGTTTCTCCTACAACAGCTGGCAACTCACCTCCGTCCTACAATATCCATCACACTCCCACGAGCTCAAATTAAAATGGCTCCAAACCAACTGCCAGAGCAGAGAAACAAGTCAGAATCCCACTACAAATCCTGCACAAGCGGGCTTTGCAGTACTACTTCCCACATTCAGTCATCCTAACACAACAGTACGAGAAATCTCCCTCCTTGAGCCCTCAATTCACCACAACAGCCATACGTGCACCCGCAACAGACTGCAGCATGCAGCACCCTTGCTCTGCAAAAGCTCGCGAGCTTGGGATCAAGGAGTCCCCCAACCTCTCTCACCATGTCCATTCCTGCTCGACGCTTGCTCTGGTCTCCCTCCTTTGCGGAAACGGTAGTTCTTCTCCTCGCGAATGCCTGATACCCTTGACGCTGCTCGTCTTATCTGGGCCCCGAACATCAATCGAAACAGATTATTGTGCGGGTATTGTCTCACTCGGCCCTCTTTAATATCACATCCTCTAAGAGCATCTCCACTCTTGCACTGGCGGAGCCCCTGGCCTTCTCAGTGTTGAGCCCGCCTTCCGAATCGTCCCCCACCGCATACCTAGAATTCCAAGAAAATACCGGGCCCCACTTAAATCACTCATCAACTGAGAATCCTTCAGGGCCCGTTCTTCTTCTCTCCAAGCTTGGATTCTCCTTGTCTGACAATATTTGACTCCTTTTAAAAAAGTTGGACCACTATAGCAATTCCCACCAATGAGAATGCAAAGTTATTGCAGATATGGAGAGTAAGGGTAGGAAATTACTTCGAAGGTGAAGCCCGCAAGGAGAATGGAGCCCGCAAAAAGCCATTTGGCAAGGCGATTTGTTAGAGCAAGAGTGGAGATGCTCTAATACGGTATAACAAGGTCCGTTCTCTCACCATACATAAAATAGAACATATATCCGTTGTGGTCCCCCTCCCAAATGGAATCTAGTGGGCTTTCCAATTGCACTTGTTTTTATTCTACTGTAGTGAAAAGTATAAAGTGACGTAATAACTAACGACACAGTGGTACATTGAAAGTGAAAGTGTCATCATATCAATGCCAAAATAGCACCCAAAGAAATATTGTGGTTACATTCCTACAATTTTAGCACTAAAAAAATCCAGAATGAAGATTTTCTTAGTACTAAAATGCTTTAAATATATATTTAAATAAAAATTATATAATTACAATGGTAATTTGATTTTGTTTTAGAACTATTACAATGACTTTTTAATATGTATCTATCAATCAATTGTGATCATACTAAAACAATTGAAATTATTGAATCAACACTGAATTAGTGGTAGGAACATTTTTGATGCAATGATGATAGTCTAATTGGGTTGGAAGGATTTAGGTTTAGGATTTAGCAAAATTTTGTTGATTTTGTCCAAATCAACTTGTCTAAAGTGACTAAAGCCTATTGATCCAGGAGGCATTTTCTACTAGTGAATTTAGCTCTTTAGAGCAATTTTCACTATAAAAGTAGAGGAATTTCACTATCCTTGAGAAGACTATTACTCAATGGGAGTTGGGAGTTGATGCTACAGATCTATATCTTGTAAACATAATAGTCTTCAAACTCTCAACAATTAGATCTAAGAATAATTCACAACAACCAATTGAGGCATCAACTATGGAGGTACAATTCAAGCATTGACTCTTCACAAAGACAAAGACAAAACTACTAAATGTTGTTTTTCATTTTAGTGGTGAATTTTTCTTATAGAAATCCAAATCCAGTTAACAAATGGATTTGACCTAAAAGTTCCAAAGGTAAAAACAATTGCTACTAAACAAATAGTTTAGTTTAACACTTGACTATAGAAAAAAAATTAACTCCAAAAAATTGCCAATAGTCACTAGTATGTCTGCTAATTAACTAAGTAGTGTATTTGTTGCAATGTGAATTTTTGGTTTTTTGTAAGTTATCTAAATCTTGGAACGGAAACCGTGATCTGGGATCCGGATTCGAGTAGCAGGTAACGGAAAACCAAAAATTAGCTACGGAACGGAAGAGGTGACAATCCGGATTTGATCTGAATCTTAACTGGATTAGAGTAGGAGCGGATCTGAGTTGGAACGGATTGGGTCAGGAACGGATTTGGTCATGATGACAGATCAGACTATAAATAAGCTGACCAATCCAGTTGCCACTCTTTTTCAAATTTCTTTTGCGGAAATCGCTCTCCAGCTCGCACTTAGCTTCCCTTCCCAGCGCTTTGCTTCCTTGTTCTGTGAGTTTATGTGTGCGCGTGTGTGTGTTAGAGCGCGCAACACTTTAGTTTGTGTTGCAGGTTTAGAGGTATTCCGGTTGAGATCGGAAGAGCGAAGGTGAGAAACGAGACGTGCGGCTAGGAGAAGGAAAGGTAGCCTCAGTAAGAATCCGGTTTAGCACAGCTCGTGTCCATGCCTCAGCTCCGCAAGAGTCGAGCAGGACCGCCCAGTTCCTCCACAGTAGAAGTGAAACTCCAGAAGGTGTGTCCGATTATTCCAGTAGAAGAGAAGGAAAAGGACAACCTGATAGAGGATCTTGCCAAGATGGGTTGCGGAGGACTGATCGATAAACCTTGGGGGTTTAGGGAGGAACGGATGATTCGAGAGCTGTTGGGAAAACTCTCGAATCAGTTTGACAAGACCATCCGCGGGATTCCGGGCAGTTGGATGGAAGAAATGTGGAGGTTTGTGTACAATTTCCGGTTAGGAGGTCGAGGGATGGCCTCCTCGAAGGAGGGTTACACTCGGGGGAAGTTCCGGAGCGACGCGGACTCGAAGGATGGGCATGTGGTCGCGAACTGTTTGGACAACCGGCATCGCAACCTGTTGCAGTTCCTGGTTCCGATCATCCACCCGGAGAAGCCGACGCGGGTGACCATCGCCATCGGGAACTTGATTTTCGGAGCCCTGAGCGGGGAACGGAAAGTGGACTGGGCTAGGATCTTTTCCGATCTGGTCAACCGTCTAATCCCGAAGATCGGAGGGAGTAGACCGACTCCGTTGAGTCCCTACCTCATCCATCTGTACAAGCACCATCAACTCCTCACGGATACAGAGGAGAAGGAGTGGAAGATGCAGGAGTCACTCCTGAAGTATGGGGAATCGGAATTGGAAGAAGAAGAACAGGAAGAAGTATCCGGTTCCGAGGAGGAAGAAGAAGAGGAGGAGCTACACCGGCCGCAACACAAGCGGCAGAAGACGACGCCTCCTCACCGGAGAAGAATCCCAACCCCTTCGGTTGAGACCTCCAACCCAGGGAAGAAACCGGTTTGTGGAGAACCGGGTCCTTCCGGATCGGATCCGACGGATCTGTTCAACCCGCTGATCAACATCCTGAGCGATGTGCGAGCAGACTGGACAGTGAAGAAGCTGATTCTGAATTAGATCAGCGAGCTGGTGGGAGCACCAACAGATAGCAGCCCTGCAGGAGTGGTTGCAGAATTCATCTCCAGCCCAGATGAGATCCGGAAGCAAGAAGCGGAGATACGACGACTCCAAGAGGAGAACGAGTCGTTGAAGACGGAATTGTTGCTCCTCAAGGAGGACTTGGCTACCACACGGGAGATGGCGGAGGCTACCCGAAAAGTAGCCGAGGACGTGAAGGCCACTTTTGGGGCAACCGGAGAGGCCGTCACCAAGTCAAAGCTGTTTGACGAGGGAGTCCTCAAGGAGAAGAAAATATCCGGAACCAGGTTGGTCCGGATTTTGACGAACTACTCCGAGAAGGTGGAGTTAGTCATGATGGAAGCGAGGGTGGCAGCAAACCGGATGGAGGAGAGCAGCCGAAAGCTGAACGGAGTGACGTTGTCACGGTCATTCCATTTGTCCGACCTTTCAATGCCCGGATCTTTTCCGAACGTGGGCATTCAGACGGAAGGAAAGGATCGGACTCCCCAGTCAAAGAAGAGTGGGAGGAAGCTCGCGCAGACCATCAACTTGGATTTGTCACCGGATCTCCCAGATCGTGGAACAGGGGAGCGGAACCGGAATTTGACGGACGTCTTCAAAGAACTTGGGGAAAGAACTCCCAGGAGTCCCACACTGAACCAAGGATAGGATCAAAGTATGGATCTGACCCCGGATCAGGGTGCGGATCAAGATCAGAGCGTGGACCAAGGCGAAGACCAAATCATGGACGAAGGAACGAAGGAACGGATCAAGGAGTAGATCCGGTTATGATAGGATAGATGGGATTTTAGTTGTAAATATTTGTTAGTTAAGACCGGACCGGATTTGATCCGGATATGTCTGGTCTGGATCGGATGTTTTCCGGTCTGGCCGGCTCGGCGGGAATCGAAAGTTCCGCGCGGACTTTCCGGGCCCCTTTGTGTTAACTTTTGAGTTTTAAAATGTATATAGTCAGTCTCTGCGAAGGAGACTGGGAGTCTTTTCCCTTGAGTTTTTGTGCGTTTTCTATTGATTTCTTGTTGCACGTCTCTCCCGCGCGTGGCAGAGCTGTTTTGGTGAGGAGTTAGGAAGATGTGTGCAGATTCTAGAGAGATTTCTCCCCTTGGTGTGTTTGTTTTGCTCTTATGTGCATGTGAGTGGGTATTCTAAGTGTTGGAAGTGGATTTCAGTTCCTCAGCACCTCTACAGTTCACGATTCCGGGCGAGAAAACCGTTGTTAGGCTAGGCGGATAGGGAAGGAGTCCTTAGTCGCGCTAGAGCTTCTGGATAGGAAATCCGGTTGAGTGTCCGATCTCCCGTGAGGTCTCGCTGCCCTAGTTGGTAAACGGAAGAGCTTTAGTTGATGTTGGAACGGACGAGTTCACTTGTAACCACCTAACTTTGCATGGAGGGAACTTGGCATCAAGGTCGTTGTAGTATGAGAGGATCGTACGGGGGGGTCTTTGTGTGACCTGTCAACCGGATCGCTGTCCGGGTGGCTGTGAGAGATCAAACCAGATCCGCGCTAGTGTAGGAAGTAGTGGATTAGAGAAGTGGGTCTTCAGCCACTATAAGTCACGGAAGGAGTGGCGGGCCTGCAACTCTCAAAAGCAAGCGGCGAACCCTCTGATGGTGAAACAGAGGTAAAACTAAACCGGAGTGGAGTGAGAGTACGTGTGAGCGGACCGGATCGGATCGGTCCAGAGGAGTTCCAGAATCTGAAGTTGAAGGATCCTGGGTTGTGGAAGTTTTACAGGACCGAATAGCTTGACAGACCGGAAGAAATAGAGAGAGGTCTGGTCGTTGTTTTCGGTGTGTTGTTGTTTCCGGTTTTAGATCTAGGACCGGAAAGTAGAAATTGGAGACTGGCCGAGCTTAAGTTGGGAATAGAGCTAGACACTTCACAGAATCTCGTGGGTTCGATCTTTAGAGTCATTTTGTTATGCTTTAGAATGGTTTTTGGGAGTATAACAGGGTATTCACTTACTCTGTGCTGCGACAGTATTTAAAGCAAATACAACAAGGCAACATGAAATTAGAAGAATATTCAATTAACATTATCTCCCTTCTACACCAAGTACACTCTTATAACCTTAATATTAACAATGTAAGAAAATGGGGTCACTCAAAGCAGAGAATGGATATTGACAATGTCCTAAATTATCATAATAAGGAAAGTGGCATTAGGACTATACTTCTTCACTAAATTCTAGTTTAGGCTTGTCCATTCAGCAGGATTGAGAATTAATTAGATGCTATGACTCTGTGATTGATGAACTTTGTGGTGTTGGCAAAGTAGGTGATTGAATAATCTTCTCCATTGTGTCCTTAAATGAATCAGGGATTGGAATAAAGTTTAGTGGTAGTGGTGGTAGGATAATATTCAACTCTTGCAATAATGTGTTATGAATAATGTTCCCTCTAACAAGGTCTATAGCCATGCCTTGGTAGTAGCTGAGTGGAATTGATGGTTAAGCTTGTGATGCCGTAGAGCTATCATAATATTGGTTTAAATTTAGCGGGTTGGTGGGCAGCGAGCAAAAATCAATTGTTTTTTCTTTTAGTAAATTGACAACAATCTTTGAAAATGTAATGGTTGTTATCACCAAGGTACTAATTGCTAATGGCGGTAGAGGGGAAATGAAATGAATCGGGAAGATACAAAAAGAATTTGTTGCAAGATGATTGGCTTTGCCTAGGTTGTCTAGGCATCTGGACAAGGACATTAATCTTTGGTCTAGACGTTGAAAATCAAATTTTTTTTCAAAAACATTATTATCCATAATAAAATTGGATATTTCAGGGTTTTATGTGATAAATGTAGTCTTCATCAATGGCCTTTATGCAAAATTAAAGAATGAAAATGGTCCACCTATTATATTTTCTTCTTATATCTATGCTTAAATTTTTTTTTAAATATCTCAGACCTAAAATATTTAGATTAAATGCAATAGTCATATATTATACACCAAATAACTGTATTAACCTTGAATGATCTAAACGACCATTTTTCTAGTCAATGCTCACTTTTTTTTAATGGTCTTTTTCAAATTTTATTTTTTCTAAAAACAAAAATGAAAAATAGAGTATGTAATGAATTCAATGGTAGTAGTTTTACAGAATTCCAAGTTAAATTCCACTTTGTGGAATTTTATAAACTTCAGTGGTGAAGTGCAATTTAAGGCTCATGATTTATGAAAGAATGCAGTATCCCACAACAATATATGCATTGTCTCCACATAATCAAAAATAGTGGATAAAAGATCCATACCATCTGAAAGATAATTAATAGACACGCCCAAATCATCCACTGTAGCATCAAAAAACTTTTCTGTTATAATAGCCAAGTAAGCCAACTGCCATACACTTCACCTTTCTTGCCACTTAATCTTCATAGACATGTCCATTGTTGAAGTTGCCAACATCTAAAGCTTTTCTTTAGTCATCTCTGAATTTTCAACATGAGTTTTATAGTAACACTCACTAGAAGAAACCCGCATTGGTCTAAACAAAAATGTGGGCTGAAATTTGTTGAGAACCATGTTTCCAACGCTGGAATTTCAGAATTTTGCGTTGGAAACATGGTTCTCAATAAATTTCAGTCCACATTTTTTGTTTAGATCAACGTGGGTTTTTTCTAGTGACTTCACCTGCTTCAAGAAAAGTGTCGTGTACTTAGACTTTGCAATCGGGAGCTAATTCTTTAATCCTAAATTAAAAGCTACCTTCACCTTCTCAACAATTTTAGAGAACCATTCATCAAGTGCACTTGTAGTCCAATCTGCTAGATTGAGATACTTCTCATAAATTTTCTGTGAGTCGCAACAATAATGTCCCCTAACACTTGCTGCGCAAAGTAAATGATGTATATGAATAAGCAAAATTGCACATGATGACACTGCTATGTATATTAGAGCAACATAATACTAATTCAAATTAACAATAAGAACAGAATGAAGACCTAAAAAAATTGAAAAAAAATATAAAATGGAAAATAAATTTTTTTATATGAACCTAGTATAAGATTCCATTTAGTGCCTCAATAGTCAAAGTGAACCAAGTTCTTTGTTTTGACTTCTACTTGGCTTCAACTGCAATAAGATCCTCTATAGAGACAAATTTTTCAAAATATGAGAATGGTTGCCTAGCAATACTTTGAATACAATAAAGCTTGTTCACAAGCTTTATGGAAACATGGTTTTTTTGGTTCTCCTGGCAAAACAAGATTTATTGTGATAAAATATGTGAAGTAAACATCAAACAAAAAAAGGGTAGAATAGTGACAATTGCAGTGGTCCAAACCAAACAAAGTTTAGAAACTAAGAAGTGAAATGAAATTTTAAAAAAATGATGATGAAATATAAGGAATTATCAATTGACTTCATGTAATGTTGCCAACATAGTTGCAATGTCCTTGTTGACCTCCAAAACAATACTCTCAATAGCATAATGCCACATGAAGTCGTCCGCATGATTGCGGTTGATAATAGGCAACTATGCTTGCAAATGGTGGTTGTCATTCCTCACCAAAACATCTTGTTAGAAAAACTTTGAGATCTTCATTATTTTTGAATATTTTACTCAAATGCAGCATTTGCCTGCACCTAGTAGATACTCCACAATTTAATAATATCATCCGTGACATTTATTGTCTTCCCTTTATTGTTTTCTAAGGCCACACAGAAAACTCCATTTCCTTCCATATTACCACAAGTAACAAAGTGTGCAACAAGATTCGTGACATCTGTCGTAGCACAAGGAAGCACAAATCCTGCTATTGATGTTTAAAAGTGACTTAAACACCATTAAGACGACTCGTGTATTGTTTCCAAGAGATTTAGTTTGTAGTTCCTATAGAGATGACCGGTACGGGATGCGGAAGTCAACTTAAAACTCCAAACACACCGAATGTAGAACCGAAAAGTATATACTTACTTCATGACTACTTCTAACTCTTTCTTATCTCATTTGTACCTATTCAACAACCAGGAAGGATCGTCCAAACACTGTTGTGAGCGCTTATTTACCCACCCTTGGTAAATAAACGAGCACAACCAGGCTCTCTATAAATAACCGCTTTGACTCGATCTATGGGTGTCTAGCGCCAATTTATTGTGTCTTCCAAGCAATGGATCTTTTCTATGTTCCTAATGGTTGCTAACTGGATACGAAAAGAACAAAACCCCAATTGAAATTACTATGATTGCTTTGGCTGGGTCAAAATTTAAAAGGACTTGGTTTGAGCCTTTAAGTTAACACTTGGAGCTCTAGGTTTATTTTTTGTGATTTATTATTAGTTTTTAGTGTCAATTCATGCAAAATAGCATGAATTAGTAATTGAGAGGAGTTTGGTAGAAGTTCCTATCAAATTAGTGAAGAGTCTTCCTAAAATCATGGAAAGCACAAAATACTCTGCTTTTCTATGTTTAGGCCTTAGTTTAGTGTCTTAGAGTCCATATTAACGTTTTAGAGCGATGTGAGGATGTGAGTGTTAGCCAGTTCTAGTGTCTTGTCCATGTAAAACTCAATATGTAAATATATGTGACAGCTTGGCTAAATTATAAAAGTCTATATCCAGGTTTAGAAGTGTTTAGATCCAATTCATGTGAAATTTGGACTAGTTATGTGAAGACCTACAAATGTTGAAGAGGGTGTACATGAGGTAATAGGAGCCAAAGTCAACATCCTATGGCTGCTTTTAGTGTCTGGTTTTAACTAGGACTTGGATGAGCTGTACGCGTAGTAAATGTACAGCGCCACATTTGGAACTCCCTGACAACAAGCCAACGGCTTTTTCACCTTTTTTTTCAATTTTCTCGTCCAGGTCCTGCCCAAGTTCCGCTCACGTTGTCCGACTCAAGTGTTTGCGCAGGTTTTGTTGTGGCGCTTAGACTACGCTCAGGCTGCTGAGATGTGCTCAACTTCTGATCTTTGTTAATCTTGTATAGGGTTGGCTTGCTCAGGCGCGTGATTACGGTTTAGCTTTGGAGCTTGAGCGATTCAGGTTGCGCTTGCGGGTCATCAACTCGGTGGCGGATAACTTATACAGTGCATTTGGATGCTTTGCTCTTGATGTTCCCACCTTGAAGGTTTGCTGTCAACCGCTAGGGTTGAAGGTCTAGTTTGAGCGTGTTTCTACAATATATCAGTTTCAATGACCTCTTTAGTCACGGTGGAGGGCTTATGGTTTAGTTGTGATTTAAGGGCATCGGTTTGCTTTTTGCATTGAAGTTTAGCTCTTAGGTGAGTCTATAGTGTACAATGGAGTCAAAGGTGGTGCGGGGAGAGTCCGCAAAACTGTCGAGAGAGAGGAGGGGATCATTTGACAAGAAGCAGAAGTCCGTGAAAGCCCCTCAGTCTGTTCCAGAGTTGCTTCTAGAATTAGCATCCCTTAAACTCCAGACGCCTGATTTTTTTATAAAGGAGAGAGGCTTGTGTGGACGTGGTCTAAACCCAAAGCACTTCGCTGATATGGCTTGTGTGATCCATGAGAGAATCGAGGAAGTTTGGGGAAAGTGTTCAACCTTTAAGACAACCAACACTACTCTGAATGCACAAAGTAGGGCAGAGCTTCTCCAGTTGTGTGCTAAAATTTATGGGAAGGTTGAGATTACAAATAATGAGTTTATGGCTTGGGTGGTAAAAGGTTACATTACGGAATTGATGGGTTTTGATGTAAATTGGGCATCCGTTGTTGCATCAACGACCCAACTTCTTGTCAGTTGATTGGAGGAGGAACTCTTCAAGAGAGATCTTACTTCGGAGGAGGCTGCTACCCTGAAGCATTTGGCGCCTTATGTTGTTGCAAAGCCTTCCGTTTCCCACTCAAAGGCTAGTGCAAGGACCAGCGGTTTTGGGTCACAACCGGTGGAAGCGAAGTTCTCTGGAAAATTCAAGCCTGCGTGTGGTGGCGCACCTCCCGTATTGGTAGCGGAGGTTGTTCAAGCAGAAGAGGTGCTAGCTGTTGAAAGCGAGCTCCTGAAAAATACAGAGAGTAAAGAGAGGTTTTTGAATGCTTCAAAGACCAGCATTGCAGAGAGAATCATCGGATTCAAGTTTGGGATGGACGATAGAAATGTCGATGCAGTAGAGGCGGCCGAGAACGTCAAGGTGGTGGAGGAAGGGTTGAAGCAAAACGGGCTTCTAATCTTGGAATTGGAGATTAATGTGAGTAATTTCTTTGTATTTTTGGGCTCAGGGTGACAATCTGTAGTACTACATGTTGGGTTCTTTGATCAGTTTGATGTGGTTGGGATTAGGGTTCTGAGTTTGTAATAGACAATCTTTCAGTGGTCTGGATGGGATCAGGGTTTAGGGTTTAGGATCATGCACAATTCTCGCTTATACTGCTCTGGTAGGGATTAGATTTTTAGGGATTAGGATGCACAGGCTGGTTTACAAAATGATTTGGCAGGCTAAGTTAAAGGTCAGATTACTCATTCTATGTTTGTTGTTATTAGGAATGCAATGGAAGTGGAACCATATTGTTAAGTAATTTGGGACTTTTGGATCTGGAGTTCTAAAACTACTCTCTTGTGCACCTAGGAGTTTGGGATATTCTTGGTAACATAGGGTTGCGATCGATTGCTTTGATCTGAGCATATTCAGCATTCACTAGCTTTGTGATGTCTTTTGAGTTTGAACATTTTCTCTTTCTCTCTTGACAGGTGCAGCAATTTCGAGACAACCTCGATGAAGGCAATGATCAATTTATTGTTGAATTACAGAAGTTAGAGGAATTGAGGTTAGAGCGAGAAGTGCAATCTAAGAAGCTGGAGTTTGCTAACTTTAGTTTAGAAGATTGTCAAAAAAGGGCCAAGAAAGCTAGAGAACATTATATTGATGCTGGTCTAGACATGTGGAAGTGTGAGGCTGACATTGCAATGGTGAAGAGAGAGTTAGAAGAGGTGCGACGATACAAAGATGAAATTGCAGATCAGATCCAAATGATGCAGCAGGGAGGAGGAGTGGCTTGCTGGCCAAAACCTTGCCTGCATCCTCATTTGCCGGATGAGGTTGGAACTGTGTTTGAATTGGAAGCTTGTTCATTTTGTAACCGGTGGTACACATCGTTTGATGTTGTTATGGCAAGCTGCAGGCATTTGTATCATCCATTTTGCATTGCCAAGGTTGCAGAGACTCAAAATACCTGTGTGATTTGCAAGAAGCCTTTTCATCCTGCATGGTATAGGTCGTTTGATTTCTGCTCACGGGAATCAGATGTGCAAGATGCCGTTGTTCAATCATTGTTGGAAAGGTCCATGGAGGAGTTGAGTGACACTTTGAAGGACAGTTTTGGTATTCCGATCCCTGAATGTGAGTGAATCTCTGAACTTGTATGCTAAACTAATTTAGTGCTTTGGAATTGCTGGTTAGTTCCTAGATCTGTTAGTATATACAATTTTATTGTGGGCAGTGCTTACGATTTGGTTGATTAATTGCTTTGGAAGTATGGCAATCCTTGAGTTGATTTTGGATTTAGTTAAGTGCTTTCAGGTTATGTTTGTACTCTGGTCACGACACTGTTATTACTTTGGAGGTAAGTACTGCTGAATCATGTGCCTAGTAAAGTGCTTTTGAGATATTTAGAGGTAAGGACATGCTAACACAAAGCACTTGAATGGGTGTAAAGTTCCTTCCCTCAAGCATACTTGGTTGCTAGCGTATCCTGCTTACAAGCGTAAATGACATTGCATTTGTGCTTTAGTGATGGAGTATGATTGGTTTTAGGCTTTGGTATTTAGAGTATGGTTGCTTTTGTCCTTGAGTGCTGGAATGTGGTTGCGAGTGTACTTGGCTTCTTGCAGTACTCACTAGTTCCTGCTTGGATGTTGGAGCGTGGTTACGAGTGTGCTTGGTTGCTAGAATACTCATGAGCTTCTGCGACAAATGCTGGAATGTGGTTGTGAGTGTACTTGGATACTAGAATACTCACTTATTTCTGCATGGGTGCTGGAAGACTCTTGCATTTGTGCTTTGGTACTGGATACTCTTGCGTTTGTGCTTGGCAGCTAGTTATTCTCGTATTTGTGCTTCGGTTTGTGCTTGGTTGCTGGTTATTCTCTTGGTTGTGCTTCGGCTTGTGCTTGGCTGCTGGTTATTCTCCCGGTTGTGCTTTGGTTTGTGCTTGGCTGCTAGTTATTCTCCTGGTTGTGCTTCGGTTTGTGCTTGGATGCTGGATATTCATGTGTTTCTGCTTGGGTGTTGGGTACTAACTTTTCTTGTGCTTGGATGTGCTTGGGTGCTGGATATTCAGGCGTCAAGGGTTGGGTGCTGGGTGCCTGGGTACTAACTTTTCCTGTGCTTGGGTGTGCTTGGGTGCTAGATATTCAGGCATCAAGGGTTGGGTGCTGGGTACTCACTTGTTCTGTGCTTTGCTGCTGGACGCCCATGCGTTTGTACTTGGATTTTTGAATACTCATGTATATGCTTTTGGATATTGGAATGTGTTATTCAAATTCTAATAAGGATACACAACAAGTTCGGGTGATGGAATTAGCAGTTTTTAGTTAGTCTATGTGCTTAGAGCGATTTTGATGTTGTTTTTGATAGCAATGGATCACATTTAGGACCTCCACATTTGCCAAAGCAAAGCCTGAGCTGCTTAAATACTTTGAGTGTGCATAATTGGGCCCCTATTGTCCTATTGGTTTTCTGGGCCACTTGGAGATATAATACTGCTGGTTTAGGCACTTTTTTGCAACTATCGATTGACTAATTCTGTCTTTTGTTTGTATGGTCACAATCTCGGGGGAAACAATCTGATAGGGGATCGTGTGGATCAATCTATCAAGTGCAGCCTGGAGTCCCCTGCATTTTGGGTAGCAGATTGAAGGATGCCACACCATCACATGGACAGAATTTGCAGCCCCAAACAAAAGTAGGTCCTAATGGTGACGGTGTTGATGAGGTAGACTCCCCAGCAAAAGTGGCAATAGGTGGTACAAGCGATGATGCAATAAATCCGGACTTAGCAACAATGGGCGCATTAAAGGATATTGATGCACTACTGTGCCCTAGTGAAGAGGCGGGTGAGTTTGAATTTGGTGGCAACTAATTCTAGCATGAGGATAGCAATGTTTTAAATTATAGTGTTTGTACCTACAAGTGTCTGAATTGCTCCTGTTGGCTTTCTTAGCCCAAATTTGCACCCCACTGGATCTTGTATCCACAACCATGGAGGATATGGTGATTGCAGCAAGTCCAGCGGAGGCAAGTCCAGTGGAGGCGAGTCCAGTGGAGGTGAGTCCATCAAGTCCAGCAGAGGGTACAAGTGCTGCGAGATATTCTTTTAGTGTGAAGAGGTCTTGTGATCCATGTATAGATGATTCTAGCATGAGGAAGAAGGTTACCAAATCATGTGCATCCAACCAGAGCAGTGATGTTTATAAAGCCACAAGATTGGAAAAACGGTCTCCTTCAAAGAACGGAAGTTCTTGTAGACATGAATGTAGGAAAGGAGATGTAGAGCCTGAATATGTCACTTTTACAAGAATACATGATATACAAAGTGTATTTGATGTTTGTGTTGGTGGACTGGTTTTTGAATTAATTTGAAACTAGCTTTCTAGTTAGAAAAGGGCTTGGACATTTTGAAGTTAAAGATTCCTTGTGAACCATATATACATATTGGATAAATTTCTATTAAATCTCCTTTTAGTGCTCAAATATGACTTTGTGTACAAATTTTTAGCTTACAATAGTATTGAATTGTAACCCATACCTTAAGTTAGGTTGTTTGTTTTGTTTGTTATGTTAGGATGTTTTGAATTGTAAATCCCCTAGTCACATTCTTAGTACGTCAAAAAGCCCTCACCAAGGAAGGGTGCACATGCTCTATAGCATGAATTTTGGACCTAGAATGGAGAAATTATGAATTTCGGAGTCACTTTTGAATTAAAACTTTTTAGTAAATTACTTCTATTTTTTTTAATTGTCACAATAACACAAAGGATACTAGTTAAACATGATATTGCAATCAAGTGTAGGTATGGTTTCAAAATGCAAAAGGCTTATATTGGATAGGTTTAAAGGTTAACCATTGAGGTCAAGATACAATTGATGGATGAGTTTTGGCGAAGGTTGATAAGAAGAAGATGAATTTTTGGACAACTACCAAAGCAAAGACAATGCAAGCTATTGCCATGGAAATTGAAAATTACAAGCCATATTATGCTATGAGAAAATGATGAAAGCATAGATTGCTTTCAATGGAGCAAAAGTGATACATCTCACTAAGAAGATTCCTAGTTTGTAATTGCTAGCTTGTTCTATATCCATTCAATGATGGCCACATGTGGCATTTTTCTTAATTAAAGTAAAAATAACCTGTTACTAGTTGGATACTTCACATAGGATCTAAAGGATGTAGTCCCTATGGTGCGGTGATCTTGCTTTAAAAGAAATCTTGCTTTAAAAGAAAAATAAGAGACCACTATAAATTTAATTATCTTACAAGCAGAATTCTTTTTCTTGTTCTCACGTACATCTAAATAAGGCAAGGCTCCTCAACATTGTTTGATCATGTATGTCCAAACGTCCCTCCATATTCATTCAACTTTTTCTAGGGCTCTTAAATAGGGGATTTGAACTTTAAACAACAAAAGCCCATGTAAATTATTTTGCCAAGTTGACTTGTGATTTCATTTAAAATTTCATCAAGTATACTAGATATAAAGAAGAAGGATTTTTAGTTCATCCTATTTTTTTGCAAAATATTATGGCCAAATAGGTCCAATCCTCATTCCATAGAACAAAATATAAAGTAAAAGAACCACCACAACAAGTCTCACTTCCCATTCTACACTCAAAGCCTCATGGCAAAAAATAGTAAATTTCCAAGGCTCTAATTAACACATGTCCATTTTAGAAAGAACACAAATAGGAAATGAATTAATAGTCAAAAGTTTGGGCTTGCACCAAACTCTTAAAAAAAAAATTATGAAATGAATTATCCACAAGTTTGGACTTGCAAGCAACCAACTTTGTCTCAAAAAAAATTAAATGAATTATTCACAAATTTGGACTTGCATCAAATTTTTTTAAAAGAAATATGAAAAGAATATACTATTATTCCAAAAGTCTTGGCTTGCTCCAAACTTTTGTCCCAGATAATATTAGATGATGTATCCAAACGTTTGGTCATACTAATTGAAAACACATAGAAGCCTCTATGTTTAATTTACCATATATACGTTTACTAAATTAAATTAGTGCATAATCAACTTGCACATAGAAGCCTTGGTAACTTAATTTAGATGCCTGCATGTTGGCCTTTGAGCATATGGCCATTAACCCCTAAAGGCCCAAGGCCTTTTTTCTGCCAAAAAACACTCAAAACTGCCATTTCTATAGCAAAAAGTACAAAAAATTTCAAATTGTTTTTTTTCACATCTAACCATAGGATCTTACACCTGACTAGTATGAGAATGTGTGGAAAAAATTTCAGAATTTTTGACTGCTCAGATTGCAAGATATCTGCGTTTAAAGTGGAAAAAACAAGTTTTTCAACACATTGCGGGACCAGATTTTTTGACTTTAAACATTTTTAACTTAAATTTTTTGCACTACAGCGTTTTGAGCTTTAAATCTTTATAGTGGAGAATTGAGTTGAGAGTCTAGGAAAAAAAACAAAATTCAAAAAAACTTAATTATCATTCTTAAAAAAATTGTTAAGTAGAAGTAGGTATAAGATAGAAGGAAAATCTAAAATATTCATATATTTTAGATGGAATTAAAATGCACTAATCCCAATGGTGAGATTGTTCTAGAAAGTAAACTAAACCATTCCAAAAAAAAAATTGAAAAATTACAAAAATTGCATTCCGAAATGAATCCTACAAGTTATTTTTTTCAAGAAGATGCTCTAACTGCCCGAAAAACAAGAATGTCCATAACTTCCTCATAACAAATCCAAATGAAATGAATCAAAGCTTTTCAGATAGACAAAAATATAATCTATGAGAAAAAAAATAATTAAAAAAAAATTAAAAATTTTGCAAATTTTTTTTGCTGCCCCCCGTCCCCACGCATTCCAAGAAATGGCATAACTTCTCGCTCAAAGGTCCGATTTCAAATTTTTTTTTCTGCCACGTACCTCTATCAATTCTTCATGTTCACAAAAAGTTTCAAAAAATCAGGAGAAAAATTTCAGCAAAAAGGTACATGCCCGAAAACGGATTTGTCCCCCGAAGGGACAATGGGCTTTTAGGGGTTAAATTAAATGACCAAGGCACAATCAATTCACAAATACATTCCTTTTCGGGTTTTTGGAGAAGCCACTATGTTCAATGTGGATGCCTAGGTTACAAGAGTGCGAGAGGTCTTGATTATCCCATATTGTTTGGTGTTAATTGAGTGGGCTCCTATATAAAGGCTTGTATATATTAATCACTCAACCTGGGGGCCCAAGGGCGGACCATGCCTCAGTCTCATTGGAACAGGGGGAATCTCCATTGGGCCTCCGGACCCCTCCCTTTTCGTTCCTCCTAAAATGGACATGTGTTAATTAGAGTAGATAAATGTCACATGTCAAACTATTTAGTTTAGGCCTCCAATTCAAATTCTATTGAAACTAATACATGATGTTTTGATTTAAATCCAAAATTTATCACATGTGGCTACAATTGAAAGTGGTCAAAAAATAGTACAATTGAAGCCAAACAATATGACCTAATGTTGGAGTGGCAATGTAATTCTGTATATTCAAGTGACGCTTCTTATTTTATTAATTCATTAATTTATACAAGGGTGGAGGCCAACAGTCATGGACAATTTAAAAGGACACCCTTACAGTGCCCTTACTCCTCATTCAACTTGAATTCATAAAATTGCCAATCTCACTAATCTTTTTAAGAAATGGACCATATACATGTTCTACATGGAAGAGATTGGAATCAATTCACATTTTAGATCACCAAGATGGGACTTCTTCCAAGAAATTGATAATGGATTTAGAACATAAATTTTTTGATTGGACAAACACCTAGTTTAATTAACTGACTACCCTAAATTTTAACATTCAGACAAGGGTCATTTCATTACCATTTTGGCAATGAGTTCATTCCAACAAATTTAGGAAAACTGATTGTACCCTATACCTCGCAGCTACAGGAATACAGTGCATTTGGGGGTACACGGTTACATCTTTCTCAAAGGGGTTACATTGGTGTAACTTCTCCCGTGTAAATGCATGGAGTCCTTTGTAAATGCGTGTTCCGGGTTACAAGGGTGCGGCCGTCTACCTACCACTGCATCTTGGCAGGACTAAAACAAATGATTTATGACTACAATTAAGAAAGTTGCAACGGCACAATTAGAATGTATTGATTGGTGCGCACGAAGCCAATTAGGCTCTATGTTGTTGATTCAATTTCATTCTATTTAAAGAATAAAAATTTTAAAAAGTATTCGGATTTGAAGGATTGAAATTTAATAGAATCAAAAGTTTTATTTATTCAAGATTCAAGATTTAGGGGTTTAGGGGTTTTAGAAACATATCAAGATGTTGTAGCCATAGAATTAGGAGATTAGGGTGTGCTAAAAGGGTCCCTAGTCACTGATATAAAGCCTCCATGTCCATTTTGTTCTTTGCTATTTTGTTGCAATTAGATATGAATGAAAAAACTTCATTTTTATGGGTCAAAAAAAAGAGTTACACATTTACATCAAGTCAGAAATTTCAACTTTTTTGAGAAGAATTGAAGTTGGTGTTAATGTTTAAAAAAAATGAAGAAAATTCATATTATATAAAAATGATGATAAAAAAACCAAAATCTTACCATAGATGTATATTATAGTGCACAACATCATTGTCAAAACCAAAGTTTTCGGGTCACTCTAAAATTAGAAAATCAAAAAATCTGGGTTAAAGCCCTAGAGTTCATATTGCTTTCAAATATCCAAATTCACAATTTTTTTCTAAATTTCTAGTTAGAATTTAAATCATCCTTACTGAACCTCTTTTCATTAGTTTAAGGTGGAAATAATTCAAGAAACATTTTTATGGATGAAATTTACATCAACAACAAATAATAAGAAATAGACAAAATATAGTATAACAGGGAGCTATGAACTAAGAGTTTTTTTTATAGGAAAGTCAATACTACCATAAAGAGATTTGCAAGAATATTCACTAAAACTATACTTAGGTACCCTAACAAGACGTGTAGGCCCCAGAAAATCATCTACAAAATTCAATATGTTTTGTGCCACTGTCTTTGTTAACCCCTAAAGGACCCGGGGTGTTTTAGGGTAGTCCTTGTTTTCTTGACTAGCTCTCGTGACAAGCATAATTCCTCATTTGTGTGGAATAATTTTCATGATCCCCACCATTAAAATGAAACAAGACTTATTTAGCTTTCATATAAAAAAAGATCAACAAAATTGCATACTTTTGGTAAAAATGCCACCGTTGACAAGAGCGATGAAAGATGTTTACTTAGGGAGTACTTTGTATGTATATTTGGGTCAGGCAATGGCATATGGCTATTTTTAGGCCACAGTTTTCCACGTTGGGAGCAGGTTCTGCCGGGTTTTTTTATTTTTTATTTTTTGGGGGTGTGGCCCTATCTTTTGCAATATTAGTCCAAATGGGGAATTTTTTTCCCCATCCAGACTGATTTTTCCCCCTCTTTCCAATGGGAGAAGTTTTGCCTTTGAATTCATCCCTAGGAAAAAGTTAGATTTGGGGAGCACTTCTTCTTCTTTGAATTCAATGCTTTCATTTGGGTTTAGGGCCTTCCGTTGTTTGGGGTTTAGGATGTTCTTGTGGCCTTCTTTTCTTAATTCTACCTCACTCATGAATTCATTTTGAATTTCTTTTCCCTCCTCTTTTGTGGAAGAAATGGAAGGGGGTTATGTTCAAAGGATTTTGGCCTCATTCTTAGAGATGGTTTTTTATGATGAGAATTCGTGCCTTCTTTCAAGATTTTGTTGGTCCTTTTTCCGAAAGATATTTTGAAGGTTTAGGGTAGCAATAGACTTCAGTTGGGATTTTATTTGCATGCCATCCACGGTCAACGTGTCCAGTAATCCCCCTACCATAGCAATCATCTTAGACAAAAATGAAGAGCCATCGGGAGAGTTGAAAGGGTTTAGGGCTTATGGCCCTAAACTGCTTCTACATAGGATTTAGGGTTTAGGATTCACTAAAAACAACAATAGTAGGAGAAATGAGGGTTGATTTCATTGACCTTTGGGTAGTATAGCCATAATCAAATCTAATTTTTAGAAGGGAAAAGGGTTTAGGCTTTTAGGGTTTAGGGTTCACTAGAAACAACAATAGTGGGGGGAATGAGGGTTGATTTCATTGACCTTTTGGTAGTAGGGTCATAATCAAATCTAATTTAGATTTATATATATGGCTTTATATATATGTGGAAAGCTTTGAATTTATATTAGATTTATATATATGAGGAAAGCTTTGAATCATCTCATTTTGATTTATGAATCAAACGTTATGAGGATTTTTAATTTGCAAACATTTATGGATTGTCTACTCTAAAATAAACTTTAAAGTTGTTTATTTCACTCCATTTTCAATATTTTTCAAAAAAAATAAAATTCTAGGATGTAGATTGTTTATTACAACATTGCAACCATTGGGATTGGCATTTTCCAATTCCATAACTAAACTCTTAACAATTTACTGTTTTGAACCATTCTCTATTTCTTTCTACATACTATTTTTTTCCTATATGTTGTGCAATTCCAAATAATCTGAAAATTTTCAAGCATGTAGCCAACTTGCCCTGAAGAATGAATCCAAAGAAGCACATCCATTTTGGAAATTTTTTCATAATAATCTAACCTTGTAAAGTACAGTTGCCCCATTTTTCGTAGGGCCAAAAAAAAAGGAACTTTGCCACTTCAAATACTAATATCTCCCAATCTACACAATGGAAATTGGGTTGATTTTTTCCACACATTCTCAAACCAGAGTACTAGAAGATCCTACAGTTACATGTGTCCAAAATTTTTTTTCAAAAAATATTGAAAATTGAGTGAAATAAATGACTTCAAAGTTTATTTTAGAACTATCTACAAATAAAAACTTCTCATAACTTTTTCTCATTGACCAAAATGGAATGATTCAAAGCTTTCCACACATATATAAATCAAGAGGGTGAATCCCTCTGTTCTTCGATAAAGTTTTGATTGCTTAGTTTATTAAGCCTCCAATAGAAGCCAATGCGTATATTTACATTTGAAGTATAGAAAATGGATTTAGAATACTGAAAAATGTCAATTCAATTGATTTTGGTACAATAATAAACCATCTACATCCTAGCTTTAATTCTAGGATTTAGGGTTTATAGGTCTTTAGAAGGTAATTATTTTGGAGACTTGTACATAACAATCTACTTCAAGGCTTTAGGGACATTAGAAATGGGTATAATTTCATCTAGAATATTTATTTTGGGAAATCAATATTCATAAGTGTGCTAAATCAAAAAGACCAAATAACAATATAAAACCATTTGGATTGAAAGAGTGACCTAATCTGACCTTTTTTTTTGGTACACCTAGTCTTAGATTATTTCATCTAGTAGTATGGAAATGGATTTAGGGTATAAATTTCAAACACTTTGCCCACACAGATTGCAAATTATCTACAATTAAGGGTAGAAAATAAACTTCTTAAGATACATTGCAGGGCTTCATGAAACTTTGAACCTTTTTCACGAAAATTTTGGCACTACAAAGTTGGGAAGGTAAAAGGGGTTTTAGGGTGTAGGATTCAATTGAGGGTCTTGGGAAAGAAAAGTAGCAAACCAATCTAAGTTGAATTCCTAAGAAATTGGGTTGGATTTAGGGTGTATAAGGTAGGAAGAAAATCTAAATTCTTTATATTTCTAAATTGAAAATAAAAGGCACTAATTCTAGTAGTAAGATGGACGCGCAAGAAAATATCCCATGGAGAGTTGCAGTTAACCCATAAAGGACAAAACACCGTGTGTAGGGCAATATAGCAATTTTGGGCAGCTCCCTACAAATGGAATTTTTCTTTTTTTCTTTTTTTTAAAAAATTCACACAATACATGCCCAAGGAGTAGCTTTGAGGCCCAACAATTTTCATAACTTTTGACTGCATGGTTAAAAAGTTATTGCATGATGTATCATTTTCATTTATTAGTGGGCAATTCAAGAAAATCTTAAAAAATCACTTTTAAAAATTAAAGAAAATTGAAACTAGGGTTATAGATTTAGGTATATGTGAAAGGCTTTTTTGATCATTCTTTTTTGATTGATGAAGTGAAAGTTATGAGGATAGTTAGGGAATCTCTACTCTATTAGGGTCTTTGAAGGCCTTTATTTAACTCAGTTTTCGATATTGAAAAAAAACAGGGTAAACATAGGGTGCATATTCTTAACCCCTAAAGGACCAGGGTGAATTTTGGAGCAACATAGCGTCTTCGGGCAAGTGCATGTGGGTAGAGATTTCCATATTTTTGGCCCAAATTTCACTAGAAGGAGCCCGTGTTTTTTCGGATGGTTCAAATAGACGGGCACATTTAAAAAAACATGAGATCAAAGATGCGGTAGTAGTCCTAGAAAGCTGAATTTAGTTGGATGTTTTTAAGAACGTGTGTATGTTACATGTATAAGGAGTTCATATTTTCTGCGCCAGGATTGTTTAGTAAGACATTGAAGAAAACAAATACACATTTTTTTGAACGTCCAAAAAAACATGGATTTACCATGTTGGCAATGAGGGTTAATTCCATTGTAGGTAACTTAGGAAAAATTACTATGGAGTCTTATCAAACGCTGCCCCATTGTAGAAAATAGAAAGGAGGGGCAGCTCCTTTCTACATTTCTAAAAAGACTTATATAAATGGATGCAGAACTTTTGGTTCTTCAACATTTCTATTATTACTTCTAATATAGTACAAATAGCATAAATAAAAGCTAAAGAGCTAGTCTAATGTATTGTACCTTATTTTCTCTCTATTGATATGTATTTTTTTGGTCCTTTATATATGAAAGAAAATTCTACAAATTTTGTGCTCATTTGTTGCATATTCCTGTCCCAACTACATTATTTATTGAATTAAATAATCATTGTACATACTTCTATTTCCAATGTCTTTTTAAATAAAAAATAATATTTATAAAATGGTCATAAATTAGTTTTTCATTTCATATGTGAATGACAACAATATGTATGAATGACGAAATAATAGCTGAAGACATGCCTAGTAATGCTATGTAGTCCCTTATGATTGGACATTGTAATTTATAAGTACTTAAATGCAATTCGTGACATGTCTTTGGAGGAGGATGTGCAATATGCACATATATTTCATTGTTAAGCTACTTGGAAGACTCTCATGAAAGATTGATGTTTGTTAGGTTATAATTTGATAATGCAATATTGAGTTCAAGATAGCAATGAAAGTTATCTCCAATTGTTGTGAGTAATATGTCATCATTGAAGTGAAGAACATGTGTTAAGTCCTAATGTCCTGTTGTCCCCTTTGGGGAGAAAATGAATTTTGGGCTCACTACTATGGTCTCAATATTCATCATAATAATTTGAAACTTTTTGTAAAGATAAAAAAACACAATATCTTTCCAAAAATTTAATGTTTATTTCAATCGGTGCTTAGGAGTTAGGACCTAAAGTTTTGGGACAAAAGCTCATTTTTTAAAGTGCATTTGGCAGAAATCTTCCCATCCTAAATTAATCTTAAAATGAATTTTTTTTTCTCATATAATAGAATTCTATCTATATGGGAAGCTTTGATTCATTGCATTTGGACTTATTATGTAAAAGTGATGGACAATCTTATTTTATAGGCAATTAAAGCATCTTTTTAGAATCTTAACATATAAGATGCATTTTTTAATGTAGTCTCCACAATTTTAAAAGAAAATTTATTTAAGAAGGTTAAGTTTGTTTGCTAAAACAATCTCACCATTGAAATTTTGGTGCTTCAAATCCCATCTTAGAGCTGTTAACCCCTAACTACCTTAGCAACCATATATGTCTAAAAGAATATAAAATGTCCAAAAAAATGTCCAAAAAATGTCCAAAAACGTCTAAAAAAATATATGTCTAAAATATATATGTCCAAAAAGATCCTACAGTTACATATGCCTAAGGGGTTACTGTTCTTAGGGTTTAAACTTATACTAGAAATGACAATTTTGAAGTGTTTACAGTGAAAACATAGTCAAAAAACTTTAGGAGTTAAAATAAAAAATTGAAGTAAATAGAAAAATAAAAAATTGGCCATTTGTAACAAATCTATAGAGATGGTCACCACCAAAACAATGTTTTATAGGGTGAAAAAAATGCAGACACAATGAAGCTCATTTTATAGACTTCCATACCACATTAAATTATTTTTTTGTAAAATTCCTTTTGTTACTAGCTACAAATCTACTAGAAGACCATTTATTCCAAATTTCAATTCAAATTTTGTTTTGGGGGGTGACAAATAGCTCCCTGGACCCCCAAAATGGCGAGTGTAGCATGATCTGTGAAGCTTACCAGAAGGATCACTTGTGCTTGAGGTTCACAATTAGTTCATTCTAGCATATTGAGAAAAATCCATCGTTTTGACATATCGTTTGCTGGGTTTTACCTGGGATTGATATGATATTTGGGATTGGCTTGTAGATCAACTTCAATTTGCAGTCATGGACGCACCACGTAGAAGTGACAAACGGAGGTCCATATGCAAAGAAGCTCTTATAGCCATCACAGTGGAGGAATCTTTAAAGTGGTGAGATGTTCTAGAATAGAATGTTCTTTGTACTGCGGAATGGTTTTGTATTTTGTGGTAGTGATTTGAAGCTTTTGTGGACAATGCAACAACTCATGTATCTTTTAGGGGTTAGGGTGAATTTTACCCTCATGGTCCCATATTTGATATCTCATACAGTTCCTGGAGTCGTTTATTGGGAGGATACTATGGGTTTTACTTCTCATGGATGTTGAATTTTGTTTATTGTGGGATAGATGTTGCCAAAGGATTTAGGGTTCAAATTTTTGGGGTGGTGAATTAGAACTATTGGTTAGTATTGATTCCTTCTTTCTGTACATACAAACCTCATGTTCTCTATTCAAGCAGTTGTTTATAATTGGCACCATCGGTGTGCATGTTTGTACCATTGAAACTAAATGTAAATTAGGAAATATTGTGAAGTAAAAGGAAAGATTCTTGGAAGGAAATAGACTACGGTATTTGGATAATTGGCTTTCTAAGGTCTAGACATGCAAAGCTTTCTGAAGTATGGTCTCAATGGATAAAGAAAATGCACCTTGTAAGTCATTCAACTGTTTCTAGACCTCTCATCTCTTACTTGGACTTTGCATATTAGACAATTGCAGCTTCTTATTTCCAGTGCATGCATGATACCCTCTTCCAAGGCTGCAAGATTTATTTTGAGTAGGGTTAGTATGGCTCTTGGTGCCCTTGAATTCTAAGATGAATCTTAACAGTGAGATGCAACTTTGGACTCCCTGTGCCCTTCTTGCTAAGTACAACAAGAAATGCTCATTGATGCTGCACAAACTTGAAAAATGAACTAAAATTGCAAATTTTTCAACTTAAACATTTATAGGGAATACATTTAGATGCCAATTGCATCTATATTGAACTCTAATTGAACTTTCAATAGAGAGTTATTTTTAAGAATTTTTTGTTCATTTTTTAGGCTCTTTTTAAAAAAGTAAATAAGGGGTGCAAAACTATTTTCAATTCTGCAGTGTATCTTTTTTCTTCAAAAATTTGTAACTAATTATTATCAACATATAAAAATACCAAACATTCATAATATAAAATTTCAAAGTGGAAGAATCTACTAAAACCCATTCTATGTAGGGTTTAGGGTTTAGGGTTCACTAAAAACAACAATAGTAGGGGGAATGAGGGTTGATTTCATTGACCTTTGGGTAGTATAGTCATAATCAAATCTAATTTTCAGAAGGAAAAAGGGTTTAGGGTTTTAGGGTTTAGGGTTCAGGGTTCACTAGAAACAACGATAGTGGGGGGAATGAGGGTTGATTTCATTGACCTTTTGGTAGTAGGGTCATAATCAAATCTAATTTAGATTTATATATATATATATATATATATATATGGCTTTATATATATGTGGAAAGCTTTGAATCATCTCATTTTGATTTATGAGTCAAATGTTATGAGGATTTTTAATTTGCAAGCATTTATGGATTGTCTACTCTAAAATAAACTTTAAAGTTGTTTATTTCAAACCGAATTCAAAGAAGCAACTCCATTTTCCACATTTTTTCATTGAAAAGTGAACTTGTGAAGTGCAGCTGCCCAATTTTTCGCAGGGTTGGAAAAATGATTTTGGTGAATTTGAATGCTTATATCTTACAATCCACACGGTGGAATTTTCTGAAATTTTTACCACATGTTGTTAAGTCATCAAACTCTAGGATCTTATGGTTACATGTGTCAAAATTGTGTTTTTTTTCCAAAAATTTGGTAGTTGTATTAGAATTGGCAATTTTGGTAAATTTTGGGTAAATACATAGTCATGGAACTTTAGGGGTTAAACAATAAGAATGGACTACCATTGTTTTTCAAAAGCTGGAAGTTTTGATTTTTAAAAAATTAATTCCAAGGACAAGTGACTAATTTGATTTTTCTTAGATAATATAGCTCTAGTACAAATTAGATTGTAAACTATGGAATCATATTTACAAGAGCTTCTATGAGTTGCACTTGAAGTTGCTAGGTGAAATGTATATTGAAGGTTAAACAAAGGGTTTTTTACCAAAGTTTGTAAGCAAGTAATTTAGGATTTACGAGAGACTATTTGGCCATTGTAACCATGATTTTTGGAGTTACATTTTGGTCCATAGTTTTTAGCGACATTCATTATGACTTGGCTACTTATTCAATTTGGTGGTTGTTATTTGGCTATTTGTCCCCTCATCATTTCACAAAAAATGGTAAATTTGTATAGGTGATGGAAATGCATTAAATGAACTAAATGAAAGTAATTTACCATGACTAATGGTTGCTTTTTAAAAATAAAGGATAGTAATCATTGCATTAAAAATACAGGATAACAACTAATGGTTACTTTTATAAAACTCCATTGATTGTTGTGGAATAAGATTGAACAGAAGCCAACTTCTATAGTCATATTGTAGAACAAGATTGATCAAGATACACCAAACGGTATTGAAGTTATGTTCCATAGCCATTTTGACCCATTGTTCTCTTGAAGATTATATAATACATTCATTAATCCTAGTTGTTGAACCTCTTTATAAAATAGAATTTTGGCCACCATTAACCCCTGAAGGACTGAGGCACATTTTGGACAAACATTGTTCAACTACCACTTTTTAAAGTTGGAAGAAGAAAATGCAAAAGAATAGTTGTTTGTTTTTTTCTTTCAAAATTCAACCATACAAATATGTACTACACTTCTATGAAAATTTGTGGATAAAAATTCAAAAACTTTGACCGCATGGATTGAAAAATTATATTGTTTTCAGTTATTTGAAAAAAAAATCTCTAAAACCTCATTTAACAAGATCCAACAAATTTCTTTTCTTTCTAGAGTGAGATTTTTAAACTATACATAGTTATATTTATTGACATGCTACCCGAAAAATTCAAGAGAGCTAATTTTTTTATTTGGGTACCAGATGGAAAAATATCACTAATTATCACTAGTCAAGGAAGTACATATTTATATCTTGCATCAATATTTCATGAAAACCCAACCATAACCAAGTTAATAAAAACTAGCCGACATTTCAACTGTACTTTTAATAAAAGTGGTGTTGTACGGTTAAAATGAATAGAATACTCTACCACTATTCATTGACAATGGAATTGAGGAGGTCTACTTTGTTGTTCCAGCTTGTTTTCACTATCGATTTTGGTCGATTAGAGACTTTTGCGTCTAGGTAGGAAATTAGTTTACTACAATACTCACTTCTCCAAATAGTATGTTGAAGGATGCCAAGGAGTTGATCATCCAAGACTTGTCCACAATCTTCAATGATCACAGGGATCCCTATTCATCAACTTTTTGCAATGTATATCAATGGAAGAAATAGTCTAGAGTGTTGATTGTACTAAAGTGTTGTAAGATGAAGAAGGTGGATCAAGCAAATAAGGCACATTTTTTTTGAAGTTCATGGTCAGGTATGCATTCTTGACTCATTAAATCATACTTTTCATCTAGACTCTAATATACTTATAGTTGTATATTTCATTTTGTCATAAGTAATACGCTTTCATTTCCTCCATTCTATGAATTTTCAATATCATTGTATAGTACTCATTGATGTATAAACCAAAGTTTCTAGCTTAGTACACTTGCTACTTCACTTTTCTTATCTATTTCATTTTATCATTTGATAATTTTAAGGACTCTAAGATTCCTCCATATAAATTCATAGGTTATAGAAATGTTGTGATGTCTAAGTCATCTTACAACTTTTCATTTCACCGAGTTACCATTGTCTTCATTTGGTACTTTTTACTTCCATTGCTTCTGCTCATATTGTTGTTGTTTTGTATTTAGGGTTTGGGTCCTTCGTTTGACTAGCTTGTTGTTTTGGATCTAGTACACTTGTCAAATTGTTGCTCCACAAGTGGATACAATGAACTATATTATTTGTGACTAGCATTAAATTCATTATATAGTAATAATATTTTATATTCTTTGATTGAATATTTCTAATTTGTTTTACTCCATCCTTTTATTAACTTCTTATTTAGGGTTGTCTCTTTTTTTCCTTGTTCTATATGTCTTGCTTTGCATATCAAGGAAAAGTTAAAAACATATTCTTTTGTATCAACACAGGAGATTATAGCTCAATCACTTACCTCATCTTCAACAATGAGCTCAACAATGCCTTACCAATGCACAAAATGTGACTGTCCGGCATTCAATACAAAGGACCAGTTGACAAATCACGCAAGAATCCATACTCCAATGTGCAAGGTGACATTTCCATTGGATGGCTATGGACTGCAAGAGGAGGTCACTTTGCGTCGAGCGAACACACAACTATTCAAATGCCCACGTTGCATGAAGTTTGAATGCAAATACCCAGGAAAAATGCAAAAACATTGTAAAACTTGCAGAGAAGCAGATTCTATGACCCCTTTTGAAGGACCCACTTCTCAGGTATTTGTTCCCATTGAGCCATTCATCTCTATAAGCGATGACCAGGAGTCGTATATTGAATCAAAGTTGGAGTTCTTTGTGAATAAACACCTTTCCATAGCCATTTGTCGACCTTGCAAATATGTGGTTGAGGTTGGAAGTATTGGCCGGCATGCAGCTAGACATGGACATAAGGTAGATTTGGGACTGTTGTCGACAGATATTAACAAGTTTCAACTCAATCCTGGCATTGGTCATCTTGCTCAATATAGAATTGATACTTTTGCCTTGAAGGATCCCATCGAAGGTCTTGAAGTAGTGGATGGATTTGGATGCAAGTTTTGTATCTTTTATTGCAGAAAATTATCCACCTTGAAAGCTCACCTTCGCATTACTCATGAGTCCAATTGCTCTATCCAAGGTAGCCACAAAGCTTGCTTTGTGCAACGTTTATTTCGCTCACCTGGGAATAATAGTTGGTTTGGAGTAAGCCAACCTGTTGGAAACATTGCCCATGGTCCTCTTATCGATGTAATTAGAAGAGAAGCCGAAGAACGCCGGAAAGAGGCTCAAGTGGCATCGTACAATGAATCAAGACTGTTACCTCTGTTCATCAAAAGGCTCAATTGGGATCAATTTATACAAAATTTGGGTCAAGACATTAGTACAATGGCTGCCTTGATATCAGCACCCAAACAAGGAGATGCCCGTTTCTTTCCCAACCGATTGCGTGAAGTTTGTAGATCTTTGATGTCCGACTTTCAATACAACAATGGCACAGCAGAACCCCTATTGAGGAAAAAGGTCAAATCTACAAAGGCTATAGACACCTCTACGGATTGTTTTTCACGATTAGAGCAGTCTTCTGAAGATTATGTAGCAACATTGGTGCACCTCATCCATTTGCTACTCAAGTCTCTTGATAGTGACAACAATGATGATGATGAAGATGACCTACTTTCTATCTTGGTTCCACTTGATGAACCACTACAGCAGTCTCTACAAAGCCTTTGGAATGGATTGCATATGGAAGATGAAGATGGGTTGTTTACCAATGAACACGTTGATTTGTCCAAGTCCCATTGCATACAGGTTCTAGAGGATCTTTTTTTTATCCAACGGCCATCTCACCTTGTTCTTGAGACCTCTTTACTTGTATATCGGTTTGTTGTTTTTACGGCAATACAACATCACCATGTGATAACAGCAAATGAGGTAACTCAACGCATTTCTAGGTTGATGTATTGGTGTCGTTCTCTTGTCCTCTATAAGATTGTCTACACTCCAAACCTAGCAATAGATGGTACAAACCAGGTTGAAGAATCTTTCTTGTTGTTTATTCAAGAAGGCTATCGAACACCTTTTGCTGCAATATTGGATGCAAAAAGGCTGATTTTTAAAGTTACAAAGAATGAGATGATCCTTCCAAATGTGGTGTGGGCCGGAGATGGACAACTTGTTGATGGTGTTTATGTGGATATCCAAGGCATATCAAATATGATTTGTGAGTCGATCAAAGAGCTATACAGGGAGTTGAAAAGAGACTTACTTTTTGATATGCCTGAGTATCATTTGAACAAAGATAGGATACTCCAAAGTAAAACTGGAAGTGGAATAGAAGACAATCTCCGAGAAAATAGAGCTGGGTATTGGTTCATTTGGAACGAGAATAACCAGTGTTCTAGTTACACCCTTGGACTTATTCATCACATTGTCACTAATGCTACATTACGTTGCCACTTTATTGTCTGCACTGAAGATGCTGGTAGCAAGATTGTTTGGAACCAAGGGGCGTTGAATAGTTGGATGCATAAAGCTGGAAAATGGTTGCAAAAACTTTTGTCCATTGTACATCTCATTGCAGGACAACCAAGACGTGGTGTTGAATTTCTTTCTTGTGCAATCCGCAACACCCCTACTCAACTTCGGGGGGTGTATTTTGTAGATGGTCTTGTGATGCTCCTCTCTTTTTATGGAAAAGGAGACAATCTTCGTGGGACACAAAGGCCTATTGCTCGATTTCTATGTAAAGATACCTCCTTTTTATTGATTAACTATCTTACATATGTTCGGGAGATGGAGAAAGTTGCTTCCAAGGTTTTATACAAAGAGGATCAAACCACCTTGTATGGTCTACTATTAGCTGTGAAGGAAGGACAGGCTTTTTCCAGTCGTGATTTATCTGAAGGAATCTCAAGAATATTTCTGACTCATTTGAAAGTTGCACAACCTCTCAAATCTTGGCGACACATGGCTATTGCTTTGGCGGATAGATTTTTGAAGTATAGCAATGTTTCGGAATTGACACGTAATGGACCTTTGGATAGCCAAGCAGGGCATTCCCAACAAACAGCGAGCAGGATTTACGGTCGTTCTAATTTTGACCATCCAAGTATTGGACGAGATGAGTTTCAATTGTATCGACTGGCATCTGTTGAATGGCATCAACTTTTACATCTTGTTTCTGATAGTCTTCCTCTAAATCAAGCTTCACCAAATGAAAAGGAAGATGGTACAATGATTTCCCCTACGACTAGTGATGTCCACCATCACCATCATCACGAAATTAAAGTAGTCCAATCCTTTGGGAACATTGGTATGGACTTCCCATCTTTGGCTTGTTCAGAATTGGTATTACGTGGTTTGCTTTCATTAGGATACAACAAGTTCAAGAGCCCACATCAAGCACAAGCAATACATCGGATTCTAGAACAACAAGAAGATCTATTGGTTGTCTTACCAACAGGTGGAGGCAAGACGCTATTGTTTCTCTTGCCATCACTAGTTGAAAGTGGTCGCTATACCACTGTTGTCATATGTCCTCTTGTGGCATTGAAGAAAGATATGCTACGTCGCTTACAAAATGCCAAGATATCAATACAAGTATACTCAGAATCATTGGCTACTAGTATAGTTGACATTCTGTTGGTCTCAGTGGAGCATTGTTTGTCACAAGCCTTTCAAAATCATCTTGGGTATTTATATAAAGAAAGGCGTCTTAGAAGGATTGTTGTGGATGAGTGCCATCTGGCACTTACATCCTGTTCATGGAGACCGGCCATACATGACTTGAAGTACGTTCGAAAAGTGCCTATCCCATTGCTTTTCCTATCAGCGACTATACCACCTAATATGGAAGATTCACTCAAGCAGTTTTTCAATTCCCATCTATCCATTGTTCGAAGTCCCACTAGTCGTCCCAACATTATTTACCAAGTCATCAAGAATCAAGGCCCTTTGGAAGATACTTTGGTGAGGCTTCTATTGGATTTAGGACCCACCACTCCTAAATCCATCATCTTCAGCAGAGGACGGGAACAAACAAAAATACTTGCAGAACTCCTTTGTTCCCAAGGCATGACTGCTGTCTATTACCATGGACAATTAGATGAAAAGTCTAGAAATGAGGCTCAAGATTTGTGGATGTGTGGTAATGTAGACATTATGGTTGCAACGGGGGCATTTGGTGCAGGCATTGATATTGGTACAGTTCGACTTATTATTCATATGGATGAGCCTTATTCAATGATTGATCTTGCACAAGAAAGTGGTCGTGGAGGCCGTGATGGATTGCCTAGCAAACATATCATCTTATTGCCAATACGATGGCAACCACGTGAAGAGACATGTACCAAGCTTGTGGAATTGATAAGTGGGTTGAAGTGCAGGCGTTGGGTACGTCAAGAATATATAGATGGTTGTGGGTTTGATTGCTTTTCTTTGGGATCTGAAAAATGTGACGTTTGCCAATCTATTGCCATGCGCATTCAATCCACCAATACGGCCACTGGACTAGCTCCTTCTACAGACAACTACTATTGTGAGGATATGGACTTGTTTGCTGACATGGATGATGATGCATTTGCAATGCTAGAGGAGGTACCTACCAAAAAAATTTGCCTTGGTAATGCATTATTGTCTACAACAGCAAATGAAGCCCAAGATCAATATGGAAATCTAATGCTCAATGTATTGAATTTAGTTCAATTCTTGAAGGGAGCTAAGGATAAGTGCATTCTCTGCACTATAAATCAACAACTTGGTGGCCACCATTCTATATCACAATGCCCATATGTTCGAAATCTTTGTTTCAAGTGTTTGGCCCAAGGGCATGGGTCTTCAAACTGTCCAAATCGGTTGCAATGGAAGGCCAATCAATGCTTTGGCTGTGGCTTACCCAATACACTTGGACAACAAGTGATGCACCCTGAACGTTTTGGCCCAGGTTGCAAATCTATTGGGCATGATAAGATGGTACCAGCATGTTGGTACTTTTGGAGAAATTCAGAGAAATTCAGAGAAATTTTGAAAAGGTCAGGTTGCTCTCCATACATCAATGATTATAAATTTGCTGAGTGGTTGACAAATCCAAATGTAGAGTATCGATCAAATGCCATTTATTTGCTGATTTTGTACGTAAGTACTTTGAAATGACAAGGACTTAGAGAAGGAGCACTCACAAGCAACATGGCATTTAGGAATAGCTTGTATAGACCACAACTAGTTTAAATTCAATAACATTTGAATTCACTCCCTTATTAGGCTTGGCTACTAGATTTGGTGATTACAGTATGTGGAATTTGAAGGGGTTTATTCATTTTTTAGGTCTCTTTTTGGTTGGCAATCTCTTTTTGCTTGTTATCTCTTCATTTCCAACCTCTGGACTTAGTTGATGTTTTGTAAAGTCTTTTTAATGCAATGGTTTTCCATTTGATCAAAAGAACAAAAAGAAAACTTGTATTGTTGGTATGTCTTTTTGTTGTTCTTTTTCCTTTAGTCACGAAAATAGTCACTAATTAGGGTTTGATGATTATAAAGGAATTGCTTTGTAATAGCTAAATTTAACTTTAAACTATGAACTACAAGATGATGTACAAGACAACAAATGAAATTATTATTTCAAAGGGTACATATTTTATATATACTTTACTATTTCTTGGCCAAATTAAAGTCTTTAAATAATAATTGTTATATTATGGCTAAAGTCTGATACTAATATAATAGACTATCTATGACATCAATGTTGTACAACTAAGATAGATAGTCTTTCTACATGATTAAAAATAATGCTACAGATAGGATAGAAATATACATGCAAAATATTCAAAAATGGTCCTACACTTGCGTAATTGCAAGAAACACTTGTCCTATTTTGTATCACACATTGCATGCAGAAGTATTATTGAAATTATGAAATGAACTTGAAATTTGGAGTGCATCTTTTCCTAATATGAAAGATTTTACTTGAATTTTTTCAAATTTTTCAAAATGATAAAGTAGGGGGATTGAATTTTGACACATGCGGCTTGTGTGTTTTCTACTATTATGGAGTACTTTTTTTTAAAGAGTTACATTGTGAAATTTGGTATACTTTTTAAAAAAAAATGCACTTTTGCAAAAGAGGAATTTCCAAAATTATGTTCAAATGGTGTTCTGTACTGTTTCCCTAAAATGTGCTTTATTGAAGTTGAATGTATATTGAATTAAAGATGTTTCTGTAGTTTTAGCTTTGATATTCTTTCTTTGCTCTTAGTTGGCAATGATGTCCACTTTTTAAATGAATTTTTCAAGTGAATGTTCTAATTTTAAAAAATAGAAATATAGAAGTCTCATGTTCTAGCATAAATTGTAGCATCTAGCATAAAATAGTATTTCAGGGTACACAAAAAGACTGAACAGTATAGCTAAACATGGTCCATATTGCCTCCAATCTGTTCATGAACACTTTTTTTATGGCAAAAGAAGTATTGCCATTCATCCTTGCCGATTACTAAGGAACATCACAAGTTGTTAAAATAGCAGATTTGAAATCCAATCAACTATTTAGATTTCATATTCCATGCCCCAAATAGTACTATAGTGGAGGTGACTTCTACTACAAGAAGGACTGAAATGCTAAGAATAATAAATGCAACAAAAAATGCAAGTGTTGCTTGCAACTACGACATTAATAAGAATGGATGTCAAGGGAAAAATTTAGAATGCAAAAGTCATACTTAGCAGTGCTATTAATGCTCAAGTAGCATAGATTGAGGATATTGGAATGATGGAACAAGACATAAAATTATACAAAAAAACTTCAATACTGTATTGGGGAGCTCATTGGAGATTTTTGCTATTATAAATACAATCACATTCCTTCAAGACTAAAACATATTTCAACATTGCAAATAATGAGATTGAAACATCCATTAAAGTCTTCACACACTTGCCTAAAACCAAATCTTGATTTGAAAACAGTTGGACATTAAGTCCTACATATTAATTTCATGCCAAAAAAACTACAAAATGGATTTAGGTAAAGATACCAATATGCTAAATTTCAAAACAATGTATTAAATGAAATATAATATAAAATCCACCCAATAATGTTTGAAATCATTGAAACTATCACATAGATAGATATAAAACTAGGCAGAGCGTAGTCTATACAAAATGGTTCTCTAGGCTAGAAGTAACCGAGAATCAAGCCTGTGCCAAAGAAATTCTATAGCCTTGAATACATTAAAAGTGAATACACATGTCACACATAGTTAAAATATATATATCCTAAATTGGAGGAGACACATTGGGCTCGTCAGATGCATCAACTTCAGGGAAACTAGAAGCAGTGTCTTGAACATCATCAGTTGTATAGTATGTGGTCTCAGTTGGAGCCATCCATTCTTGAGAGTAACAAAATACTTCCGTCTCTTCATCCATGAAGTGTCGATCTGGACTTGGCGACCAATATGGTGGTTGACGATCATCAGGAAATACACACTCTATGAGGGCTCGGTTAACAATTGCAGAAATGTGACCTATTCGAAGTATTAGTCCTGAGACATGATCTATTTCGCCATTAGATTCAGAACAAGGGTCAGGTAAGTCAAAAAGCTTAGCGCAATAATGTCGAAAGAGCGCATGGCGGTCAAATGGAGTCAGAGGATTGGAAACCCAATGACAAGTGACTGGCCCATGTTTCTGGTGATATGTAAGAAGGCCCTCTTCACTCAACAACTCCCAGAATTCATGGTCTAAAACATCTGATTCAGTAGGGCCATATGATTCTGCCCAACACTGAAGTACATCAAAATGAGAATGAGTAGATGGAGCCTTCTCAAAGCTTGAGTCAAGAGGATGAGCAAAGGGTTTGGGTTCTGAATGGACAGAGAAAATCCCTTGAAAAAACAAAGGAGAAGAATACATGATGAAAGGTGGATAGAGACAAAGGAGGTGGTAGGAGAATATAATTGATTGCAATGAAATGAATTTGATGTATATATATATTGAAGAAGAGCTTAGGGCATTGGATTCTTTGGTAGTGAAGTGTGAGAACTAAGAGAAGGATTCAAATGTGGAAGAGGGAAGAACTTCTAGTACAGAAAAACAAATCTTCTTAGAGGTCACTAAAGACCTTCTAGATAATAGAGAGTCTAGTGATTTTTATAGGTCTGTACTATCTACCATCTACCAGGCTACCTATAGCTAACTATTTTATTTTTCTTTCTTTATAATGAAATTCAGTTTTGTTTGTTTAGTTGCAAAATGCCAACAAGGTGTCCAATCCAAAAAATTATTTGATTTGAATTACTCTTTACAATAGAAAAGACAATTTTGAATGTTTTTTGGGCAAAGAAGGCCTTGGTCTTTGAAGCATTAAATCATAGCAAAATCATGATTCTATATTTATATTTTGATTAAGCTCATGAAAAAAAAGTTGTGGATTTGATGCTATTGATAAATTCAAATTATTCTAATTTGTGGTTTTAGCCTTAGTCTATGAACCACAACAATAAATTCAATTCAAGTTATTCTTGTGATTCAAGCTAGATTTTTCATAATTTCTCATTACACATATTCTAATTATTTTGTTTAATTTGAATTGAATTTTTTGGATCTATCATATGTATGCCAATTAATTATTTTGATTTTCTATTTTCTTTTATCAAATGTACAACAATCATTGAATATTTTTAAAGTTACATGCATTCTTCTTTTTTAATCAATTTAACATCCATTCATAAAGACATTATGTTTTAGTAATCAGCACCTTGTTTTTATAAGTTGTATCTCAATTTGACATGTGACTCTTTAGATTTGGATGGTTTGGGATTTTATAACCCTATAATAGAACTGGAATTCAATGTACTCAAGAAATTCATGCTAAATTGTTGAAGTACATTACATGTATTCACAACTATGTGTACATTCTTTTTTTAGCCATTCCCTTATATGCTAAACATTTAGTTTGTTCTCCATTTTTGGAAATTCAAAGCAATCATCAAACTTTTCAAAGTAGCATAGATGTGTACCATGTAATCAATTTAACATCAATGCATGGAGATATGATGTTTTCAAAAATTACAACTTAATAAGCCACTTTTACCTTAATTTAATGTGTGTATATTCAAATATATATGACCTTGACATATAGTAACTACATCTTGAGATAGAATTCAAGATCATTATGATTCAAGGTAGACTAGATTTGGATTACATACATTCTGAATATTTATTTGGATTACTTTTTGGCTAGGTTCTTGCATGACATATAATTAATTTTGAGTCCACAAAGCTCTATGTAAGATGAGATACAGTCCTTAATTTGCACTTGGATCTCCAAGTGTAGGTGTAGGTGACAATATACCATTTACAGATTGATTTCATCTACATGAGAAATATTAGAACTTCTCTTAAATGAATATATAAAGAGTGAAAGTGGACAATAAAGGTGTAGACTTCAAAATGACAATGGAAATGTTGATCACCCTAAAACCTTATAAATTATTTTTTCCTAGACCAACTTCATAAATTATAGGGTTTTAAGGTGGAATCTGTTTTATACTAATCAAAGGTGTCTACAATAGCTTCAACAACTCTGTCATGATGATAAGGGTGAATTTGATAACCATAGGTATTAGGTTTGATAATCTTTACAAGATCTCTATGGCACGCTCAGAAGGTGGGAACTAAGAAGCCTAGTGGCCACATGCTCAACCTCGGCTAAGCTAAACTTGAATCCCAATAGATTTCTATGATTGTCTGCAATACAATCATAATAGAACTCCACATTTTGTACTATGTTAGTTTGCAATAGGATCCATCTGAAGTGATTTGCAATCTTGTACTTCTTCATATGCTTGTGCATATTCATCTCAATCTCTTTGATTTCCTTCCAAATTATTCATTTGATTTTTCATCATTGATTTTGCCATAAACAATAACCAATTATACCAACTCCTTCATCTTCCTACTGTCTTCCATGCATTTTTATTAGGACAATAAGATTCTTCACCTTGTCAAATTGGGCCATTGTGAACAAGATAGGCTTTTCCTTATCAATAAAGCAACTATAGTAAGGTAGACCCCCCCACACACATAGTCAACCAAATAAGCAATTGGAGACATGATCTAGGATAGTGCAAGGCAAATCAAATATATGTAGGGGTTCAATGGAAAATGTCTGTCTGTTTCAATATATATATATATATATAAATATAAATGAGGAAGATTGTCAAAAATTTGGTATTTTATTACATAATCTGAAATTTCAATGAATTTTGGAAGCCCAAAGTTGGCTCAGACCCATGTCCAATGTATAGACTATTCCAAAACTGCTCATTTCAGAGACTACTTCTTGCTGACTTTGGCACTACAAACCAAGCACATGTGTCAAAAGAAGAATGGTAGAATTGATGGTAGTGATAACCAAAAGCTAATGGTTATAAATGAATTCTAGCCTCTCTTGAATTTGAAGCGCCCTATTGATTGCCAATGGGGGGAGGGGTAATGGGATATTCTACCTTACATATTGCTATGTTCAAAGTGATGAAATGAAAGTTTAGATTAGGGACTTGGTTGCAAAACTCTCATGCTTAGAGGCACTTCACACTACAGCCAAAGGTCGAGAGTTTGTTGGTTTCCACGAATGAGATTTCAGAAAACCAAAAGTTTGGCATGTCGTGTCTTCACACTAAGACCTTCAGCCCAAAGTCTGTCACCCTCCAAACTACCTACATGGCAAAAAAATGCCTACATGGCAATGGACTCTCGATCATAGTTTGGATCTCCATTTATAGCCAACCCAAACTATGGTCAAAAGTCCCTCAATTTTTTTTCAGAAAATGATAGAAATTGACAAGATCTTAGGCATAAATTGGACTAGAAGGATTGTTTTGTTTCATAAAAATTTCTCTTACAATCATCACTCATCCTAAAATCCTTAACCCCGAAAGATTTTTTCACTATGTCTTCACCAAAAACATTTCGAAATTGCCATTTCTATATTACAAGTATCAAATTTTGGCAAAAAAAATAAAAATTTGGAGAAACGTAATTGTAGCATTTGTAGTAATTTGGCTTGAAAAGATGTGGAAGAGGGTAAAAAAATTCAGATATTTCCACCATGTAGATTGCAAGATATTAGGGTTTGAGTTGACAAATATCTTTCTTAGAACTAGTAGTACGGTCCTTTTGAAAAACCAAATAGCTGCACTTCACAAGCTCATACTTGTATTAAAAAATTGTCCAAAATGGTCGTTACTCCTTGGATTCATTTTCAAGTCAATTTAGATACATACTTACAAATTTTCAGATCATTTGGAATTGTACAGCATATAAGGAAAAAATTGTAAGTATAAAGAAGTAGAGAATGATTGAAAACACTAAACTGTGGATAATTTCTTTATGAAATTTCTCACAGTAGGAAATTTCATTAATATATTAGCGTTGACAATTAAAGACAATGTAAATTTTTATTAGAAAGATTATTATAGGTGCAGACAAAAAATTCAATGTAGATGATAAAATGCAAACAATCAAATAATTCCAAGCTTTTGGGGGACAATTTGTAAAGATCTACTGTGAAATACTGCCAAGTTCAGTTTAGGATTTAGGGTGGATTAACTTTTACTCTTGAGCACCAATTGAAAAAAACATTATAATCACAAATCCAAGGTATTAGATAGGATAGTGGATGAAGTCTACTCACATTGCTTTGTAGGGTTTAGGCCTATAGCAAAGCGCCTTTAGGACAAGTCTTTGATGATCACCTCCTTGGCATCCTTCAACCTACTCCAATCTAGTAGTGAGTATTGTATTGAATTAGTTTTCTACATAGAAGCAAAAGTCTCTAATGAGCCAAAATCTATAGAGAAAATAAGCTAAAGCGGCAATCTTGTCTTTTTCTGAAATTCCATTGCCAATGATCAACGGTAAGATAGTCTATTCACCTTAATCCCTAAAGGTTTGTGCCTAGCTTTTCAACAAATACACTTCCAAAACTCTCATTTCTAGTACAAACATCAAATTTTAGAAAACAATCATTTTAAGAAAAATGTAACTATAGGATCTTGTAGTATACTAGTTTGAAAAGAAGTGGAATCCTTTTAAGAAATTTCTACCACACAAGTTGCAAGATATTAGCGTTTTAATTGACCAAATCCCTTTTTCTATCTCTGCAAAAACCCAGGCAACTGCACTTCACAAGGTCACATTTTTATGAGAAATTGTTCAAATTGGTTGGGACTCTTTGGATTCATTTTTCAAGGCAAGTTGGCTACATGCTCAAAAAAATTCAGATCATTTGGAATTGTACAACATATAGGAAAAAAATAGTAAGTGAAAGAAAGTAGAGAATTGTTCAAAATACTAAATTATCAAGAATTGAAATACGGAACTGAAAAATGTCAATCCCAATGGTTGTAATGTTGTAATAAACAATCTACATCCTAATATCATATTTTTACAAAAAAATTGAAAATTGAGTAATTCAAAGGATTCCAAGGTTTATTTTAGAGTAGAGAATCCATAACTGCCTACAAACTAGAGCACTTCATAAGTTTCATCTTAAAACTCAAAATGGAATGATTAAAATATTTTTACATATATATAACTCTAGAAAATTAATTTTAAATATTTATTTTTGTTAAAGTGATTTTTTAGAATTTTTAGAATTGCCCAATGAACATTGAAAATGATGTATGATAAAATAACTTTAGAACTATACAGTTAAAAGTTATGAAAGTGGTGGGGTCTTAAAGCTACTCTTCAAGCACATATTGTATGAAAATTTCAAAGGAAAAAAATAAAACTCCGTTCATAATGAGCTGCCTAAAATCACTATGTTGCCAAAAACCATAGTTTGGTCCTTTAGTGGTTAGCCTTAAAGCACCTAGTGCTTATTAAATGTATATAAGAAACGTTGGTTAGGATCCTACTAACTTAGTTTTGGATGGGTGTTCAAAAAAAGTTTACATGATATAAACGTGTACTTCCTCATTGAATTTTTCTTTTTCCAATCAAGTGCCTACATAAAAAATGCGCTTTCTTTATCTTTTGGGGGCAGCTTTTGGTAGCATGTACAAAACTCTTCAACCTTAAAACTTTGAAATTTGGAAGGTATGTAACTTCCTTGATACAAGATGCAAATGTCAAAAAAAAATATATGTGTAGCTTAAGAATCTCTCTCCAAGAGGAAATTTTGTTGTTGTTCTTGTTGGATAAGGTTTTAGATAAAAACTTTTTCTAATGACTTCAAATATTATAATCTCTCAAAAAAAGTTGAACCCTTCAATTCCAAACAATGAAGAAAGAGTTGTTGGGAGCTTTAATTTGTGGAGAATGAAAGATGAAAAAACTTGTAAAGTCATCTTTTTCTATCAATTTCAAACAATTTCAAATAGAATCCTAAATCCATAATAGTAATTGTATACTATAATATTTTCACCACTTAAATGAATAATTCTCAAATTCTTCCCAAATTTATTAGCATATTAGATTTAAGGGCTTAGGATAACACCTTCTACTTTATAGTTTTTTTAACAATAAATATAAAACTTTTGGGGGTTGGAATTGTTTACATATGTTTTGTATCCATTGTCTAATACATTGAATAAAAGGAAACAAGTCATAGTACTTTCATATTTTTGCCTAGGAATGTTGAAAGACAAAATTTAGACTCTTTTTGGAAGAGCTAGAAAAGCCTACATTTTGAAGATTAGGCACATTGAACTTGCAATTGGTGGAGACATTCATTTTGAAAATTGGGTATAGTACACTTGAGAAAACTAACCAAAGGATCCTATAGTTTAGATTGTTAAATATAAAACTTCATGGAAATTTTGACATTCCTTTATGGACAAGTACTATGAAGTATTTTTGGGCCTCTACACTTGTGGGTCCTTGAGGTGTTCAGATTGTCATGCCATGCACTTGATTGAATTTTGGATTTGCTATTGGACTCTCCATTACAAGATAGACCAAAGAATGCCGTAGAAATCCTAATATTCATGCTCATAGCATGTAATATTCCTATGAAGGCTCTCATGAGTTTGTAGAGATTCTGAAGGGCATTGAAGCTCAAAGCTTTGTCCAAGGTGCTCTATTAATTGTAAGCTCACTATATTCTTTCAAGAAGTACAATATAGTAAGACAATGGATTGGAAACAAGTCCAATTGCTCATTAATGAATTAAAGCTTTCTCAAATTAAATCCCCAAAGGCTTGTCATCAATGAGCAGCTGTACAGACTCACTCATGTGGAATCTCATCAAGCAGATCATTTTCACTCATCAAATACAAATTTTTTTAATTGAAAGATTACATCTTTTTTTTAACAAATGGAAAAAACCATTGCATTAAAAAGAGCCAAGAGACAAACATCCAAGCCCATAGAGATGAGAGTACAGGAAACAATATTAGAACACAAAACAACAAGAACTAAACAAAGCTGCTAAACAAAGGACCTTTCTTGGTCCAAATAATCATAGGACCCTACCTAACTAGGTAGTTTCATGGATGAGTGTCTCAAAAGCGGCACCTATGGCACCACAACAAGTCACTGAAATTGAAGGAAATTCACTTTGATGGCTACTACGTTAGAAATAAAATAGAAAAAATTTCAAAGTTAAAAATAGACCACCATAATCTTCTAAAGTAAAATACAATAGGAGAAAAGAAATTAATGATTGTAATAAATAATTATGAAAAAAACATCCCCAAAATTTGACCTTCATTTAAATCTCTAAAAGACTTGATCCATTGTGTAATGGTCAAATTATCTATCTAAGCTTAATTTAGCCACTCAAATTGGGTTCAAATATAAAGCTTATATTTTCACTACTTGGAACTATAAATTGTACATAACTATGAGAAATTTCAATTTCTTTTGGGAAAAATCATAATTGCTATCATTTTTCTTGCAAAAACTGCAACTAAATGAGTATAAATAGCAAAAACAATCCAAAGAATAAGAAATTTTTTCAAGAGGTAAAAGTAGTAATAGAGATTAACTGTGTGCAAAATTTTCAATTCATTATTTTATTTTTTACACCCAAAACAACCACAACAAAGACCTTGAAGTCAAATTGGACTATCAAAACAAATTATTCTTTTTATTTGATAGATTAATAAAATTTCGATAATTTATCATATTGAAAAAATTCATTTTCTATTCATTTTGATTTTTTGGAACAATTTTGGTAGGAAAATAAAAATATCGTGATTTTTAAAATCTAAATGTAGAAACTAAATTATAACAATTATAATATGTATTAGAATGATCTAAACTTTTTACCATAAATGAAAGATAAAATGAAAAAAATGATTTTGTAATTTAAATTAAAAATTAATTCTTTTAAGAGAAAATTTGAATGAAAAACACACCATATTGTGTTATTTGGATTCTAATATATGGGACTTCCAATTGCAATAATTCTTTCAATTTAGGACATTTTTCAAAATTTTGAAATGAAATAGAAGCAAAACTTGTCAAACTTCATTTTCTTAGTTTAAATCAAATTTCAAAAATAGTTATTTCAAAAGTTACAAACAAGGTTGACCAAGGCACATCCACTTTTTGGATGCATAGATGTTTAGGGGTTCAGTACTAAAAAGTACTTTATTCTATATTAAAAGAATTTCTTATAATATTGAAAGCATTTCATTCAAGCAAAACGGTTGAAGCACTCGTATTAAAGTCACTAGAAAACATTTAAATATATCTATATTTTCAAAAAACTCCATGTGTAATGTTTTATTCAATTGTGACAAGTCCATATAGTACACTTAAAAACTCCTTTATTCCTATTAAAAATTGAAGTTTTTTAAATCAACTACTTAAATGGTTCTTAAATCAACTTCATAATCCAATTGTTAAGTATTTCTTGGAAAAAAAATGGTAAAAAAAAGGCACCAATTTTGGCCTAGAGCCTTTGTAATGCTAACATTTTTTGAAAACATCTTTGTGACTGCTTTATTGAGACACTCATCTATACATCTACCCAACTACTAAAATACAAGATCTAAACCAATTTTTTTTTTGAAACAAATGGGCAAATTCCATTGACAAGGAAAAAGTACAAAAGGCCAAAGGTGCTGTGAGTGTTTCTAACTCCACCCCTGAGTCAGAAAGTTACACACGGGCTCTAGCGGCTGTTTTGTTGGAGATTTACTCTTAATTGGGTGTTCCTAAATAAGTGTTTGCCTTCCAAGCAATGGACACTTTTTGTGACTAATAATCCTGTAAAATTCCGCTAATTCTAAGAAAAAACTATTGGTTAACTAGTTAAAATGTTATAGTTAGGTAAAAAACAGCAAGAGAAAACAAAATCTAATCTAACTAAAATTGTATCTAAGTAGCCTTTTAGAATATAATTTTTCCTTCCCAGAGTGTTAAAAAAAACTAGATTCCAAGATTCCTATCAAAGTTATCACGGGGAAAGTTTTGGCCCCTTACTTGTGCTAACTTTCATTCACTAATCTAAAATAGCAAATCAACTCAAAATAATTGTAAATTTTAAGGTTAACTTATTAGTTCTCTTAAGTTATGAATTCTTAAGTTTAATCGGAATGTTGACCTAATTGGATGTTTTTCATCCGAATTTGGTCTCAAACTTCATCCAACCTTTTATCCTTCAAAAATAATGTATTTTCAAAAGTAAAAAGGGATTTTGGAATCTTTATAGATTCTTTGTTTGATTCCTACCTAAAAAGTTTCCTTAAAGATTCCTTTGGATGAAAATCTTAAATTAAAATGTTCGATGAAAGGTTGGATAAAAGGTTAAGGTTAATTATTAGTGATGGGGTTAAATTTTAAGTATAATTTGGTTTTATAACCTCTAGATTACTTATTCTAAAATTCTAATTTAAAAACTAACTTCTAATAGCAAAGATTCTAACTTCAATTTGAAAACAAAAACAAAGCAAAAGAAAAGGGTAAAATTAACATACCTCTGTATCCATCGTGGCCATAGTCCCGTCATTGCAGATCACTATCATAATGGATTCCAAATAGCCGTCGTCTTCCATCATGTGTGCTCCGTCTATTTATGCAATTTCGGTGTCAGAATGTTTGGAAGATTTCCCTTTCTACATTTTTGTGAGCTAATTTCCTACAGAAGATGGTTAGTTGGAAATATTTAACCTAAATCCTTTTGAGTTTAGAAATTTAAGTTAAATTTCTAATGGCTCTAGTTGGTTTTAAACAATTCTTTTAGAATAAACTAAACTTAAAGGCCCTATTACCAAATACATTTGAAAGTTTACTTCATTTGAGAATTAATTTAAAAGATTAATATCTTCCAATTTAATAATACTCCAATGAATATTTGTTATTCATTAGTTTATTAATTTTTGTTGGATTAATTAATGTTTTTGTTGACTTTTTGTCTTTTTCTATTTGGCTTACTAGGCCCAATAAAACAAAACCTAAATCAACATTCACCCTACTAATTCCTTCCAAAAATACTAATTGATAGAAAAAAACAAATTCTTCAATAGTAAAAGGAATAGAACCAAAGAACTATTCCCAATGAATAGTGAATGAATAGTAAAGAAAAGAATAAAAAAATACAATTTGTCCCAAAATGAATAGAAAATGAATAGTAATAGAATAAAAACCAAAACAAGTCTAAAATGAATAGTAAAAGCACAACAAAACAAAACAAAATGAATAGAAAAATAATAAAAAACCACGCCAAATCCAAAATGAATAGTGAAAAACAAAACAACAATCACACGTGAATAGTTAGATTCTTTAGGAAAAATTAGTTTTTTAATCTAATTCATTCCCAAGCCGCCACTTTGTCTTCTTTAAGTATGTTTTGCTTCGAGTTTTGTTGTCATTTGGAGTTGGCTATGGAGTTGGAGAGTTGTGAATTGGAATGTTCAAAGTGAGTTGAATTTTTAGTTGTCAATCCCCAAATTTGTAGGACAAGAATAAAAAATGGTTTGGTGTGGCGAGCAACGGCCAACCTTTAGTTCTTGATTTTGTTTCAAAGTTTTGGTATGTGAGTTCTAAAAGATTATTTTGAGCGACTAGATCACCTTGATGGCTTGATGGTCTGAAATTTGGAACCCGGACTCTGGAATTGAATTTATGGGCTGGACTCTGGACTTGAATCGCGAAGGCTGGACTCTGGACTTAAATCGCAAAGGGTTGGACTCACTAGTCACCACCACTGCTGCCGGGGTTGGATTGCGTGGGGGCGCCACGTGGCGCGTCGTAACTCGTTGCGTTCCCCCTCCATTCCCGATCAAGAACCCCCGTTCCCGCGCTCCGATACCCGCCTCGTAACTCAGCTAGCTCGTTCTGGCTTTTGTTAATTGGCTTATTTTGGCTTTGAATACTGGCTCGTTCTGGCTTTTGAATACTGGCTCGTTCTAGCTTTTGAATATTGGCTCGTTCTGGCTTTTGAATACTCGCTCGTTCTGGCTTGATAAACTATAAAAACTAAACTAAACTAAAAATATTAGGAAAATGATTGAACTCTAACTAACTAACTAACGGTTATGGGTTCTTGAGACTAAAACTAAAAGGGAATTAACTAAATCTAAGAGTGTTGAAAACTTAACTAATTGAAGCAATTCTAAATGATTTTTTTGGGTTTTTTGGTAACTTAAAGCAGAGGGTTCTAAACTAAGGTTCTTTATGATTTTCTAGGGAATGACTAAACCAAGCAAACTAAGTAATTGTTTTTGGGTTTTGAAGGATAAACTTAAACAAAGTGATCTAAACTAACAAAGGCAAAGATAAACTAAACTAAGGCAAAAAATAGACTATCAACTAAATCCACAATTTGGCAATGGAAGCAAAACAAACAAAGTGAGCAAATTTTGGCGGAAAGAAAGGGAACCACTTGATGTGGTGTTTTAGCTTAAGTAGCCCAACAACCAAGGGTATTTTCCAACCTTTTTTTTCTTTGAGGTAAATGGTCTTAAGGTCAAAGCTTTGCCGTGCAGGAACAACCCCAGGCTAAAACTTGTGAATTATGGTTCCAAGTGGCTGCAGGAATGTTTCAATTCCTAAAGGATGTACACATGAAAGTGTTTGAATCGAACATTAAGGATTAAAAGGATTTCCAAAGTATCAATCGTTTAATTCCTAAAGGAGGTACGCATGACAGTGTTTAAACCGAACTTTAAGAGTTAAGTCAAAACCAAACTTTGTTATACAAAGAAGTTTGGCCGGTGTTATGAGTATTAGAATCTTTTGGTAAAGACTAGCTTCACCACCTAAAGAATTCTAGTTTAATGGTTGTTACAACATAAAATTAGTACACAAAAGATGATATGTAAGTTTTGGGGGATGAAATCTCCCAAAAGTATGATTTTAGTGTGGTTTTGATGGTTGAAAAGGGAACCCCGAGTCCTCTAACCAATTCCTCCACTTAAAGAAGGCAAAGAAAGCAAAATGAACAAAAGATGACCAAAATTTGGTCTAACTAAATGCTTCCGACTAAGCTGGTAAGCAAAATGAAAAAAGAGAGTCTCTACACTCCGACAGAGTGTCGGTAGGCAGATAATGAAAGAATGGGGGTATGAGAAACTTTGCGGGGAGGTCTTATACACTTGTTAGAAGGCCCCACCACTTAGTTTACCATGAGATATTTGATTCTTTTACTCAAAAACTACCTAAAGCTAAATTCTAAACTATCCTAAGATATTTGCTAAATAATCTTTATTTAATTCTTAGAATTTTCTAGAACAAGCCTTAATTAGCAAGAAAATCTTGTCCAAATAAAATGTAAGATTTTTCCCAAAGATATTTAGGATATTAACTACTTTGACCTTGAGATATTTTGTGATTAACCCTAGGATATTTCCAAATATTATCAGTTTAATCTAAATTGGCTTTTAAAGGAAAGATTTGAAATCTTAACTAAATCTAATCTTCAATTTTCACCAAGATATTTTGTGAATTAACCTTGAATTATCGCTAATTACTCTAAAAAAGTCAATGTTACGGCTGAACTCTTCCTATCTTCTTGAGAACAACTCCAAATTGAAAATCGATTGCACCATCGCATTTAGAAGACCCCGATTAGTCTAGGGGACCCCGTGCCCGCCATTTCTAGGTTGTACTTACTCGTAAAAACCACTAAAGGTAACTTTAAAAGAAAAGTCAAAATTCCAACTAATGGAATTTGAAATTCTCGAGAAAACTGACTGGCTAGGGTTGCCCGGAAGGTTCGTGATAGTAAGAAAACATTCTTTGTTTGCAACATTAGGACACCGCCAGCTCCTGGTTCACCGGTCAACCCGTTGCCATGTTGTAAATTCTTGTTAAATTCAATGTCGTCATCGATTCTGGTACTTCTGACTGTCAGAAAGTCTTGAAACTTGACTGGTCGCTTATTTTATATATAAAACTTTAATCTAATTTTTAGTGAGATTTTACCACACTTTGGATAATTTCTATGAAATTATCATCAGTTTCAAAGGCGGTTGACTTTTCATGGAGTCATCGTGGAGTTTTATAAAATCCCGAAATTTTTAGGCAATCTTCTAAGAAGTGTCCAAAAGCCAAGGGCAAAACCAAACCTCCAATAAGGATGCTAAATTTAGCAGTTCCATAATAATTTCCGCCCAAGGGGGAAATTAATCTGGTACCGGGGTTTGTCGTGGATGATTAGTGCTGTTGTTGATCTCTTGACATGCTTTTATCCTAAAAGCACCTTTCTGTAAGCTCTAATCATCTTGCCCTTCTTCTACTTTGCATTCTGGTTTGTATTCTTCAACATTTACAGGTTTTCACATAACTAGTCCAAATTCCACATGAATTGGATCTAGATTCTTCTAAACCTGAACATAAAGTCTTATGATTTAGCCAGGCTGTTACATGTGCTCACATGTTGAATTTCACATGGACAAGACACTAGAACTGGCTAATTCTCGCATCCTCACATCTCTCTAAAACATAAATACGGACTTTACAGTGACAAATGAAACCGAGTACTAATGTAAAACATTTTCTTTCAAACAACAATACCATAAGCATCAATGGACAAAATCCAAAAGTGTATATACGAAAGTTTTAGTGTACAACATGCTACACATTAACATGGAAGTTTGAAGAAAAAAATAATTGTGATTTGAAAGAAAATCAATTTCAAAGTTAGCCATGTCTAAAACTCAGTTTTGTTCAACATGATTTGGAATTCTTTTATTTTTGTCAATTTTTTCTTAGAACTCCGAAAAAAGTTTTTGTGCCTTGGCATGTTGGTATACATCATTTCAAATTGTTGTACCCCAAAATTGAAGGAAATTGCCGCTTATAGAATTTAAAATACCAATAGTTTGACAAACATACAAATGATGTTTGTTCTCACAATATTTGATTTTTTTTGGATTTGAGAGCATGGGATAGCATTAGCCATTGTAGAGAGAGAATAGGTTGCAATATGGACCATTGTTACATCTGCGTGCCTTTGCATTTGAAATATTTGTTGAATTAGACAATGCATTTGATTTATATTTTGCAGTTGTATAATGCGTTTTTAAATTCAACTTCTTTTGTCCAAAGACTAGAGCTCATGATGCACATAATTGATCCAAAAAAATCCAAAAAAATATATATATCATTGTCAATATCATCAAAAAACTGCTAATTTGATGAGAGTCAGTGTAATTTTTGGCAATTTCCAATTTTTTGATGATATTGACAATGATATATATTTTTTTTTGGAATTTTTTGGAATTTTTTGGAATTTTTATGATTACAATGCAACAAAATTGATAAACTTACCAAAATGTTGGCTTTTTATTCAAATTAAAATAAATTTTTAGAAGCTCAAAAAAGGCCTTGGTCATTTTGGAATAAAAGAATATTATTATAAACCCAAGCTGACTACCCAAGTAACCTGCTGGAGTAGGCAACATCCTACAGCTTCGCCATCTAGTGGCGTATCTGGTGTGCTTGTAATAGATTGATATTTGTAGAGTTTTGGATCAATAAGAGCATCTGCTCTAGCCTCCCAGATATCTGCTCCCCTCTGGAATTTGGATGAAAAGCAATCAATTCTAGCATTTGTCAGGCTCCGGCCTTCTCTTTCCCCTCTCAGAGCATCTCCACTCTTGCCTTGCCAATTTGGCAAAAATTAGTTCTTCACAAAATCATAATGTGTCTTTGAAATGCATCAGCCAATAAGAATCAAACATTTGGAGGACACATTCATGTAAATGGAGGGAAGCTTTAAAGGCACTCAACTAGAAAAGGAATAGGAACAAGGACGGGAATGGCTGTTCTCACCTTAACTACTGTTGGACAAATGGAAAATCAAGGGATAGAAACAAATATTAATAATGTCGCATTAATAATGATGTTGTTTGCCTGCCCGCCTAAGGTGCAGCTTGCTCCACCCTAGCCTCCAATCCCTGAGGGGTGGAAAGGGGGTGCCGGGGCGAAGTCATACAATGGGAGACCAACCGACACCGGCATTGCCTCAAAGCTTGCTTCACTCTGATTTGTTAAGTCTAGCTTAGCCTGCAGTGAGGAGCGCATGAGGGGTTGCAATAAAGTTCTTGATTTCATTTGGAGCAAGAGTAACTACTCTGAATAGTGAAATTGGGTTGCCTTGACAATTAGGTTGCTTTACCCCATAGAAGTTACCTCATGAATAATGCTTGTCCAAATGGAGGCACATGCCAATCTCTAATTCCAAACCAGAAATCAGTGCATCAACCCATGTCATACACATAATTCTTACATTAGAGGAAATATGAGCCTCTGGAAGACCATTTCAAGGCTGTTCCCAATGCTGGGAACTAGCGTTCACAAAACTAGCTAAAATTTGCTTTATTGCTACTTAAAATTTTCAGTAGCTAAAAGTATATTAGAGAAAATTCTCAAAAAATTATATTTTAGTAAAGACTGCAACAACCAATAGAATTTGATAGCCAATTTGTTACTTCCTCTACATTGGAATTACCATCTATTTAGTCAATTTTGAATTATAGTATTCCCAATCATCCTTTACAACTTACAAAATCCTTTTTTTTCTATTTTTTTTAATGCCCCTTACTCTCAAGGTAGCCAAAGTTGATGTTTGTTTGTCTAGAAGGTAGCATGCTGAACCAAATTCCCTAAACTAGGCAGCATAATGCACTAAATTCCATACACTAGTTTTGGGATCATTGCTAGGAACTAGCCCCTACTGTCAGAAAAAAAAATTATTAAAAAATAAAACAAAAATAAAGTTATTAAAATATTAAAAGAATATTAAAAAAAATAAAAATAAAAATCTGACGTGGCAGTCGCTTGGCCACGTTAGACTGGTCATTTGGTAGCATCTCAACATTCCTAGAGAGTTCCCACAGTCTGGGAACTTGTAGTCTCTTAGAAGCCCAAATCTCCTCTAATGCTTAACTACATTCTTCTAAAGTAACTATACACATTCATATAGTGTAGAATGTTGGGGAATTAGTATGGGGCCCCCTAATTTCACTATTTAGTGTACAGTAAAGAAGTTATTTGGTGTCATCGTTGTCGTGGTATGTGGGCATGCTACCGACCCCATGGTCAGCGGTCAGTACTAACTTAGAATCAATAACTAAGAAGCGCTCTTCATCACTGGGAGCTCTATAACTTTTGCCCCTCTGGGCTAGACAATCTATGGGGGCTAAATTTTTAATTTCAGCCCTGACTAAAGCAATCTCACTATTCCTAGATTCATGCACAAACACCTGACACCTTCCTGTTTAAGGGATGATGAAAAGGACATGCTCACAATGAAAAGTGAACTATTTATGCGATGTGTGTTTTAATAGATTGTAGTACTATACTGACAAGTCCTGAAGCTAACCATGGCATATTTGCCTGAATAGAAAGTGGGTTAATTAATCCTGAAATTTGTAGGGGATAATTTATATTTATAATCTAAATTTCTACATTAAAACACACATTTGAAAATTTTGATATTTTGTATATGTAGTATTATATCTCTAAACTTTAATCTTGTTATCTTGTAATTAGAAAGAACTAATTGAATTCCTACGTGAACTTGAAACAAATTTGAAAGTATTTTGAGCATACTTTGAAATAACCTAATATAAAAATCATTCTTGTATTATTTTCTTCAATTATATATAGTAACTTAGCCTTTCATTTCTTTTCAAATTTGAAGCCATCTAAATAAAAGAAGAAGCAAAAGGCGACTTCATAAAGTAGTCAATTCTGTTTATAATTACAATGTTGAATAAATATTTTGAATACTTTGATCCCATGCATTGTACTAATGACAATTTGTCAATAACACTAAAGTGGAACTCTAATATAATATCTAAATTTTCTTATTGCAATAGAAAAAATAGAATTTAAAAGTGGTTAAAACATCAAATTGAAGAAATTAAAATTAAAAAATATGATTGGAGTCTCTATGGAATTTTTTGGTATTTTAGACATTAAAATTTTTAAATTTCTTGATGTTGTCAATCTTCGATCCATAAAGGATCACAAGTGCAAATTTTGAACAACAGATGAATGGAAATACATCCAAAGCTTACAAAAATGAGTTTTTTCATTCACATTTTTTTAACCCTTAAAGGACCAACCTGCATTTTTTGGCTATATAGAAATTTTGGGTAGGTATATGTGACTAGAGATTTGCATATTTTTGGATGAAATTTTAATAGAAGGTAGAAACTAGGAATATCTATCATGTGCACTAAATTTCATGACATTTGAAAATACAAGTCAAAAGTTATGGCCTAGTACGTTATTTTTTTGGGTAAATGGGCAATATGGGCAGATAAATAAAAATCACTCCTTTCAAGAACAAAAATTTGAAATTGATTTGTCAAACTTGTACATCTGTGGAAAGCTTTCAATCATTCCATTTTCATCAATGAAATGAAAGTTAGGAGGAAACTTAGTTTGTGGGCAGTTATATAGTCTCTATTCTAAAATAAACTTTGAAGGCATTTATTTAACTCAATTTTTAATATTTTGGAAATAAAATAAAATCATATGATGTAGATTGTTTATTAAAACATTAAAACCATTGGGATTAGCATTTTTCAATTTCACAACTAAATTATTAAGAAATTAGTATATTGAATCATTCTTTATTTTCTTCTACTTACTATATTTTTCGTATATGTTGTACAATTCCAAATGATCTAACATTTTTCAAGCATGTAGACAACTTGTCTAGAAAATTGAATACAAAGAAGGACCACCATTTTTGACATTTTTTCATAGAAAAGTGAGCATTTGAAGTGCAGCTGCCCATTTTTTTGCAAGGCCAAAAAAATGATTTTAGTGCATTTCAACGCTTTATATCTTGCAAATGAATCCGTACAATGGAAATTTCTGAAATTTTTACTGCATAATCTCAAATCAATTTACTACAAGATCCTACGGTTCCATGTGTCAAAAAAAAATTCTAAAATTTGATATTGATACTGAAAATGGCAATTTTGAAGCATTCTTCGTGAAAACATAGTCATAGAACTTTAGGGGTTAAAGAAACATGTATTAGTCCTTTAACGTTTGTATACTATAGATTGTGAAGACATTGCTTTGCTAATATTCTACCATTCAATAGGTATTGGTAGATTTGGTCTCAATAAGTAAACTCTTCAATTAAAAAAAAGATGCTCCCAAAAACAACTTGAATAGAAAAGTGAAATAAAAGTCTTCAAAAATTACTATGATTAGAACTTAACATGTTGAACTTCAAGATTTTTTTTATAAATATCATAAATATTCAGTCTACAATTGATTTGAAAAGGGATTTTCAATTTTTGACTTCAGATGTTATTGATAAATATTGGTTTAGGATATTTATTGATCTAATCATATGGATTTGATCTATAAATCATATTCTACAACTTTTGATTGAGAGTCATCATTCAAATATTGTTCTAAGTTGCATTTTATAATAGATCTTCACAATTTTTTTTAATTTGGACTACATTAGATTAGTCCTTGAGGGATTAAATGTGCATAGAGCCTTATCAAGCTATATTTGATCTCCTTTGATTCAAATGTTGATTTTGGTCTAGTTCCACATATCAAATCTCAAATGGTCATAATTTGTAAGATATACTTACTTAGGGGCTATCTTCTACTTTCTAGTCCTCTTTTTTTCGAAATACTCAAGAATTGTTGAAATTTTGCCTACTACAACTCTTTAATTCCTCAAGGCTTGGCAACCTCTTGATGATGGAGGTTTTGGCTAAATTGTTAAACTTTGATATTCTTTTGCACATTCCTATGTTTGAAATTTTTAATTTCAACCAAACAAAAGTAGAAACTATTATATCTAGCATGCATAGAATTAATTAGAAAGTATTGGCTTCTACATTTTTAGATTATAGCGACTTTGGATGATCAACTTACTGGCAAAAAATGTAGCTTGGAGGGAAGAAAAATGATAAAAAGATGCATAAGGCAATCCCCCCACCCGAAAAAAATTGGGAATCCAAGGCAAATGTATGATTTTGGATTTTAGCAAATGAGAAATTAAAACCTCTCTCAAATTTGTACGTATTTTCAAACGTAAGAATTGAAAACCCTAAATTCATTGAATTGGATCCTATAAAATTTTAAATCATTTATATATGCATCAATTTTTAAAATGCAATGATTGATATTATTAGCATATTTTTTGGAACATCTTCAAGAGATTTAGAGTCATAATATTTATTTTGTATTCTAGATCAGACTAGATTAAACCTTGAGTTTTTAAAATTGCTAAAAATACAACTTTCAAAATGTTTTTTTTCATTTGTGAAAACCAAAACTAGAAATGTCGAATGATTCAAAATGGTTTTTTCCATCCCCTCTATTCCTTTCCTTGTAAAAAAATTAGCTTTGCAAGACCATATTTTCTAAAAAAATGAAAACACTTTTTACATTGAAATTTTGAAAATAAAAAAAATGCAACACCAAGTATGTCAACTTGTTACTCTACAAAACCCTAGTTTACAAACTATTGAGATTTTTTCAACCTAATAAGAAACATTTTATCTTCTTAGTCCTTCAAGAGTTTAAGTTCAAAACCTTCAAATTCTTATAGTCATTGTAAAGGAATGTCATGTAAAAGACATAATTATTTATAATGTTTTCTTCCATTATGTGAACTAACTTAACCTTTCATATCTTTTCCATTAATTTCAAAGCTTCTTTTTGGAAAAAGAAGCAAAACACTTTTTGAAGTAGAACTTCATATTTATAAATATGATTTGAATAAATATTTATAATATTTATTACTAGCTACTCTGCATGGTAGTAAAACTTTGTCAGTGATAGTTTAGGAATAAGCAGTATTCTATACAAATTTTTAAATTTTTTGCATTACATTATATAAAATTAGCATTTAAAAGTAGTTAGTACATGAAATCAATGAATTTAAAATAGAGGCATAATTGGAGCATCTTCAAAAGACCTATGTATTTTGGAGATCCAAATTCTAAATTTCTCGATGTTGTTAATCTTTAAATATTTACAAGGCCTCAAAGGATTATATTTAGTGCATTATGAGTGAAACATTGATTTTCACAAAGTTCCAAATGTCAAAGTTTAAATGGTCAAAACTACACTAATGATGATATTTAGTGTCTTGTACACTAAATACGAAGGCATACACTAAAAGCCAATTACCCTATGAAAGTAAGTAACATTAAATGTCAATTCAAACACTGAATGTGAACTACGGTGATTTGAGAGACATGCCAAGCAATTCCAGGGAAGGAGAAGGCGGCGCATTCAAGTCTAACACTAATTGTGGACAAGTTTAGATTTAGTGTTGTGGCTAGTAGGGGGGTAAAAACACTAAATGTCACTAAACACTAAATATCATCTTTAGTGTAGTAGAGTGTGAAAAAATTTCGGCTACATTGTAGTCATTCTTTATAATATTTAAGATTGTTAGAACTTCATCTTTTATTAATAGCACTATAAAGCTCCAAACCATAACATTCTAATAGAAATTGTACCAAATGTTATTCAATCAATTTTCTTTTATTGTTTTGGACTTTGAGATATATCTAGACATTTTTAACATTGAAGTCTAAACATCTAGTTTACATATGATTATTGTAACAAGCACGTGCTTCAACTAAAAATAATATAAACAAGTATTCAATTAGAATCATATTCTTTGTCTCTTTGTTAGTTGTTACCAAAATTGAGATCATATAATTTGTAAATTGTTTTCAGTGATGTAACATACTTACTATAAGTATGTTATGATTCAATATTTTACATACACTATTAGGAAGAATATATGCCCATATAGTTAAAAAATAATTTTCATAATCAAATGTATGATTCAAAAGAATTATAGAAAACTTTTTTGAAGATGAATTCAATGTATCCAAGACTATTTGAAATATTTCTAGTACTAAATATAATTTTTAGGGTTTAGGCTAAACATTTCACACAAATCATTTTTATTACAATAATGTGCAGATAGTGACATTTGAGCTAATGATAATGTGATACAAGGTTTGATTTATAATGATCTATTATTAACAATCTAACTTACACCCATCTAAGAACTTTACTCTGAATTAAAAGCTGCTAACTCATTTCTAAATATTTAAGGATTTGACATAGCTGTTGATTGGATTTGGTGGGGAAAAAATTCTTCCATGTAAGAAAACAAGTTTTAGAAGGATTTGAAAATTTTCACATTTTTTTCCTTAAAAAAAAAAATCACCATGAATTTTTTTCCCACCAAAAGTTTGGATTAGATGCCAATTTCATTTCTCTTGCTAGAAAAAGTATAATATCATAGTTACTAGAAAACATTCGAGAAGTTTATCATTAGTCATCACTGACCTTAGCAGTTTTATAAACCTAATAAATTTTGAGATGTGTTTGCTTTAATCAACAAGACAACTTTCATATTAGATGCAAAACAATGTTTTTGTCCCTATATCATGACTATTGAGCTTGACTCAAATTTTTTGTCACCACCACAAACAACATACACTTGAAACATGTAAGCCTAATTCGTGACTAATTTCTCAATTACAAATTTTATTTTTTATTTTTTGAAACAATTGAAACAGAATTTCATTACAAAAAGAAGAAACTTAACCACTAGCAACAAGTAGCTTGGCCTCATTTATGGATTTCTAGTTACCAAATTGGTAAGCTTATTCATGTAAAGTGTAGATATTTATAGCTTCAAAAATCAAAATCCATTCTTTGCAATGAAATCCCATTTCATTTGTGTCAACAAAAAATTTAATCTAATTGTAAGCTTTGTCATTAATTAGACTGTAAGCACAGTCAACTTACCTTTCTTTTCTAATGATATTGCTTTTGGGAAAATATATTTTGAATGCACTTTGGGATACGTGTTCAAAATTTATTACTCACATAAAATTAGAACCACAAACTACATATTAACTTTGTACTCAACTACAATCTTATATAATTCTCAGAACTAGATTGGTATGTAAGTTAGATCATCAAAATTTAAAGAATGTAGAATAAAAATGCAATCTAGTGTACAACACTCTCAAAAAAGTAAGGTAACCTGAATTTTGACTTGAAGGAATATCTTTCAAAATTCTTTTAAAACTTAACTTTTGAAACCTATGTATTATCTTGTAACCTTGGCTTGCCAACCCCCGGGGCCATCTCGCCCTCGCCAAGTGTCCCCTCCAGCAACTCTGCCTGTCTTTCTTGACAGTGATGCTTCGCCATCTCCAAAGAGCTTCAAGGCCAACAACTTTCTGTGTTCATTGTCCTTGTTTTGTTTTGTTTTAAAAATTTGCTTGTAGTTGAAAATCCAAAAAATTTGCCACCAAGGCTTTTGCCTTTGGCTTGATGTATAGTTTTCTCCTTTCAATAGAAATTGTTTGTGTGTTTAAAAAATAAATAATAAAATAATAAAACTAACTTATTAAATTTATTTTTTGATGTACGTCAGGATTAACAAACCAAATTTCAATTACTCTAAACCAACATTCCATTTAATAAAATGATTTTGTGTATTTTTCATTTTGATACAAAATAATTGATTGAAAAATATTTGTAATAAATTCTTAAAACTTAGTTGTAAAAATATTCAAAAAACATCAATATGCACATTTTGCTTTTAGGAAAACCATCCATTACCTCATAAAAACTTTACACTACAAAGAATTTAATGTTAAGGTGTCACTAATTAAAAATTTGTAGATTATAATTAAGATTTGGAAAATCAATTACACCATCATGGTCAAAGGTAAAAAAATAGTCATATTACAAGGATTGTTTAGTAAACCATAATTATAATTTAGAAATATCTATTTCTAAAAAATTTGAGAAGGCAACTCCTTGATATTGAATTCTTTGTAGTGGGTTTAGTTTTCCTTGATAATTTTTTTTCTCCTTAAAAGTGAAACATGCATCTTGATGCTTTTAAAATATTTTTACAATGAAATTAAAAAAATTCATCACCAATATTTTTCAATCAATTCATTTTTGTTTAAAATTTTGGGTTTAGGTTTAGAGTTCAATTCATCATTTCCAAAAAAAATTTAGATTATATTCAAGAGTGAAATTTTTTTACACTAATGACATTCAAAGTCATTTGAAATTGCAAGCCAACATTCAATTTTTTTTTCCCAACTCCAAATGCTAAAATATTTCAATATGTACAATTTAATTTGTGAAATTTTTATCACATGCTCTACGACAAGTGAAATATAAGATTGCATCATCAGGCACAAGTATTTCTATGCTACACATCATACCCTACACCAACCTATGAAAACATGTTGATATGTATTTACTCTTTTTGTTCATCATTGTTGTATGAATTTTAGAAATCCAATAATACAACACAATAAAAAAGACTAAATGAAAAACAAATATAAAAATCTATTAATATGTAATTAATCTTTGTATTGGTGAACAATGTAGTGTGTGAGCACAAAATCCAAAGTGAGTTTATTATAAAACAATTTATTTCTTGTAAAGTTTTATATTCATAAAATGTCATAAATGATAAAAAATCCTAAACTAACTATGTCAACTTTATGTTTGAAATGAATAATTAGGAGTTGCATTCAAGAATTGAAGAAAATTTGAAAGTATAATTTGCACATTTTGACTAAGGTCAATGTAATAGAAACTCTAGTAACATTTTCCAATGGTTTTTTAGATTTTTTTTTCTTTACATTCTCTTAACATTGTAGTAAAGGACTATTAAAGATAATTGTAGGATTTTCTTATGTAATCAATAAAAACAAGCTTGGAAGTACTCAAAGTCATTGGAATGATTGCAAATAAAAAATAAATTTAAAGAATACATGTTATAAGGTGGAGGTTGCATTTTGTACTTACTATCAAAGAAAAGATGCTATAATGCAATTCCAAAGAAAGTGGTTAGTAGAAATATATGAATACTAAGTAGAAAATATAATATTAGTTTTCATTTAATAAAAAACAATGTGTATACTAATGTACTAATTTTGATTCAAATCCATAATTTAGTACTTCATCCAAGTTTGTGGTTGTTGAATAAGTAGAAATTCAAGTGTATATTGAAACAAATTAGAAAGTTTTTTTAACCAACTTTGACATACCCTAATATAAAAGACATTCTAATAATGTTTTTTGGAATTATGTAAGATAACTTTGAAATTTAATTTCTTTTATGTGCAAAGGAGTGTAAGGGCTTTGTTTCCTGGGGTTTAGATATGTAATGTAAAAGTTAAGTTTTTACAAAAATAAAAACATAATTTAATTAAAAATTTTAAATTAAAATAATTCAAAAATTCATAATTTTCACATTGTTGGTCCAAACACTATGAAACAAAAGCTTCAAAAATGTTTAAAACATTGGCCAATTCCAAATGCCCAACACATTCCAAATTCAAATCCATTGACACTTTTAGCCTCTAAGCATACTAGGAGCCCTATGAAATCCTATTTGGTCTTCTATGAGTCAAATGTTGATTTTCATCTAGTTCCAAATTTTAAATTTTAAGAGGTCCAAATTCATAAAATGTAAGAGGTTGTCTTCTACTTTCTAATCCTCTTTCAAAGTATTCAATCATAGTTAAAATTTAGTCTTTCACAAGAGTTTAAAGCTCAAAACCATGAAAATCCACTACAAGAGAAAGGGGTATTTTAAGTGAGTTTTTAAGTATAGTCCTAGACACATGATTTTAAGTGATGACCTTTAATAAGATTTTCAGCAAAATTTTACTTAAAACACACGTACCCTAATTGTTTCAAAAGCTAGTATAGTCACTTGCTAACTCTAGTGTGTTCCTAAATCCCAATTTTTTCTTAAATTTCATATTTTTCTCATTTAGTTCATTTTGTAGAAAACCAAAAGGAAAACAAGTGTTTTTTCAAAGTGTCTATAACATGCATACCTAACTATAGATACATATAAATAATCATAGAAAGTGTCTATGATAAAGACTTCTAAACTCATGGACTCATAGATTCTATGCTCACATGCTAGCTTTTCCTAGCTTGATACATGCACTATCTTAATTGCAAGTAAGCAAGTGCATAATAGGATAGACTAAAGAGTGCATAAAATTTCCAATACTATTCTCTTTCCAAATGAATGACTTCAACCTAGTTTACAATTGTTGATTTAGTAAGGTGCTTGAATTATGATTTTTTTTTGAAAATAGCCCAAGAATTTGGATATACCATTCAAGGCTTAACTCCTAATGTTATAGGTACATGAACTCTTGATATAATGTATTTCTTTTGGTGTATTTGATATGTTCAATGCATGATTTGATTACTCAAGGCTTGAGTTTGTATTAACCCTTAAAAACTCCTTAGAAGTCAAAACAAGTGTGGAGAACTTCGGGCATCTAATACAAATTTTAAAAAAAAAATCTTCTTCATTTTTTTGTTGACATTAGGAAAACAATCAAATTCTTGTGGAACCTAATTTTTATGAAGATCCAATGGTTGAAAAGAAAGTTATGTTTTTTGGGTTTGTTTTGGGACTCAACTTGGGCAATGTTTTCAAGTTGCTTTGAAAACTTGCATACTTCTTCCTAACTTTAGGCCCTAGTACTCAAATTTGAAGTCCCTAAATCTTCCTTGCAAAGGTATTTTGAGTTATGGGACTCAAGAACCCAACAAAGCCACATTGTCAAAATTGTGGGTAATCTTGTAAAAATCCATCTTGCTTGCCTTTGCAAAAAGATATTCACACATAAATTGTCTTCCCATAAGTGACCCTAATACCAGTCAAGAACAAGATTCTATAGTTAGAAATTATAATAAATGAATAAAAATTAATTAATAGACCTTTTATTTAGAGTGTTGTTTTTTGGCATTTTAGTGAGTATTTGCAAACTCTTAACACATGGATTATTAGAGGTTAATAGAAATCTAGATTCAATGACCTATGACACTTCTAATTAGATCATTCTTACATCTCTTGTACATCCCAATGGCTACAGAATGGTTATGTATTCTACGTACATGGTACCATATTTGAACATCACAAGGTTTAGATATTAGCATCTTGGTATGCAAGATGCTTATATGTTATTTTAATCATGGAATCCAATGGCATATGACTTGCCATTTTTTGGTACATAATTTGTACTAGCTTGCCACTTGTCGCTTGTTGCACCTCCATTTAATATTAAAAGAATGTGCCTATGATCACTTCTACATTGAAGTTTCTCTTTGTATTCTCCTATTCTACAACTACATACTCATAGCACTTTAAATTTTCATTGTGAATATTGGATGAAATAATTGGATGATATTTCTATGGGATGAAAATATAACAAATTTTCTGACACAAGTTGTGGCAAGGTGCGTGACATTGCATACTTAATCCCTAAAATAGCCAAGCTCTTCTTTGAGATTCTAGGAATTTGCTCTAAATTGAACAAAAATTCAACATTTTGATAAGTTCTATCAATTTTTGAATTGTAACCTTCCATATTCAAACAAGATATCTTAGAGATCACATAGGAAAGAAAACACAACAATATCACTTTTGGATTGAAAAATTATAATGTTTGATCATGAGTGTATCAAAACTTTAAAAGTGATTTGAAGTCTTTCAATCCTCTGTCAATCATTTTCAAAATTGAATTTTTGATGCTAAAATTAGACTTCAGGAAGATTTTTTCAAAAATACAAACTACTACTAATAAAAACTTGGTTAGGTCTTATTTAACTTCAAAGTATTGTAGACACCATAATTTGATACCTTGGGCATTTAAGGGTTAATATAATCCTACTTCTATTTTTAAAAAGATTCATGTTTCTCTTATACCCCCCCCCCTTTTTTTTAAAAACACATGAACAATTTTCAATAATACACATGTCTTTTTCAAAAACACATGGAGTAAAAGAGTACAGGAGACAAATATAGAACCCTATATTATTTTTATTTTTGTTTTTATTTTTATTTTGGGTGAAACACATGGACAATTTCCATTGAAAAGGGGAAACAATACATCGAACCAAAGGGAAAAGCCTTGGCGGCAAATTTTTTGGATTTTCAACAATGAGCAAATTTAAAAACAAAACAAAACAAGGACAAGTGAACAAAGAGGGAACCCTATAGTGCTTTCAAGCCCCCCTAATCGGTTCAAGACTACTACAGCAAGAGAGCAAGACAGTGAATGCTCTCTTTGCTTCTAAGGTTTTTTTGGGGGGGTGAGGGAGGGATGTAGGCAGGCAGAGGGAGGTGATGTAGCAAGCGTAGCTGTGGCTATGTCACCTCCCTCTGCCTGTGTCAGTGTCAAAGGGAAGTGGAAGTGGAAGCGGAGGAAGCAGTAGCTGCAAGGCTTCAAAACCCCAAACCTACCACAAGCTGCCCAACGGCTTCACAATGATGCTTCAAAACCTTTAGGGCAAGCGCTGCAGTTGTTCCTTTCTCCGTGCTTGGTGACCCGAGAGTTCCAGGTTGAGCAGTGTAGAGAATGGAATAGACACAGACGCAAGGGAGCAGAAGGCCGTAATTTGTTTGACTGAAGCGAAGGGTTTAGGGTTTAGGAGACCACAAAGAAAATAGACAAACTCTGTCGTGGTGCAAACGAGAGAAGGCTCAATCCCTTGTCTCTTGTTGTCGTGAGTTCTAGTTCGATTTACATCTAGGGTTGGAAGTGACCGGTTTTAGTCTTTACTTAGGATGCGGCTAAGGATATCAGAGGATGTTAGGTTTTTGGGAAACAGGGGTCCATGGTTTTGTTGCAGTCCAGACACCATTTCAAGGGGCAAAGAGGATTGCTTAGCCCGTGGATTTTAGAACTTCCAGTTCTGGTGTCACTCAAGGCCTCAAGGGATCCTTGGATTCTAAAAATCGAACTAACTGCCTGCATCAACAACAGCTATCTTGCCCGAGGCTCCTGAAAAGGACTATCAGAATCCTACAAAGTGTTTTAGGGTAAGCATTGCATTTAATAATGACACCATACATTCAAGTCTCTATATTTGTGTAGAGAAAGATTTGAATTTTGTCTCTCCGCTAATTGGCAAGTTTACTCTAGGTATGTTTTGAGAGTATTGTGCTGATACTTCCCTCCCACCGTTCGTCGGTGAAATGGAATTCTCAGTGTTGTAAAAGAAGACGGCGCGTCAAGCTCCTCAAATGCGTCCTTTTCAGAAAGTTCCGTAGCATCCCCTCGCGCTAAAACCCGCATTTCTCCAAAACCCGTTGCGACCCGATGTTGGTGGTCATCGTGTAAGCCTGGATGCGCGCCAGCCCGAACTCTTGGAAGCCCGCTTGCACAGCCACTTTCGTTGCCTGCGTGGCAATCCCCTTGCCTCAAAACTCCTTCGCCAATATGTAGCTCAAATTGCCACAGACAGCGTGGGCATTCACTCCCATGGTGAGCTAAATGGCGCCGGCTGGCACACCATTCACACAGATGAGTCGGTACCACGGGTGAGGCGCCACTGTCACGGCGAAGTAGCGCTCAAGCTCCACATCCGAGCGAAGACTGGCGTTCGGGGTGGTGGGTGAGTTAGAATGGTTCACTGCCTATTCCAATGCAAGAATTTGTGAACGTTTAGATGAATTTCATACCACGTTCAGCAGCCAGGATCGTTTTCGTATTATTTGATGGCAGATTGTTCCGATTTCTTTGTGGTCTGCTTAGTTTTCTTCGTGCCCATCAAGGAGTAATTCTTTTCATTAGACTGTACCTTGTCGACTTGAATTGAGAGTTTATGGCGTTCTACAGCCTTTCAAAACAAGTTCAGAGACCGACTTTAGTGTGAGGTATAATAACTTATACTGTATATCTTGTTCAACAGAACAGGACAAACTCTAGCAATTGCAGGATCCACTGGCTTGATTGTAATTTACTTCTTAGCGTCGACGCCGTTGGATAGAGCCTCCGTCAGAATTGCTCGATTTGTAGATGCAATCACTCATCGGAGTGTCTGAGGAGCGAGCATGCGTCGAAGGAGTGAAGATCGACACCCGTGTTGTGGGTACTCCTGCAGTGAGCTTGTGGAGGAAGGTTTGCAAGCATTTTCTGCCGCAAGTAGAGTTTTGAAACGGTTTTGGAGTTTATGCTTATGTAGTGGTGATGGAAGTTAGGTGCCCATTTGTCAATGCTGGTGTATTGCCAAAACGGCTTGAAAATGATTTCAAAGCTCTTTCTACAACCGCCTGTTATCTAGAGCATATTTGGTTTCGTTATCATACTCTCACCTAATCGTTGTGTACATGAAATACTATATTTTAGCGGAATCTTTTTCATGGAATGTTCTTGTTGCCATTTCTGAACCATCGGCGTCGTTCCCTGGATTGACGAAGAACATTTCGCCAGGCTTCGTGAAAGCAAGTTTTTCCAAACACAGCAACCCAGACACGAAACCTTGGCGGCAACATCTTACACCCGAGTGTGTGTCCCCAAACCTGGGTCCCAAGAGCTTGTACTGAAGGCCAAGAAGCACGTAACCTTGGCTACCCCGAATTCTAGAAGTGACGGTCCATTCGGAGCCCCCTGAAAAACTCCTGCTCATTGGAGTGGTAGTAGTAGTAGTGGTACTAGTTTTAGTGGTGCTACTCCCAGCTTTGAGAATCAGTCCACTGCTTCCGAAAGCAACAGCCACAGTGACGACTCCAATGACGACCTAATTGCAAGGAGTTACGAGAGGTTTGAAGGGCGGAGTGAGGAAGGGGAGGGCTCTCCTGAAGGGTGCACAAGCTCGGATCAAGTGGATCCCAAGAAAGCCAAACGGTATTGACTACAACTCATTTGAAAAATTCCAAAGAATTTAAATTTTAGAATTTTAGAATTTTAGAATAGGATTGAGATCGGCCTCTTTTGTGCCGCTCGCTTTTAGATACTGATGCATGCAGAGAGGTGCAATACTGTTTGATGCAAGTCCTTTGGAAGAAAAGTTTAAGTTGGTTGTCAAAGTAGTTGAACGCATCTTGTTGAACATCTTTGGTGTAGGTTCGAACTTGCACAAATATGAGGCTGTCGAATGGAATGAAGAATTAACCCAAAGAATGTTAGCCCTCGTTTAGCTGCGCATTTCTGTCTTGAGGTGAGAATCTTAGGCCTTGGTATTGCTCTGATGCAATGTTTTCTTCTATGTGTTGCTGGTATCATTAATTTGTGTTGCATCCAATCTGCAATCATACGTTACGATGCTTGGAGATTTACTCAATTGGGGAGGGTAAGCTTAGATATTGGGGTTGTTCATGTGAGATGTTGTGGTTTAGGTTTCTTGCTTTTCATGAGTTGCAATATCTGTTGCAGCTTTCTTTCAGTGTATGGGATTAGAAGATATTGCCAGTCATACATGATACTTTGTGTTTCTGTTGAAGTCAAGTTTTGAAGCTTGTTGTGTTCATTAAACATTGTTGATGCAACAAGTTGTCTTGATGAAATTTTGTCATTTTAAGTTGGCAAGACTATTGTGGTGCAGGACAATAATAAGTTGCGGTGAATTTGGAGACGATTGTGAACGACTTGGTGTGAAGATTCCGCTTGCTATTCACTGTATTATTCTTAGTTCAAAAAGGCCATGACCGTGGTTAGTGGCCACCAAATTAAAGTACTTCATTGAGTTTTGTTAGCCAGCTTTGCATTTAGTCTTAAGGTAAGAGGTTCTCAATGCACCCATTTGAGAGCTGAAATTGAATTTAGACAGGCCAAACTTCTCGAAAGGTAGATGGAAGTGACATCTCACACATGCCTACGTCATGAAATGTAAACTATTTGTATATTCTTGATATTGTTTATACAAAAAATTTCAATATTTGTACTAAGGATTGTGGATGACATAATATTCCAATACCTTGAGTGTTTGTTTGTTGTATGATATTGAGTACATTTTTTAATTGAATTTTGTGAATAGTGAATGAATTCCTCACAATCTTGGATGATGGTTACAAAAAAAAATTCTAAAAAAATTTGTGTTTACATAAAAAGAGGAAAAAATATGGCATTTAACAATGTATTAGCAATTTGGAAGTTATGACATGAGTCATAAAAAGTACCAAATTAAAGTTAAGAGTAAAATTGAAAATATAAAAGTTATTATTCATTTTTACTAAATTGCAATTTCAATGTAATTTTAAAGATGACTTTGATTGTATTGATGGTCCTTTGTAGTCCATTCAAGTTTATGGTTTTAACTTCAAAGTTATTGTAATATTGATAAAATCTTCTTACTTTGGTGCAGGTGAAGTGTTTGGAGGTGTAAACTTCATCATCCTATGTGTTGAATTTATACAACATTAGAATTAGGTAAGTTGTTCATATTTGAAATGCTTTTTTATTTGATTTCATCAATTATGTATTTGTGATTTGGTAACAACAGTGTATATTTACACTTTTTTGTGCTTCCCAAAAAGGTTGTACTATCTTAGTGATTTAGCATCACATTCGATTTCTTTGTAATTATTTGTGATTGTTTGTATTTGGTGAGTCAACCTTAGTAAATAGTTTTTTTAATTTCTAAATCCAAAATATTGCTTGTTGTTTAGAAGACTTGACCTCAATTATGCAAATTTGGTTTAGGCTAGTTGTTGTATTCCAAACTATATATTTAAAACTTTAAAAGCTTGACAATTTGAAGTAAATGTAAAAGACTTTATAATTTTAAAAGAATTGTTGGAGAATGCCTCCGCATTGGCTTTAAATAAAGGCCCTGACTTTAATTTATTAAACCAGGGTTGGATGTTAAAGCCATTTTCTACTGGATAAAGGTAGAGTGTTTATTTATTAAACCTCTATTGGATGCCACGTGGTTAATTTGCGCTTTTGGGTTCATGGCTTCTTCCAATGATTATTAAAAAAGGAAGTTAATTGAATAATTTAATATTTTAATTTTAAAATGATAGGTTAATTTTTAGGGTATGAGTTTTGAAATTTAAAGAACTAATTATCAAATTAATATTTAACCCCTAGAAGACCGGCATGCATTTTTTGGTTGTATAGAAATTTTGGCCAAGTATGTGTAACTAGAGATTTCTATATTTTAAGCTAAAATCTTAATAAAAGATGGGCACAAGGAGTATCTTTCATATGCACTAAATTTTAGCACATTTAAAAATAGTAGTCAAAAGTTATGGCCAAATATGTTATTTTTTTTTGTAACTGGGCAATTTGGGCACCAAAAAATATTTAGCAAAGATTTGTTATTTTTTGTTTAATATATTTTTTTCGTAGATTATATTTATGTCTATTTGGAAAGCTTTGATTCATTTCATTTGGATTTGTTATGAGAAAGTTATGGACATTCTTGTTTTTGGGGCAATTAGAGCATCTTCTTGAAAAAAATAACTTGTAGAATTCATTTATGAATGCTCTTTTTGCAATTTTTCAAAAAGAAAATTTCTTATGGTTTAGTTTACTTGCTAGAAAAATCTGACCATTGGGATTAGTGTATTTTAATTCCATCAAGAATATATGAATATTTTAGATTTTCCTTGTATCTTGTACCTACTTCTACTTAATAAATTTTTTAGGAATGATAATTAAGTTTTTTTGAATATTATTTTTTTCCGTAGACTTTCAACTCAATTTTCCACTATAAAGATTTAAAGCTCAAAACTCTGTAGTGCAAAAATTTGGAGTTAAAAATGTTTAAAGTAAAAAAATCTATTCCCGGAATATGCTGAAATAATTGTTTTTTTCACTTTAAATGTAGATATCTTGCAATCTCAGCGGTTAAAAATTCTGAAATTTTTTCTACACATTCTCATACTAATTAGGTGTAAGATCTTACAGTAAAATATGCAAAAAAAACATTTTTCAAATTTTTTTACTCCTTGCTATAGAAATGGCAGTTTTCAATGTTTTTTGGTAGAAAAAAGGCCTCGGTCCTTAAAGGGTTAAACAAATATCTCCAAAATGTGATTGCAAGAAAGTTTGTTTAAAAACCCAATTACTTTTAAATCAACTTTGTTTTTTTCTGGTATAACTTTTAAATGAGTATTGATAAGAATTTCAAGTTTTTATTGGAGATGTTTAGCTTTATGGTAATTGGTAACCACTACCCTATTTTCTTTAAATTAATAAAAAAATTATTTTCTATCTAAAAATTATTTTTGTTTACATGTCACAATATTAGATTTTGGATTTTTCTATATTCAAATTTTCCAAATTTAATGATCTAAAGCTGGATTTTAGATGGTTTATTTGACTAATAGGAAAGTATATAAGATAGAACTATTCATTACCCTCGGTTTTTCAATTACATTTGTAGACCATCCCAATTTTGTGAGCCCCACTTTGGGCCGAATTCCACCCTAGTTTGAATTCAACTCCATCCAAAAAACATCTAAATCCATTTCTTTTATGACAAAATAAAAAAATCTATTGACAGAATTAGAACTTCTATAACAGCAAGGGATAATATGTCACTCTACTAATAGTGAATCTTTAGTACTTGACTTGGTGGTTATGGGTGGTTGATGAGAAGTTTATGACTCTAGTTTGTTGGCAATTTTGTAATTTTAGAGCTGAATACTTCAAAAATTCATAGAAATTACAATTTTAATCAAAAAAAATTATAATTCCACTTGGATTTGATTCCTAAAACATGCACACACCTATGAAAAATATATGCCCCTCTTGAAATTGGCCCCAACATAATCAAATTACAAATCAAGGTGGTGATAGGCAGTTCTACCTTACCTACCAAAGAAAATCTCAAATTTTTTTTTTGTGTCATCCACATCAACAAAGACATCACTACTATTGCTTGTAGTTTTTAAACAATGAAGATGGTTCTAAGATCAATGTTTGATAAATGAAAACAAAAATAGTATGAAAAAATGTCAAGTAGGTTTTATTTTAATTTTATATGAATCTTTAAATTTTATTGTTTCAAAATTTATTTGGATGTAGAGAATATTAAAATCAATTAGTTTTTTTATTTTTTGTAATTTACATTACATTTTTTAATGTTTTGTGATGGAAATTGGCTTGTAAACCACGATTGAAAGTTTATCTTATTATTACATTGATTTTTAAAAGTCAAAGTTTTGGAATGTCATAGTATTATTTATATGTTAAAATTATTTTTGAATTTTTGGTAAATCAAATTTTTTAATATTTGAATGTTGAAATTTGCAGGATTTAGGATCCTAAATATGGATGACTACGTTTTTCCTACACCAAAGGCACACCCTAAGCAGAAAGTAATCCGGCACCATTGCACATGTTGCAATGAGTACATGGTTGATGTACCCGAACATTGTAGAGGGAAGACTCATGTGCGCATGGCAAGCATCCATGACATTATTCCAGTTTTGCGGCGCTCCAATGTTGGTAAGTATATTTTTAACTTAATTCTTTGAACTTATAGTGTTTTATTAATTTAGTTTAATGATTTTTATTATTATTAAAATGACTAAACACTTGTAGCATTGATGAAGTTTTTTTGGGAGGTGCATTTAAATTGCAAAAGAAATTATTATCTTTATTTAACCCCTAAAGGAGCGTTGTCCTTTTGTGGGAGAAATGCTTTTTTGGGCATGTACCTACTGGCTGAAATTTTGTTGTGATTTTTTGAAAATTTTTACAAAAATAGAAAAACTAATAAGCTTTGTGGGAATATAATTTTTTTGCAATTAGTGGCCGCGAAAAAAAATTATGACCAAATAAGCTGAAAACAAGGGACGGTGGGCAGCTTGGGCAGCAAAAAAACAATAGACAAAAATTTGAATATTTTTTTTTATATATTTTTTTCTCAAAGATTATATTTTTGTCTATTTAGAAAGCTTTGATTCATTTTATTTGGATTTCTTATGAGAAAGTTATGGGCATTCTTGTTTTTCGGGCTATTAAAGCATCTTCTTAAAAAAAATAACTTGTAGAATTCATTTTTGAATGCAATTTTCTCAATCTTTCAATTTTTTTTATATGGTCTAATTTATATGCCAAAAGAATTTCACCATTGAGATTAGTGCATTTTGATTCCATTTAAAATATATTAATATTTTAGATTTTCCTTCTATTTTGTACCTACTTCTAGTTAACCATTTTTTTAAGAATGATAATTAAGTTTTTTTGAACTTTTTTTCTAGACTCTCAACTCAATTCTCCACTATAAAAATTTAAAGCTCAAATTGTTGTAGAGCAAAAATTTTAAGTTAAAAATGTCCAAAGTAAAAAAATTTCATCCCGCAGTGTGCTGAAAAATGTGTTTTTTCACCTTAAATGCAAATATCTTACAATCTATGCGGTCAAAAATTCTGAAATTTTTTTCATACACTCTCATACTAGTTAGGTGTAAGATCCTACGATTAGATGTGAAAAAAAATAATTTTCAATTTTTTTTATTCTTTGCTATAGATATGGTTGTTTTGACTATTTTTTGGCAAAAAAAAGTTCTTGGTCTTTTAGGGGTTAAATTTTTTATATATAGGAATATACTTTCTATGAATACAAAAGATTATTTTGATTGTCTTTAACTCAATATTTTTTTCCTTGCAACAGATTGGAAGGACAAAACGAAGAAAAAAATTCGTTGCTTTACATGTAACTGTGATTTGCCGCTTAAGACAGAGCATCTGCAAAATCACATTGCCAAGCATGTTGTTACCATTGAAGATCGTGCCCTTCCTGCGACTTCGATATATGTAGGCCCTACACATGCTACACTATACGAGGTCACGAAGATTACACAAACCGAGGAGTTTTGGAAGACTTACATTCCAGAAGATGAAGATCATCAACAGATTTATTCTCCGGCATCTATTCGTGACCCTTTTGGAGAGCTTGTTCATCTTGTGAATGGCATTTTTACTCCAGAGGAGCTCTCATTTTTGGCAAAGGAGGCGAAATGGCTGGAGAGGACTGCGAGACTTACGAAGAGGGGAACGCTAAAAGAGGGAAGTCGAATGGTCACTTTTGGCGTCCGTTACAAATATGGAAAACTAGCTTGGTAAGTGTTTCTTTTGTTTATGAGGTGTTTTTTATATAAATTTTTATAATTTATAAATTATTTTATTTTATCTTATTTAACCCCTAAAAAACCATTGTGCCTTTGGGGGACAAATGCGTTTTCGGATAGGTACCTATGGGCTGAAATTTTGGTTGTGATTTAAAAAAAAAAAATTTGGGGAGATAGAAAAATTGATAAGCTTTGTGGGAATATAATTTTTTTCACAATTGGTGCCCTGGAACAAAAGTAATGACCAAATAAGCTCAAACGAGGGGACAGGGGGCAGCCAGGGCAACAAAAAAAAATGGAGAAAAATTTGAATTTTCTTTTTTAATATTTTTTTCTCATAGATTATATTTTTGTCTATCTGGAAAGTTTTGATTCATTTCATTTAAATTTTTAATGAGAAAGTTATGAGCATTCTTGTTTTTCGGGCAATTTTCGGGCAGTTTTGGGCAGTTTTGGGCAATTTTCGGGCAGTTTTCGAGCAGTTTCGGGCAGTTTTCGGGCAGTTTCGGGCTGTTTGGGGCAGTTTTGGGGCAGTTTTGGGGCAGTTTCGGGCAGTTTCGGGCAGTTTTTCGGGCAGTTTTTTACTCTTTGTTATAGATATGGCAGTTTTGAGTGTTTTTTTGGCAGAAATAAGGCCTTGGTCCTTTAGGGGTAAAATACATTTTTCTAATGAATTGAACTCTATGCAGGTACAAACATTCAAATCCAGAGTGTTATATCCGATCGGAGGCTTTTGCGACAATCGTGGCAAAAGGGTTAAAAAAGAATTTTCCTTCTATCTTTGAGCATTTGGAAAATGCTCGGGCCAAGGAGAATATGCAGTCGGGTGACAGCCGTATAGGAGATTCTCCATTTTCTTGTCTTGCTATGACAAAGGACTACAAAGTGAAAGCTCATTGCGACAAAAATGATTTTTCTTATGGGTTTTTTCTTTGGCTTGGTGAGAGTGGTAAGTTTTAATTTCCCATGCTTATTTTTATTTAATTGTCTTTTAATTGAATGCATTCATCATACTACTAAAATCACAAGGTCCTTTGTAATGTCACATTTTTACACTGTGTGATATTACAGAGTCCCGATCCCTTTATAATATCACCTTCTTACACTGTGTGATATTATAAAGTTTTAACGGGCGCTGCGCCTCTGTAATATCACACAGTGTAAATTTGTGATATTACAGAGGTACAGTGATATTATGAAGGTTTAAGTTTTCTTGGCTTCACACTTCATTTCACTTCCACAATTCTATGATTTTCTAAGCTTTGAGTGTTCCCAATTCTAATGTTTTGTTCTTACTATCAAATGATTTGTGACTTTGAGATTGAAGCAATTTTGGTTTTATATAATATATAAATTTCTAAAAATGTTTGTTTGAATATTGTACAGGTACTTTGCAAAATGGCAATGGCGTTCGATTTTATCTTCCAGAGTTGGGCTATTTTTTTGAGCCACAGGTTGGGGACGTTATGCTTATCAAAGCTGGCGAAATTCATCATTGTACGAGGACTACAGGAGAGGTTGGCCAACTTGGTGTAGCTCTTTGTCTGCATGCCAATCTACTTGAGTGGTGGCAAAATATTATTAGCAATGTAGAAAAATTCAAGGAAGGCGTTGAACTAGAGGAAAAGGATTTGACTAGAGTTATCCATTGGTTGGATAACAATCGCATCTACCAAGCATGTACTCGGGTATGATTTAGTTGCATTTGCAACATCTTTGAGTATATCTTTGAGTACATCTTTGAGTACATTTTTGAGTACATCTTTGATTTGCAATATTTTGACTGGATTTTTTTAATTAACAAGTCTAAATTGACTTATTGTATCTAAATTGAGAAAAAATGTACCAATCAATAACAAGTTGACAAAAAAGTCCGAATTGACACATCTTAATCCCTAAAGTTTTTTAACTATGTTTTCACCAAAAATGCTCCAAAACTGCCATTTCTAGTACAAGTTCCAAATTCTTCAAAAATATCTTTTCTAAACATATATGACCATAGGATGTTGTAGTACTTTGGTTTGAGAATACATGAAAGAAAATTCAAAAATTTCCATCGTATAGATTAGAAAAAATTAGCGTTTGAATTGGCAAAAGTCCTTTTTTTGGCCTTGCGGAAAACCGGGCAGCTGTGTGGCTATATGCTTGAAAATTTTCAGATTATTTGGAATTGTATAACATATAGGAAAAAAATAGTTAGTACAAAAAAATAGAGAATGGTTCAAAACATTAAATTGTTAAGAAGTTAATTATGGAATTAAAAAATGTCAATTTCAATGGTTGCCATGTTGTAATACACAATGTACATACTACAATTTTTATTTTTTTTGAAAAATATTGAAAATTGAGTGAAATAAACAACTTCAAAGTTTATTTTAGAGTAGACAATCCATAATTGCCTGCAAACTAAAAATCTTCATAACGTTTGACTCATTGATCAAAATGAAATGATTCAAAGCTTTCCACGTATACATAAAATCTAATAAACCAATTTCAATTTTTTATTTTTCAATTTTTTATTTTTTTTTCTGATCTGTCCAAACTGCCCGAATTGAGAAACAAACAACATATCAGGCCATAACTTCTGACTCGCATTTTCAAATGTCATGAAATTTAGTGTGTATGAAAAATATTCCTTGTCCCCACCTTCTATCCAAAATAAGCAAATTTCTAATCACTCGTACTTGCCCAAAATTTCTATGTTGCCCAAAAATGCATGTTGGTCCTTTAGGGATTAATAAAAAAAATGCACAAATAGTTATGTCCAAATTGATAAAGAATGTTAAAATTAATAGTAATTACTTCTCCTTGAAAAACTAGAAATAACTAAAGCTTTGTCAAACTCTTTGTAGAGTGCATTTGCATTAGGAACCTCCATACCCAAAATACATTTGTAAATTCTAAGAGTATTTATTATTTCTATACATTAAATTCTTAAAGTAGCTAATGTCTCTTATCTAATTAAAAAAATCCATCACAAACTGCTAATATTACATGTTAGAGGTCAAAATTGCTTCAAAAATTTAGTTTAAAAAAAATGCTTATATTTCAAATTAATACTTATTTTTAAGAAATTCAAACACTAAGCCCTTAGTGAACTTTGGAAAGTACACCTTCCTAAAGTTAAAAAAAAATATTTCCCAATAATAAGATCATGATGCTTGGATTTTCAATAAGAAATTATATTCAATTCTTCCCAAATGGTTAGGTTTCATCTTTCAAACATCTTATAGAAAATCCTTAGATTCTACAATTTGTTGCTTTCTAGAATATATTGAAGAAAAAGTTGGGGTATATATAAAAATTCTCAAAAGAAATTTATATTTATACTTAAAAAAATAGTAAGTAGAACGAGATAGGGTTTGCTTCAAAACACTATATTATTAGGAATTTAGATATGGAACTGAAAAATTTAAACTCTAATGGATGTAATGTTGTATTAACCAATTTACATCTTTTCCATACTTTTGAATTTCTTTCTAGAATATTGGAATTTGAGTGACATGCAGTTTTTTAAATAAGTAGTGTGTGTATCTATGTATATATATCTCTATATCTGTGTGTGTGTGTGTGTGTGTATGGGTACATGTATGTGGGTATATATGTCTGTGTTAATGTAGAACAAACTTTTTATCTAAGAAGAAAGTGAAATTTTTGAATTGCCTATGATTTAGAATCAAAGAGTAAGTGAAGTTGTTTCTTGAAGTTTTGACATTAATTATTTCACATAAATGAGAAGCTAAATGATCAAAACAACACTTCAAAGGACTTTAATCATGATAAAAAATAAATATGACCATTGGAACAATTAGAAATTATTAATCACAAAGTTCTTAATGTGTTTTAAGATTGAGTGCACTACAAGAGAAAGGGGTGTATTTAGGATAATAGATTAGTATGAGATTGCTGAAATTTGTTTCAATGTTCCTGATAGGTCACGTTGAATATAGAAAATGAATAAAGTGAAGTATTGAAATACTTATCGGTCGTCACTTCTTTAACGGTCGGCTGCTCTGCTACCTACCCAGCGCACACGCCAGTTTAACGCCACGCCATCCGCCATCCACCTGGCCAAGTGGCAAATTGCCACAGGCTGATCCCAAATTTCCTAGCGGTTGGCATTGGTTGAGGAGCTCCCCCACACACTTGAGCTTATCCCACTGCCCCATACCATGGAAAAAAACACAGATGCGCTGAAAATAATTTTAAAAACATACTAGTGTGCCGTTGCTACAACCAAAATATAAGCAATAGAAATTTTTTAATTTGAAATTTGAAAATAAATGTGTAATGCACAAAGGAGTGCAAGGGTTTTATTGCAGGGTGAGTTTGCATACGAATAGAATAGAATATGAATAGAAAGCTTTATGTACAAAGGAATGCAAGTTTGTGGCGTTTGGACATGCAATGTAAAAATAATGTTTTTCTAAAATAGAAGATAATTTTACTTTGATTTTTTAATTTACAAAAATACATAATTTTCACACTGTAGGTCCAAACGCCACAAAAACTTGCACAAATAGAAAGCTCTATGCATGAAATAGTGCAAGGGCGTTACGACATGTGATGTGAAAGTTATGTTCATTACAAGATAAAAGATAATTTAATTCAGTTTTTCATTTTAAAAAATTCTATAACTTTCACACCTTAGGTCCAAACGCCTATTTGTCGTGCCTATCTCCACCATTAGTACATTAGTATCATGTACATTAGTACCTACAAGGATACCACAAAATAAATAAAAAGTAAAATTTGTTGTGCCTATCCCCACCACGTGATACAATTTCCGGGTGAGGTTTTACCCATGTTTGATATCGTGCCACAATCTTGTTTGATACCCATGTGAAATTGATACCCTGTAAAATTAATAAAAATTAGTTCCATTTGGCAACAGACATGTAGTATCCAAATCAGCATAATATGTTGCCTTTTCACCAACATTTGCATAGTTGACACCAATATGTGAAAACGGTCATTACAGTGCCCAAATGAACATAAAAGTGTTCATTTTTTGTTGATATGGACACCATTTTCTAGTAGTGTTAGCTATAAATGTTTTGGCTCAAGAGTTTGTTGACAGTTGCTTTTGGCCTATTTTTCTTGATGGTGTTGATCTAAAATGTTGGAAATCAAAATTTTACACCTTTTCGCATATGATTCTTAAAAACTAAGAAAAAAAAATTTGAAATATTAATACCTCCCAATCCCAAAACCATCATAAGTAACAAAAATGCCAAATCAATAGGCTCTACACCTTTGAATCTTTTACTACAGTGCTGTTGGAGATTGCTTTTCAATTGGCGGCTTCAGCCATCTTAAAAATCCATTGGTAGGGTGGTTTTGGCAGATTGAAAAAGGTCAGTGTTCAAAGTGTGCATCCCTCATGCATGTATGCATGATGCTAAGTCCTTCATTTGAAGTGTGCTGAGCAATTTGGATTTTCCTTGGAGGAAAACATAAGAATTTTTTTGGTTTTGCAAAATTCATTTTCTGCAAATCCTACATTTATATTTGCAATCAAAAATCCCAAATAATTAGTTGTAGAGAGGTCTAAAGCGTATCCTAGACACGGCTCAAAATAGGAGTCTTTGTTCCACTTTTACCTTAGAAAACCCAGAATTTACCTTGCTAGGCCTATTTTGGATGTAAGATTATTTGGCTTGCCAATTGGCTCTTGAATATTACAATAGGGCCATGAAGTTGACTCCAATGTATGCAAAATTAGATTACAATTGAATCCACATTCAATTAGAAAAAATGTTGAATCAAACAATAATAAGTCTTTGCTTTATAAGAGCAAAAATCTCCAATGAATATCACTTATAGTAGAGTTCCTTTGTACAACTTTATGTCTTGCCACATCATTTCAATATTCCTTTTATCCTAATGCATAAAATTGGACATGTCAATGCCAGTTCCTGTTACATCTTAATTGAAAGTTAAAACAATTAAAAAATTGCAAAAAATTCTAAAAGTGTCCAATGGTCTTATAATTTTGTAGTTAGGTGTTTTCTTCTATAGAAAATACATACTTATTATAAAAACAAAATGAACACCCCGTACTAAAGAATTGTTGAAGATTTTGTATATTGGGGTTCTTTAATCCCTAAATGCGAGAACTATGTTTTGGGGGAAGATAGCAATTTTGGATAGCTGACTACAAAAGGAGTTTTTGTTTCTTTTCTTTGGAAATTATATACAATGTTTGCCAAAGGAGAAGCTTTAAGGCCCAATTGTTTTCATAACTTTTGACTATGTGGTTAAAAAGTTATTGCATGATGTATGTTTTTCAATGCTTGGTGGGTAGGCTGGGCAATCCAAAAGTCTTCTTTAAAAAAAACTTTTTTAGAATGCAAAAACTTGAAATTGAGTCTTTAGATTTACGTACACGTGGAAAGCTTTAAATGACTTTAGTTTGATAAATGGCTTGAAAGTTATGACAAGTTTTAGTTTATGGCTAGATATAGTTTTCAAAGATTCAATATTACCCACAAAGTAAAGTTCTTCATAACATTCAATGCATTTATCAAAATGAAGTGATGCAAAGCTTCCCAGATGTATATAAATCTAAAGAATCAATTTCAAATTTTGGCTTTTTAGAAAAGGGATTTTTGAAGAAGTTTGTTGGGCTACCCACCCTAAACCGCCAAGCAATGAAAACCACATATCATGCAGAAACTTTTTAACCACATTGTCAATTCACATGAAAACTATTGGGCCTCAAAGCCACTCTTTAGGCACACGTTATGTGAAATTTTCAAAGAATAAAAAAGAAAACTCCTAAAACTTTATAGTGAGCTGCCCAAAATCACAATGTTTCTTGCCCAAAAACACACTTCTTGCATTTAAAGGTGTTAGATCTTCGACATCATCTACCTCTTCATTCACAAAATTGTCCAATTCACAACACATACATCATCATTCCCAAATGAACTGCGGTAAACTAACCTTTTAGGTTTGTTCATCCTCCGTTTAATCCCTAGGAAATACAAAGTAAAAAATAGTGAATTTTTTTTATACATCACTTTCATGAAAATACCCTGAAATTAGCTCATGTATGCCATTTGCTAACATCCTAAAGGGATTAAGTAACTACAAAATGATCATGAGCTTGGAGTTGAAGCAAGGGAGAATTCTTGTACTTGTTTGTTGAAGACATACAAGAGTACAAAATACACTAAAAACTTGTTATCTATAGGAAAAATAAGACTTATCCTAGAACTTAGAAGGTCTTGGTTCCAAGTTAGATTTATATTGAATACAACATTTGTATCATCTAATATATTGATCAACACCCTTAATAGCATCAAGAAACCATACAACCATGACAGACATGTTGAAAGTTTATAAGTTGATGATCTACATCATTTTTATATCTTCAAGCTTTATGAAAGAATATTGATCCAAGGAAATTTAGTATTGCAAATCATACTTGCTAGCAATAGTCAATGATTTCAAACATCTCTTACTACAATCATGTGGCCTTTCCCTTGTAAGAATGATGGTGCACAATAAATATATTAACCACCAGTAGACTGGACATATGTAGCCAAATTTAGATGTGTGATAATATGTGTTTTTAAAGGTGATTGTAAAAAACACCTACCAATTTTGTTGCGTTTTACAATACTCATTTTTTTTCTTCTGGAGTACCTTAAAAATTGAAAAGATAATTTTAAAAAAAACTTAAAAATATGATCAATGTTTATACCTATAAGATGAAGGTTTAGGGTAGGAAGATCATGGAAAAACTCTCTAAGTAGGAGAACTAGAAAAGTGCCAAATCTCATGAAAATATATTTTTCATGTATTAATTAGTAAAAAATAGGAAAAATAATTAAATGATGAAAATAAAACCTGGCCATTTGTAACAACTCTATGGAGATGGTCATTCACCAAAAGAAGCACCAAAATAATGTCTTACATGTTCTGAAATGTACTTTGAATGAAGTTCACTTTGTAGACTTTCATACCACATGAAATTGAGTATTTTTAAAAATCCTTCTGACAATATCTAGAAATATACTTGAAGACCATCTTCTCCAAATTTCAGCTCAAAATTCTTTTTTATGGGTACTCCATAATACTACCTCCCCCCCGAAAAAAAATTTCTGCAAGTGTGATGTAAATTGGGGGCTCTTTCTAGATAGTAAAACAAAATTATTTTTTTTTGAAAAATCAGGTAAAGTAAATAGTAGCTATGTCTGCTATGAGTACTTTGGCTATGAATTTTGAGCCATTTGGAAGTAGAATGCAAAAGTTATGGCCAAAAAACTAATGGGCGCTTGAGGTGTGACACAAAATAGTACAATTTTTTTTTGCAATCACCTTTAACAACTCCTATGAAATTTTACAATCAAGAAAATGTGGAGCATGTTAATTAGAAATCATACATGCAGCTAAAACCTGAAAAAGAATACCAAATCGTAACCAAATGAATTTAAAGTCATTAACCTTTGAGAATTTATCAAAATCACAATTTCTTTTAAACTACTTCAAGTTTTTAATGATTAGTCAAGGGTATAGGGTTCCTCTACAAAAAATGAATTGGGCGATGAAAAATATCCAAAATAGTTTTAGAATCTTGAAATTATAAGTCTTCTAACATTAATAAAATATTGACTATTTTTATTCATTTCCATATTATAAGAATTTGACTATATAAATCTTGTTTTAAAATGATTAAAACAAAAGTTCTTCTCATTAACAATAAAATTGGCAAAAAATATTTTAAGAAAAATTGATTTCATTATTGAAAAGGTCATTTGTAATAGAATTATTTCTTAAATGCTTGTGAGTTTGGCAGTTTGTCTTACCATGCATATTTGCATGGTTTAATAGTCAAGCACAATATTTTTGCTCCAACTTGCTCTTGGCACAAAGCCTTTGCCATAGCAACTTCATTATGGCATGCTTGTTCTTCCTTGTGAGTTCAAAGGCAAATTAGATCAAATTTCTTGTTTTGGCCATATAATCCCTAAGTTTTGGAGTTTGGATTTAGCCCCTAAAGTACCATGGCCTTTTTTCTCCCAAAAACCACTCAAAACTGCCAATCCAATTGCAAAGGGTGAAAAAATCTAAAAATTGTTTTTTCTTTCACTTCTAACCATAGGATTTTACACCTAACTAGTATAAGAATTTGGGGAAATTTTATTAGAATTTTTGACATCATTGATTGCAAGATATTTTCATTTAAAGTAAAGAAATCAAATTTTTTGGTACATTGAGAGACCATATTTTTTGACTTTGAACCTTTTAAACTTAAATTTTTTGCACTGCAAAGTTTTGAGCTTTAAATCTTTGTGATAGGAAATTCAGTTGAGAATCTATGAAAAAAAACATATCAAAAATAGCTTAATTTTGTTGTTTAGAAAATTGTTAAATAGAAGTAGATATGAGATAGAAGGAAAATCTAAATTATTAATATCTTTAAGATGAAATTAAAATGCACTAATCCCAATGGTGACATTGTTTTACTAAGCAAATTAAACCATGTAGAACATTTGTTTCTAAAAAATTGAAAAAATTGCATTAAAAAATGAATCCTCCAAGTTATTTTTTCAGAAGATAGTTTAATTGCCCCCCAAAAATTGTCCATGACTTTCTCATAACAAATACAAGTGGAATGAATGAAAGGTTTTTAGATAGATAAAAATATAATCTATAAGAAAAAAATAATTTAATTTTAGATTAAAATTTTACCTTTCTCTTGTTTTAAGCTTCTTTGGCATAACTTTTGCTTCCAAGAACCAAAGGAAATTACTTTAGTTTCCTATGAAGCTCTTCATTTTTTCTATCTTCAAAAAAGTTTTAAAAAATCAAGAGAAAAATTCAGCACTGGTACTTGCCCAAAATCCCATTTGTTCCCCAAAGGAACAATGGTTCTCTAGAGTTTAAATTACATTTTACAACTTTTAAAGAAAAACAAGCACTTGTACAATGCTGAATAGTGCACCTTTGACTGTTAAAAAAGAGGCTTGGCTTTGGCTTGACTTTGGCTTGGCTTTTTCACCATACCTGCTCGTTGTGAATGTTATAGTATTTTGAATGAGTTTAACTTTATTTGCATAGTTCAAGGCTGCTTTTTTAGTGTTCAGAATATTGGTCTCAATTGGGAGTCTGACGTCAATGGTGATGTACTTGTAGGCCTTGCAGTGTTATCCAATAGCCCCTTTACAGTTGCAGGTTTAGGGTTTGCAGGTTGTTTGCTTTGAAATTTAGCCTCATAGTAGAGCCAGCCCACATACAAAAATGTGGTTGTCCAAATGCTCTCCTTGCTACTACAGTTGGCATAATTTTTTCGTTTCCATACTTGCTGTGAATTTCCCAAAACTGCCTTACAATTAACCAATTCTCACTATAAGAAAACATTGTTTTTTGTGATGTTAGAGCAAAACGTTCATGTTTTGTAAAACAAGAGCCTGTTAGAGATTCAGAGGAGGTGGAAGCCAGAATTGTTGGAAATGTTGGTCAAATCACTTGGATGTCGCTCAAAAAAACATGTGAAACAGGTTAACCCTGGAGCGCTCCAACGTCCATTTTCTGGACGATGAACAGATTCAGATCCTTGTTTCTGTCTCATTTCTGCTTGGATGAAAGTCATCCTAATTTTTGGTGATACCTTATCAAGTTGTTGTCCTATCCATCGGTTTGATTTGTTGTTACTAGAATATATACATTTCTAAAATTACAAATGTGGAAGTATGTCAAGTGGTCAATTTGCATTGACTTTAGTTCAAAACTAGATGTGCAAAAATGAGGTCAAAGATGTAAAGGTCACAAAAATTTCAAAAAATCACCATATGAAGAGAACCTTATTTCAAATCCATTCCAACAAGTTTTACTCAAAAAATGATAATATTTTACTTGTAGTTGAATTTAGAAGGAATTCTGAAATTTTCTTTTCAAAATTTATAAAAAAAGATTGGTGATAGCATTAGTAGATCTAACCGTACGAATAGAATTTAAAAATCAAAATCTACAGTTTTCATTTGTATACCAATTCCAAAATATTCTTCCAAATTGTAGTTTATAATGGGTTTTCTCAAATCGTCAATTTTGGAGATGAATCCAGACGTTTAGGAGTTAAGACGTTCATGTTCAGAAAAACAGGCCGCAAAACATTCCTTCATTTTTTGCTTTGTCCAAAACAACAGGACTGAGCCACGTCAGCAAATGCTACTGGTTTACCACCGAGTAAGTTGGTGGAAGTTACTTTGCAAATAGGTAAAATGTGGACTACATCTGAAAAAAATAGGGAAAGGGCAGGTGATTCTCGTTATTCCCAAAAAAAACGTACGTTCGGATGAATGAGGTGTGCAATGCACATCGGATCTTACAGTACAGTTCAGAATGTATGAGCAAGCCTCTCGCAAATATCGTCAAAAGAATAATAGCATATGCTAAACCCTTCAATACGTGGCACCGCGATATATGACAACACTGTGCCTGTGTCGTGTACAAAACTGGAGTAACAGTTAACCCCTAAATGCCCAAGGCTTGTTCTGAGCCTCTTAGAATTTGCTCTAAATTGAAAAAAAAGTCAACATTTTGAGCCAACTAAAGACAACCTTTACGATTAACTCTAATATGTTTAAAGAAAAAATATAGAGTGTTCTGAAATGAAGATATAGATATTTTAGGAAGATTTTTATTAATAAACATAATCAGTTTATAGGGACCATACAAGCATACAACTAAGGTTAGACCACTATTTCCCAATCAAAGACATATATCCAACATGTAGGGTGCAACTATTTCTAACCAAGACTGGAACACATAGATTTCCAAATGAAGCTTGGAATGTTTTTTTTCCTTCCCCTTCTCAAGGTTAGAACTAACAAAGTCATGACACATATCCCAAAGTGCACGGAAAATAGCAAGCAAGAGAATAGGAAATAAAAATTAGGAAAGTACATTAGTTCTCGAATGATTTGAATAAAAAAAACCTAGATATTGCTTTTGGATTTTGAGCACTTTTGGGCTCCTAAAATTTATAGTAATTTCAATTTTGTGAATAAAATTATGAAAAATATGCAATCCCCATATTTTTATTTTTTTAATAATTTTTTTTTGCATCGCCCTATACTAATCATAATTTATGTCATAGATTTGCTTAAGTGATTGGATGTGGGTGGTTTGACCTTATCTGTACTAAGGTAGTTTGCTTTTAAAGCGGCCTTTTTAAGCTTACCGAAGTCATCATTGACAGTAATACAATAGAACCTCTCTTACTATATCCTCTCTTTGTGCATAATATGGTGGGCCCTAATTCAATCACTTTTTCTAAAAAGTAGTGGTTAGAGGCCATGTTAGTTAGTGACCATTATTACACCTCTCTAAATGCATAAACCTTTTTTAGTGCATAGTCCCCACACCATGTACTAAGAGAGGTTCTATTACAGATATTTCAAGCAACATGTCACACTTTCCTAGATAGGAGTTGCATTTGTAGTTTCAATTCTGGAAATAAAATCACAAAAAATATACAATCTCCCATATTTCCTATCTTTTTATTTAAGAAAAAATTGCATCGCTTCATACTACTCTTGATCTCTGTCATAGAATTGTATAAGTAATCGAATGTGGGTGGTTTGACCTTATCTCCATTAAGGTAGTCTGCTCTTAAAGCGATCGTTTAAGCCTACCTAACTCATCATTGACAATAATATAATAGAACCTTTCTTACAATATCCTCTCTTAGTGCATAATATGCACAAAGAAGGTTAGTAGGTAAGCTCAATTTCAAGCACTTTTTCTAAAAAGTAGTTAGAGGTTACACTAGTTAGTGACCATTATTACACTTTTTCAAATGTATAAACCTCTCTTAATATATAATCCCAACACCATGTACTAAGAGAGGTTCTACTGTAGATATTTCAAGCAACATGTCAAGCTTTCCTAGATAGGAGTCGCATTTAGAATACGATCATTTTTTGAACACACTACCTTATCTTTAGTCCAAGCACTTAGAGAGTAGTACGGTACACCTTAGTAGCGACACTTGGAGGCAAAATAAGAGGATGTCCGATTGTATATCCAGTCCCAATGAATTCCACTTTAGGGTTTCCTCCATTGATCATAGTGGCTTTTCAAAATGCATGATGGGAGCAGTGCAGTGACACCCAATCATAATGCAACACCAGGATCGAATGGACGCTTCTCGCTTACAGCCAAAAAGACTTTGAATTGTTACACGTCCTTGAATCTTCCGCCCCAATTTTCCAAGCCCCCTTTTGCCTTTTAGCAGCGGCGTACATTTTGATTCCGTCATCTACAAATTTCTTGACTTAGTCGTAGATTCCCTGTTCCTCTTCGTCCACTCACAAGGTTGTCGTAGCATCCGAGGCGCCGTACAGTTGCCTCCATTTCAAATTCAAATACGAGCATCCCCGGTTTCGTAGATACAGGAAGGTATATCTACAAATGACTTACATTTGTCTTCCAATTTCTCAGACCCAGTACATTCTGAAGATGTCTAACTCGTTTAGATTTCAGTATTCTCAAATACAAAGATTCTGGATATCTGTAGATATGTAGATTTCAGTATTTTCAAATACGAAGATTTTGGATACTTGTAGACATGTAGATTTCAGTATTCTCAAACATGAAGATTTTGGGTATTTGATTCATGTCATCTAGATTGTATAGTTGAGATCCCTATAACTTAGTAACATTTGAATTTATAACACTTCAAAAGCAATCGTGTTTTTGAAGCCAAAAACGCCTTGGACCTTTAATTAGGGGTTTAAGCTACTGCAACTCTCAATAGTCTAACCCTCTTGTTGTTGTCATACTGTAACGTAGTTGCATCATTTCAATACATAAGGTCTAGCTAATAGAAAGTGGCATCCAATTCAACAAAAAATCAACACTTATTTGTTGATTTGGATATTAGATTGACCAAACTAACATATATATGTCAATTATGCAAGGTATAGCCCCCCGTAACTAATCCAATAAAGAAATCCGATGTGATCTGGAGTAGTGGAGGCAAAGCAAATAGTTTTAGAGATACATTGATAAAAATGATAAGGCTTGCAAAAAAATTGTTAATTATTTTTATCGCTTGAACTGAAATTATTATGAATTTTGGGAGGCAAAAAGCACTCTAGATCCATGGCCAATGTCTAGATTCTTCCAATTCCAAGCATTTAAGAACTATTTATTCATCATTATTTCCTACTTTCTTTCTCACAACTTGGAACATGTGTCATGTATTTATTGGTTCCAACTTTGAAAAGGAAAAATAAACGCATTCTAGGTTTGGTCAGAACTATAGGTTGGGAATGGGTCATAGGTCAGGAATGGGTGGCTCTACCTTAAATGTTGGCGCAAGAATGCAACATTTTTATGTTGATGTGGGGGTACTATGCACATGGAATCATTTTCACCGGGTATTATTTTCACCTGGGTATCAACTAGGATCGTCACAGGGTATGAAATATGGCATCAAACGGTTTGTCTTTTGTATCAGCACTCAGCAGCTTGTTGTTGTGGGGGGCTTCCATGTTGTAGCACTCAGGCACTTTGGATTTGAGAATAGCATCCTTGACTGTTGCGGAATTGCGGCATCAGCGAGAGGAGCTGGAGAAAAAATTTGGTTGCGGAGAGTGGACAGTGGTGACAAATGTGAGTTTCTGTGGTTATTGTCTCTTATATGGGATTTTGGGGGTTTGTGTGAATTTATTGTTGGGTTGCGAGAGACTGGATTGGTGCAAATGGGACAGGAGTTTCTAGCGCCTTGAATTAGTAGGTTCTTGCCAGAAGACGTGCATTCTTCTTTCGACATTCTGTCCTTGGTGAACAACCCTGAAGGACTCTCGAGTCTTAGCCTAGGATTTGAGCGAGCAATGACCACCTTCAACTCATCAAGTAAACTTAAAGTACCTCTTCAACTTTGTCATACTGATTCTTACTTTGTGCAGATCGTTGTTAGGGTGCTAGTTCGTGGCGAATTGATGGTCCTCAAGGTTCTGTAATAGGTGTTCCCAATTCCATGTCTCTCGTGATAGGTGAGACCCGAATCTCCAATTCCTTTACCGGGTATTATGGCAGTAGTGTCAGGTTTAAGGAGAAGGGAGCCGTGTGATGGGCTAGTATCGCTTGCGGTTCTTTGAGAGGGAGCCAGGTGCTATGTGTCCTATAATGTGATTTGCCTTGGCACCACGTCCCATTGATCCAATCAAAGCCACAGATAAAGAAAATCAATTACCTGTCGAGTTGCTTGGTGGTAGAAAATTGCACAATATTGCATTTTGTGATAACCATGCCTTTGATTGTCATAGATCACCTTGTCCGATTGTACCAAATGTGTCCAAATATCTAGAATTTCACCAAGCGTGAAATGGTCATCGGCGTCAGCAGCTTTGTACTACTAAACTTATTCAACACTTGGCGACTTTTATATTTTCTTATGTTGATTTTGCTAGTGTGAAAGTCAGATAAGGGTTTGCAAAGATTCGCCATACACTAGAGAGCATCACTGATACGCATACAATCAACCGAATTCCAAATGCCCAGTCCTGGAAGGCTAGCCCTTGCGTATGAATGTGTGGATTGAGTATTCCCACTTAGAACTTCAGGTTTGCTATCCCAGCCTTTGCTTGTAGGCAATGAAAAGCTTCACAGACAAACCTCTGTTCCATTTGGGCCTCATTGGTGCCATGTCTCAACGAGCTTCGTTGAGTTCGTAGTCACCGCTACTCGCAATCGAGTGATCTTTGATGCTTGTAAGTGCCAGTTTTGCACAGACTCGCGTATCCATTTGTTAGGTCGCATTCTTGCAATGTACTTCTCACATTGTCCATGACTGAAGCTCCAACGTGCCGTCACCCTTTCGGAATTAGGATAAATCAATCGAGTTCCAAAATTCAGTTCCATTAGACGCATTTCCAATGACCTTCATAAGTATCAACTCTTGATTGACAGGTTTTGATGGCAGGGCAGACGATGATGAACATAACGTGGCAAGAGGAGAACCTTGGGGTGCGTTAACCTTAAACCCTAAACTCCTGAGTTCCAACTCCCGAGCTGCCGTAGTCTGTTTGACATCTATTTTTTTTTTCCTTGTGTATAATTTTCTCATGCACTTGCAAGGTGGAAGGTTGTAGACCATTAAACGTGACCCTATTTCTCCATTTTCTTTCTGAGATCAATGACCATAGACATTGAGTTGAGTTGAGTCATGGTTACACCACTTGCTAGTAAATGTATCAATAGATGTTTTGGTGTTGGTAACGGGGCTTAGCGTGGGAGAGGGATGAGGTCCGTAACGGGTTTTAGAGTCCTCTTCGACGCGTGTGGGTTCTTTTGTAGTAAGAACTGGTAGCATCACGGAGAATCTTGCTAGAGAACATGGCTTTTGCATCAATTAGCCTTTGTGATGCGCAGAAATTATGGCAAAGATTTGTGTGAAATGCATTGTAGTTGCTGCTGACACTTTGTCCAATGCAGGGTGATTAGCATAAAGGATAGTCGAAGAAGGAATAATTTCTTGCTGTTGGGAATGTCTACAGTCGGCCGCTAGTTTGTCAAGTAAGTTACGTATCCTTGTTGTGAATACATGTCTGAAATAAAGGATTTTTCACTACTGGCCCTTTGCCGAGCATCGTCATTTACAAAAATTGTGCTGACACTATGAGGAACTCAGAACATTGCGCCAATGGATTTCAAGTGATGGTTATCGATAGCGACTTCACTAGCAGAAACTTGTGTGAGTGGTGTAAATTAGACTCGGGCATAAACTACCACAACTAGTTGAAATTGATGCAAGCCAAGCTTTGAGGGCGGAACTGTGCGATTTCGCAAGTTCTTTGCAAGGGTAAGCTACTCTACCTCCTGGCCTTATCAATTTGAGGTGAATGAGACAGTCTCACGCACTCATGCACATTTCCTTAACATTGGTGAAGCCAATCTATGTACTGGCTGGAGTGCCTTACTCTACACATGAAATGAGTTGCTGCAGATTGCACTTCACCTGCTGCAGCAGCTCCAAACAAATCCATGAATCCTTAGTACTAGTTAGCTTTCTTGGGACTTGGGGGCGAGAATTGTAATTGAACAAAAGGGACGGAAGGCATTTGCTCTTAAATAATAATCTGCTCGGGGGGGGAGGGGGGTTCTTCTCAAAAATTCACCTTTCCATGGTACTATTTTTTTTGGGCATGGTTCGGCAAGGAACAATGCAATGCAATTCAGAGACAGAAAGCTGAGAGCAGAAACAGCTGAAAGGTAGTTCAAAAACTCGCAGTGATGGACTGAGGTTAGAGTGAAGTTAGAGCACGGAACTTGTTGCAGTGCAGCATGATATCCTTTCTGTCCAGCATGTGATCCTTTCTTTGCAGCAAAGTTAAATTTGAAGCTGTTTGCATACGTTGAGAGCTGTGGGTGTTGTGGGTTCTCTTTTTGCTTGGAGGTTTACTCAATTGGGGAGGGTAAGCTCAGATATTGGGGTTGTTCATGTAAGATGTTGTGGTTCAGGTTTCTTGCTTTTCATGAGTTGCAATATCTGTTGTAGCTTTCTTTCTGTATATGGGATTAGAAAATCTTAGAGATTGATACTTTCACATTTGAGGTTTCCCCTGACTACGTTCCAGTCCGCTGACTACGTTCCAGTCCATGTCGTAGAAATATCGGTTTGTTTTCAGTTAAATTTCTTTCAAGAAATCAATCGATTCCAAATCTATTCTATGTTGAAGGACAGAGGAGTAGGAATGACCCTCGCTCGGACAAACAATGCGGATGATCAAACCCTAAGTGTGCCCTAGTTGAGTTAAATGATGATACATCAGGTTTGATACTTATATATCAGCTTGAGAGTGCAATCTGTAGCACAGATGAGGTTGCATCTTGGTCAAAGTTGGGAGTCCTTGAACTGGATCAAGGACCCCAGTAATTTGCTCTTGCATCAAAACTTGCACCATTTGGATCACCAATAGCTCCTGATTCATCTTGCACTGGATCACCTTCCGACTTTAGAGTCTGAACTGGGTAGCCTCGATTTTTATATATACATTAGGGTTCTCTTGATCTCACAAAGTTTCGTTGACACGACAAGCATTGAGTCTAGTCTAGTATTGAAGCTTGATATTTTCACATTTGAGGTACATTCTAGTCCAATTTTCTGAAACTAAAGTCATTTGAAGTTGTTGATGTTGATGTCAAGCGCTCCAGTGCTTGGTGACCTGAGAGTTCCGGATTGAGCAATGTGAACAATCGAACAGACACAAACGCAAGGGAGCAAAAGGCCGTAATTTGTTTGATTGAAGCTAAGTATTAAGGCTCCTCACTTTGGTTGTGGTTGATGCAGGGAACTAGTGAGTGTTTTTTTCTCCCAGAACCTTAAGGGCTGAGCAATTTGGAGGGGGTTCCGAAATTAGGAGGAAATCATTTTCAGTTAACGGGGAGTGGAAGAGGGATTCATATGTGGAACTTTGGTGTGGACTGAATTGAACTTCTAGTCAATAAATTGGAAGCAGCAGACTTTGGAATTATTGATGCTGCAGGCCAAGATGGAGGTATAAAATCAAACAAGCAATGGAATAGACTTGAAAATATTGCTAGTCATATATGATACTTTGTGTCTCTGCTGAAGTCAAGTTTTGAAGCTTGTTGTGTTCATTGGACGTTGTTGATGCGACAAGTTGTTTTGTGTAGTTGCGGTGAACTTGGAGAATGATTGTGGTCGACTTGGATGCAAAATTTCAGCTTGCTATTCACTGAGGTAGTACGACTGCGATGACTATTTAAGACTTTTGTAGGAGGTACACCATGACCTACACTCAATCTTTGCATTCACTTGATCAAATTAAAGTTCAATATGCACAGCAATTTGTAGGTTGGTGATGGCGATGAACAAAGAGGCTTGATATGTTTTGATGAATTCTTGTTGTTTTAAGTTGGCAGGATTGTCATGGTGTGGGAGAACAGTAAGCTTTCCAATCAAATTTTCAGGTAAAAATGCTTTGAATGGGCTGAATTCTAAACCAATTTCAAGCATTTAGGTTTGAGCATTATTTGTTGCACATGTGAAAATGATCTTTTTATGACCGTCCTTGAATAATAGTCCTATTGCATTTTTCAAAGCTTTGTTCTAAACTTGAGTGGGTTTAGGGTGTGTAGTTGCAATGAACTTGGAGAATGATTGTGGTCGACTTGGATGCAAAATTTCAGCTTGCTATTCACTGAGGTAGTGCAACTGCGATGACTATTTAAGACTTTTGTAGGAGGTACACTATGATCTACACTCAATCTTTGCATTCACTTGATCAAATTGAATTTAAATATGCACGACAATTTGTAGGTTGGCAATGGCGATGAACAAAGAGGCTTAATATGTTTTGATGAATTCTTGTTGTTTTAGGTTGGCAGGACTGTTGTGGTGTTGGAGAATAGTAAGTTGCGGTGAACTTGAAGACGATCGTGGTCGACTTGGATGCAAAATTTCAGCTTGCTATTCACTGTATTATTCTTAGTTCAAAAAGGCCATGACCGTGGTTAGTGGCCACCAAATTAAAGTACTTCATTGAGTTTTGTTAACCAACTTTGCATTTAGTGTTAAGGTAGGAGGTTCTTAATGCACCCATTTAAGAGCTGAAATTGAATTTGGATAGGCAAAACTTCTCGAAAGATAGATGGAAGTGGCATTTCACACATGCCTACATCATGAAATGTAAACTATTTGTATATTCTTGATATTGTTTATACAAAAAATTTCAATATTTGTACTAAGGATTGTGGATGACATAATATTCCAATACTATGAGTGTTTGTTTGTTGTATGATTTCTACAAATGTATGAAATTGCTACTGAGAAGAATTGATTTTATTAGACTTGTTCTATTGATGTTATTGTTTGAAAATGAAAGAGGGTTTTATTGCACAAAAAATGTGTTATAAAAAGCTATGCAAGCAAATATGGGAGATACCAGGAAGAAGGGGTGGAAAAATTCAAATTAGACATGTTTCATACAATGATGTCTACTTTGAGTGCCTCCAAGTAGATTGCAAAGAAGAGGGGCTTCAACAACTTCTTAAAGGACCAAGTGCACAATTTGCTTTATAATGCAAAAAATATACTAGAAAAAAATGGAAAAGCGTATTGACCGAGAGATGGAACCTTTAGTCAAGTAATTGAACAGCTGAATTCTTTGTTGCATAAATGGGTTAATATTTGAGGAACCAATAGGGATCTATAGGATGGTGGCAATCATAAGAGGGCTAAGCAGAGAGAAGAATTCAAATGTCTCACTTAATTGCCCTTCTTGATACCGCAAATGTCATTGCTCTTGACAAGGATGTGAAGAGGGGTGGATATGCAAGTATTTGAAGGGTTCACATTTTTTACAACTCTCAAAATATTAGATTGTTGGGAATTTGCGGCAAATTTGTCTCTTCATTATACAACAAAGTCCAACCTTGAAAATTAGAACATCAAAACAAGACAATGGTAGTAAAGATTGCTCATGCAAGTGAAGGGATGACACTTTGGAACGTTGGTGGTGGATGGATTCTAAAAATGCAGTTGCACAAAGAAGGTGTAGAATTTGAGATTATTCTGCAAATGCAAAGAATTTTGGAAGAATATGCAGTTGCAAAAATAGCTCAATGGATTAATGGAGAGTGCATGGTACATACGTTGCAATCCAATTGAGAGTGAAAGCTCAGTAAAGTACTCCATACAAGATTTTTGAAAAGGTATTTCATCTGTATATGAACAGATGTTGTGATAAAGAATGTCATCAAAGCAGAGGATCATTATATATAATAACTGAATTCATCACAATGAGGGATTGATTACCTCAAGGGTACCAACTTGTGTAGCTCATATTGCATTAATAATGTATCCTTTTTATAATTTTTGGATTTATACAATGAAGTAAGGAAAAGGAAGGATACTCTAACCACTAAAGATGAAGAAGAGTTGAAACCACTTTCCACATTTTTACTTGGCCAATCCTTGATCCAAACTCCAAATGAGTTGATTTTTGTCTTGTTAGAAAGATAGCTTGTTTCTTTACATGTTCTCAAAATTTCAAGGTCTAATTTTAAGAAATGAGTGACCAATATAAGTTTTAGTCAAAAGTAATCTCAGCCGTCGCCGAAACTACCCTCCTCCTATACTACCCACTTCTAACACTAATAACTTTGATTCTACAAGATTCAAATCCTTTGAATCTTGTCTTATGAAAAGCTAACTTACTAACCTGAGTGTCCTAAAAATCTCAAAGCATTTGGATCTATTCTGTAGAACAAACTTGCAAAAATCTGAATACAAATTCAAAGGAAAATAAGGGTTGATAAACCCTCTTCATTTCACAAAGATACCTATTTGAATACAAAAGATCAACCTCCTATTTTGCATTGGTGTTAATTAACACCTCTCAATCCAAAATCCACCATAGCTAATACTTCTAAGCAACACACACCACACGTAGGAGCAAAAGAAGAAGAAGGATAAGATGAGAGAGAGAGAAACAACAGAGGAAAGGCTAAAAACAAGGAAAGGGTCCCTCATGACCCTTCTTCACCCCACAACCTCCCTTATCCACTAAGCCCTTCATCTACATGCTAGTATTAGTCTAAAACTTCACACCGCCCTCACTCTTCCTATTCTTCACATCCTTTTAAGTCTTCAATCTCCTACAAATCTTCAATCTCCAACTTGTCTTAAGATTTGCTTTAATCTCCATTACATTTTTTCTTCATTTTTTAATTTTTTTTGGACTCTCCTAATGCTATTTGCTATTTGATTTGTATTTCCCTTTTCCAATTAATTTCATTAAATCCTTTTTAACTATTCTTTAATCTAATTAGTTAGACTTCATTGTTATGGGTATTCTTAAATTTTAGATATTTCCTTTTAATTTCTAAATTTCCTCTAATTACTACTTTAAAACATTAAGTACACCTTATTTCATACCAAAACACATTGAAAGGCTCACACATAACACATGGTTGGCCAATATCGCATGAGCATTTTCAAACAATGAATAAGTGTGGTAGTTCATTCTTGACATTTGTGACGCAATATGTAGATAGTAAGCCAATAGCACAATAGTGCAACAAGTAGTTAGAATAGTGGAGGAAATTTTGAAATGTAAGCCTTTAGATTTTTTTTTATATATATATATATTAATATACATGTACAAATTTGAGATGTTTATGATTATGTCTTAAAGTGCTTTTAAGAATGTGTTGATAAATTGTTAGCCATTAATTGCACAAAGTCTATTATATGAATTTCAGAACACATGTGAATGCCAAATACATGCCATTGGCTTGAGGGTTCTCCTCATACATGCCATGGCTGGGGTTCTCCTCAGCTTGAAGAAGTCTGGGATATGGAGGGCTTGGGCAAGCCATTAATTTCCCAAGCTCTATTGCCCAGAAATGGGCGGCGATGCTCTCAGAAAAGTAGGTACAGTGCTTGGGGAAAGTAAGTGGTTAGAGACTCGGATTCATTTATGATTCAACAATGACTTGACTGTGAAGTTTCAATGCTAGGGGACTCCCACATTCTAGGGAAGCAAAAGGGACCCCTCTATTTCTTACCGGGCCACTTGTGGCTGGTTGTATCTTATTTTTATTGGCAATGAAATTTAGTCTAATTTTATTTTTTATTTCTTTTGAAACAAATGAAACAGAATTTCATTGCTAAGGAAAGATACAAGATAGTTTAATTTGTTTCAAAAAAATGAAGGGGACCCCCCTAGTTGTCTGGCATTGCTTAACAATGTTATGTACTGTGCTGACCACTAGATCCCCATCTTATCCTATCGTGCACAAATCAGTGCACATAGCAACTAGCTGACTTTGTATATTTATGGTTTGTTATGTGAGAATAAAGCTTTGTCTACCTACAATGCCCTATAATGTCAGGGAATACCTATCAAAATTGGGAAGCACTAAAAGAGACAGAGCAGTACAGCCGACTCGTGTGCTTGAAGCTTTGGGGCTTTTGTAGTTCCATCCATGTGCACCGTGGAGTATTTTTTTTGTTGAAACAAATGAAATGGAATTTCATTGCTAAATAAAGATACAATACCAACAGCCATAAGTGGCCCACACTCTTCATTTTGTCCACAATGAATCTGCGGGACGTACCTCCTCAATGCCCTCATAGAAGATGTTTAGAATTGGTCCAGCCACCATTCATAAGACATGAGACTACATTGATTCTTGTATTTGTCTAGACTAGGTACACCATATAAGTGAACACACCGGGCACATCCAAGCACTCTTCCCTTGCTTGTCCCCATTTCAAGCATTAGCACTTGTAGTCATGAATACCACGGTTGGAGAGGGTGCGTTCAGTAAGGCCTTACTGTTGGGTGAGAAGTACAAAGATGAGGTGATATCTTTAGCCAACAACTTCGGACCCTTCAAGCTACTTTTGGAGTCTGAAGAAGAGATGGAGAATCTAGAAACAAAGCATGGAACTAGTGATCGAATTGGTGGTGAGCTTGTTCCGCACTCTGAAGATGGATTTGAATTTATAGCGGGTGCTAGCTCGCTTGACTGCACAACTCCTTGCATGGGTGTGTTCAACAGTGTCTTGTTTTTAGATGAGAAGGATGAGGCCAAGCTTGTATCTTTAGATGATGTTTTTGAATCTTTTGAATTGGATATGTTATTGGAGTCCCAAGGGGTGATGGACAACAGCAGTGAGCACAAAACTGGACATCTGGTTCAAGATAAGCTTGCTGTACACACTGAAGATGAGAAGGGTGTAGGGATTGCAACCATATGCCAAGGGTTTCGACCTTTTGAACCAATTCTGCTATCAGAGTTGGAAGGGGACGAAGATCACCACAGATTTGGGCAGTTAGTTCAAGATGAATTAACTCCACGCACTAAAGATTGGAAGGGCAAAGGGATTGCAACCGAGCCCTATTGCGTGGGCAAGGTGAAGAGCAACAAGGAAATACGAATTGGCAACAACCATCCAACACTGAAGCCCAAGCAAGAGCGTCATCAACCATACACATTAGCCTTGCGCTCAAAGGTGACTCCATCAAATTACAAAATGTCCTACTGTGAGCTTCTTCGCCTAGGTCCTAAGTGTAACTCAAGGTACAAAAGGCAGGCTCAGCACATTTCAGGAGCATTCAAAAGTACATCATCCTTGTCAACCCCAAGCATTTCCAGTAATGTTCAGGGTTCAAATAGACCACCAACTGGATTGCAGGTGTTGAAGCCTTACAATAGGTGATTAGTCTAGAAATGCTAGGTGAGGGTGTCCAAAAGGTGCCGAGATAGTGATTTGGGGTAACTTCATGGCATATAGGCACTCTACATTTGGAAGCTTTCAGTTAGATCATGGAGTCAATTTTCAAAAGGCTGGGGTTTAGGGTTTAGGGTTTAGGACATCTTCATTCACACATCCACTGATGTGCACGATCTTGTACAGTAGGCACTATCAAACTTGTTTTTTTCCCTTAAGTTTAAGGAAAAATCAACTCCTATACATGGGTATAAACATTTGCAAGCATGATCATTTCATTCTTTTTGTCTGACAATATTATCTTGGACCTAGAAAAGCAATGTGCAGTCTCTAATATGGTTGTTGAAGGGTCTCGTGTGTGAAGGCCTGAAGGATGAGCCTTAACCAAGCTTCAAAATCGAGTGACATCTACTTTCAATAGCAATTTTAAAGATGCATTGTTAGATGTTTGTTGAATAACAAAAATGGAGTTGATGTTTAAAGCAACGTTATAAATGCCAATTTCAGGACTGCATCTTGACGGTTTAATTAGTCAAACTTTTTTTCCACTCATTTTTCATTACTATTTCACATATTTCTTTTCAAATTCAATTAGAAATCACAAATGTAAAGAACTTTCATGTATTCAAAAATTATAGAATCATCCATAGCTTTAGTTTGGCAATTTGCTCTATTGGCTTAATTTGTTTGGCAGTCTTTTGATCAATAAGTGTCAAAACGATGTGATATAGGACATTCATGTTCATGAGGACACGCTAAAAAACATGCCAGCATTGTCTAAGACGTTCAAAAGAACTTGACCATGCCACATCAGCAAATGCTGTAGTTTCTGCACTAGGTAACTTGAACAAATTCACTGTGAAGAAAGGTTAAACGTGGAGTCCAGCTACTGACCAGAGGAAAAGGGTAGCTGCTTTCAAAACCAAAACTAAGTATGGACGATGAATATGCAAAAGTGAATGAATTTATTCGTTGCTGTATCAATGAAGTTTAGAACATCCATCCTGGATTTTTTGTATTGAATTAAAACAAGACCACACCTACTACTATTGTGTATATAATTATTGCATGCCAATGCTGAAGCTGCGGTGAATGAATGTATGGCATCATCTTTAGTTTAGACCGCCGTGTGTCCTGTGCCATGTGCTATTTGCTCATTTACAGTAACAGGTATAAAAACTCTTTAATTTTGTAATTTCTTAAAACTTTTAAATTCAATATCTTTTATGCACAAAAGAGTGCAATGCATTTGTTGTGGTAAGGTAGGAGGTTCAAATTTTGGAGGGTCATTTAGAACCGTTGTATAGACTTGTCTCGAATGGACATGAGGTGGTCTTTAAATGGACCTTCTATAGTCATTGAATGGATCAATAAAAAAAATTATTATTAATTACAAGAGCCAATCGTTGTCTTGCTTTTCCCATTTCTCTCTAGAATTTGCAAGCGAATGGTTATGGAAGACATAGGGTCATAAATAGGGACCTATGACACATCTTGTTTGAAAATTCATAGGTAATTCAAAAAATGCTTCAAAAAAACAAAACAATTTGTATTGCAATTAGAATCTAATTTTTTTGTTTGGAAAATGAGCAAAAAATAATCCCAAACAAGAAGCCACATGAAAAAGGAGGACCAGCCCTTAGATGCTTGCTTTTAGAGCCTCCTACCTTATGAGAAGTTGCATCCTTAATACAAAAGCAAAGCTTGATACGTACATGAAAGATTGCAGTGATTTTATTTTGTTGTGTATAGAATGTGAATGTCAAGGTTTTCCCAAAGTTAAAGGACATTTAATTTAATCTTTGAATTCACAAAAAAATTCAGCATTAAAATATTTCCAACATTTTTAGTCCTAAAGTTTGAAGGTCTTTTTTCCATGAAAAGCCACTCAAACCTGCCATTTCTATTGCAAAGAGTTAAAAACTTTTAAAGTTCTTTTTTTGTTATACTTAACCATAAGATTTTGCACTAGACTAGTCTATAAATGTGCAAAAGACAATTCAAAATTTTTGTCCTCATAGATTGCAAGATATTTGCATTTAAAGATAAGTTACAAATTTTTTGTCACCTTACTTGATTTGTTTTTTTGCCTTACAATTATCTTAACTTTGAACTTTGGCACTAATGATTTTAATTTTCTAATTCTTAATGCTAAAGAATTGAGTTGAAAATTGAGTGGTAAAAATTCAACAGAAGAATGTTTAATTTTCACTGATTAAAAACTTGTTGAAGAAATGCAAGTTCAAGATTGAAGCAAAAAATGAATTATTAAAAGCTCTCATATGGAATTAAAACACGCAATTATTCCAACGTTGAGATTGTTGATATAAGCAAACTAAAACCTTAACTAAAGCTTTATCTAACTTCTTTATTTTCAAATTGTAAAAATTGCATTCAAGAATGAATTATATTATTTATTATTTCAAGAATTTGCACAAGTATTCCCCAAACAAAGATTGTCCATAATTTTTTCATTGCTAGTCCAAATGAAATGAATCAAAGCTTCAAAGGTAGACAAAAATGTAATCCTTGAACAAAAAATTAAAAAATAAAATGAAACAATGATTTGTGTTTTTCTTGAATTGTCCCTAGAATTCTTTTTTGGATTTGAGTTGCCATAATTTCTGCTCTTGGGAACTGGTTGAAATAAATATTAAATTTCAAAAAGCTAATTTGATTTTTGATTAGTAGAAGAAGTTTCCAAAAATCATGTCAAAATTTGAGATTATACAAGCCTAACCAAATTTCTAAGAGTCCCCCGTAGGGACTTTGGATTTAGGAGTAAAAAAAAAGGACAATACTAATCCAAGGTTCTAAATTGTATATCATAGGATCTCAAAATTTTATTATTGTAATCATGTTGTCATAATTTTTTGAACCCCTAAATTTCCATAACTCTTTTTTCACTAAAAACATTCAAAAATTGCCATTTTGAGTATAAATACCAAATTTTTGGAAAAAAACATTTTTTGACACAAATAACCATAGGATCTTGTAGTATGCTGACTAAAGAACACATGGTATAAATTTCGAAGATTTCCACCATGTGGATTGCAAGATACAGGTATTCACATTCACTTAAGCCATTTTTTTGGCCCTCCAAAAAATAGGGCAAATGGACTTCCTAAGCTCACTTTTCTATGAAAAAATGTCCAAAACAATGGTGCTTTTTTGGATTTATTTCTTTTAATACAAATTGGCTACATCATTTGGAATTGTACAACATACGGTATAGGAATAAAATAGTAAGTAGAAAGAAGTTGAGAATGATTCAAAATACTAAATGTATAAGAATTGAGTTATAGGATTAAAAATGCTAATTCCAATAGTTACAATGTTGTAATAGACAATCTACATGCTATGATTTGTTTTTTTTCAAAAAATATTAAAACTTGAGTAAGATAAAGGACTTCAAAGTTTATTTTAGAGTAGAAAATCCATAAGTGCTTGCAAACAAAAAACCTTCATAACTTTCATCTCATTGATCAAAATGAAATGATTCATCTTTCCATGTACTTATAATTCCAAAAAGTCAATTTCAGATTCTTGTTTTTGAAAAAAGTGTTCTTTTTTATCTGGCCGGATTGTCCATTTACAAAAAGTAATAATATATATGAGGCCACAACTTTTGATTCATATTTCCAAATGTCATGAAATTTAGTGTATATGAAAGGTATTCCTTGTCCCTGCCTTCCATTAAAATTTTAGTCTAAAATATGCAAATCCTCATTCACAAAAGTGAGCCCAAACTTTCTATATAACCAAAAAAAACATGTTGGTCTTTTAGGGGTTGTATACCATAGAAATCTACACCTGAATGATTGGAAAATACTTGCATTTAGTTGAAATTTCTTGTGATATTGACATACCACCTTCAAGTTATGAACAAAAAATTAATAGTTCCAAGCCAAAAAATTGTTGCAAAAAACACTTGTCCTTTAATTTTACTTTTGTCCCCTTGGCCTTGCATAAGTAGTTATTTACTCATAACTTTTGTATTGTATGTATGTTTTCTATGAAATTTGAAATGAAGGTATCAACGCTGGTTTTAGACATTGAATAATTTTATAAATCTTTTATAAATAATTTCCTATTTTAAAACTACCTCAGAATGGATGTCTACCGTGGCCATTTTGCAAGTTTTCTATATTTTTTCTAACCCTAAAATCTCTTCTTGGGGTTGTGTGACTTTAGTAGAACTCTTCATATCCCAATTTTCACCATAAAATTTGCATTTTATAAAAACAATAATGTGTCTAGCTTGCATATGTGCTCAAAGTGCCCAGCTTGCTATTTTTGCGCACGTGCAGAGAATACAATGTTTTTTCCCAAAAAAACTCTGTAACAAAAACAAGCATCTTTAAGTTAGCAAACTTTTAAAAAAATTATATTTTTAAAAAGTTGACTCTTTTGTAGTTTGCACTAATTGTCAATTCTCAAGCAATCAGCGACACTAACCCCTAAATGCCCAAGGCCTATTTTGAGTCTCTTAGAATTTACTCTAAATTGAACAAAAAGCCAACATTTTGATAAGTTGAATCAATTTAAAAAAAAAATTGTAATTGTACAAATTCAAACTAGATATGTTAGAGATCACATAGGAAAATAAAATACAACAATATCATTTAAGGATTGAAAGATTATAATGTTTGATCATCAAGGTATTAAAACTATGAAAATCTTTGAGCTCTCTTTTTGCATCGCAAATCTAAAAATTTCAAGACCAAAAAATATGAGGTTGAAGGGCCTAACAAATATAACCCCGATCAATTTATGACTTCTAAAAATCTATTCTACAATTTTTTTAAATGAATTTCTAGTGTGATTTTTCTCCAAGATCTAGTGTATTTGAAGCTCATTTCCAAGAGCCCTCAACACTACAAAAAGTCAAGATTGCAATGGGTACCTTTGTAGAAAAACTTGAATAGAAAAATCATTATCATTCATTTTTAAAATCGGATTTTTGATGCTAAAACTAGACTTCAAAAAGAATTGATCAAAAATATAAACTACTAAAAGTAGCAGTTTGATAAGGTTTTATTTAACTTCAAAGTTTCTTCGACACCACATTTAGGTGCCTTGGGCATTTAGGGGCTAAGTCCAATTCTCACAAAATCTCTACGGGATTTCAGGTGGGCATTTCAGAATTAGGGTTTTCCATATCCGTCGACTCCGCTTGTCGGGTTTAAGGATTACAATTTCCTTGTAGACTTTGGAAGTGCTCTAGAGCGTGTCAAGAATTATAGCAAGCTCAGGATTTCCTCTCTCAAACGGTGTGCTGGAGAATCGGACAGGTTGATTAGAATTTCTGAACTTGCTGGGAAAGAGTTGACTCTGTTGCACCCTGCTTTTGAATTTGGTTTCAAAATTTTTCTATCTGCTGCGGATTGTGGAGAGTCGGCGTGGAGAGGAGGTTTGAGAGTTTGTCGACGGCCTATTTGATTGAATCGCCATGGCTCTATTTGTGCCGACTGGAGTGAATGCGCAAACAGATGCTGAGAAGGCTGACTTGGATGCTATCGACGCCATTAAGGAATGCGCTACCGTTGAATTCAAGGTATGAAGCTTTGAATTGTATTTCTTGTCAACTCTAGGGTTTCATTTTTGCACACAAATTTCAATTTGCTCTTCAATTCCGCCTTTAGTCGTCCTCAGTATGCAGGACAAATTGGCATGCTGGAAGCTTCTCAAAACTACACATTTTGAGAGAGTGAGTTGGAACTACGACATCAGGGGGTGTTATCTCGGCTTGAACATTTTAGGGCATTTGGTATGTGCTTATGAATCTCGGAACTGTGCATGTGACTGGGAGTCTGGAATTGGGGTTCGGAATTGTGAGGCTTAGGATTGAAATACTAACAATCAGTGCACAGCAGTTCAGGAACTAGCTCCTGCTAGCCTCACATGGAATTTTAAAGCCTCCCCACGATGTTGCTAGATTGCAAAAACGATTGCTCTTGCAATTGTATCGACACTTTCACGAGAATAGAGACTCGTGTGACATATTTGCGCCTGTTCAAATTTCATTTTGCATTGCTTAGAAATTCACTCCTAGAGCTACTCCTTGAGACTTAAACCTGCATCATCTCAGAGAATCACGCTTGGCGGGTTTCAAGATTTAGGGTTACATTTTTTGGGGGGCATTGGGGCATCAGGGGATGCGAGATGATAGAGTTCGAATTTTTAATGTCAGAATCGATCTTCTGTTACATTTTTGTTGACTTCGGAAGCAAATTGCGAATACTCTTCTGCCAAGAAAAATGGTTGCTTTCCCTCGAATTTTTAGGTCATCTTGTTCTTTAGCCAAGTCTTTCTGTCACTTTTGCAAAAAGAAAATCTTTCAGGCGTTGGCATCAAGTGCCAAGTGGTGTATCACTTTACTAACTCACATCGCTTGGGATTTTAGATTTTGCGAGAAGTAATGAAGGACAAGAATTGGACTCCGTTGATGGTTGGAGACCAAACAAATTTTTGATCGATCGACTGATAGAGGATGCGATGAAGCTGTCACACAATGGCGATCAAGTAAGACCGCTAGTCTGCTGGATTACTAAATACTCCAATTGTGTCCAATTTCTTGGATATTATGTTGGTTAAAGATTGGTTAAAGATTGCTGATGAATGTTGTGATTTAGAATTCAGTTTGGGAAAGCAGTTTTAGCACTACCTTGTGTAATGAGGGAACAATGCACTTATACTATATGTATGAGGCTTAACATGTCATGGGCATCGATTTGTGAGATGTATTTGACAAGTTTCAGTACTTATGGTTCTTGACAATTACCCAAAATCGTCCACAGCTCACTTAGTGAAAATTCTACTGCAAATAATTTGTCAAAGGTCGTTACTAATTTTAGAAACCTTGGTGGTGTATTTGCAGATTTGTATCACAAAGATAAAGAAACTTGGTACGCATGCCATCTTTTCCTGAATCTGGTCCTTACATTTGACTTTGTTGAATGCCTCATTAGACTGTGTCTCCTTTTAAATGTGAAAACTTGCAAAGCTAGAGCAGGAGACCTTCACGGCCATGGAAGTAGTAAAATGTAGAGGACGGCATTGATACAAGTAGTTTACCACGGCAGGGGATGACAGCAAGGCCAACTGCAAATCGTTCAGATACCAAATAGAATATGAATTGCAAGTCAAAAAATTTATTGGAAGTTGGGGAATTCCTTCTCAGAAGCTGCTGTGAGGTACTATTTTTCCTAACAACACAGCTGACGTTTTCTCTACCTATATGATGTCTGCGACAAAAATATGATGTGCATGCGCTGCCTTGCCAAAGTCTTCGATGTGTGCATTATATGTAGTACTTATGTTTTTGGAAAGGGCTGTTACATTGTGGTAGGCGTCTGTGATGATTTTATATAGACCTCCCAATTACTGACAGCATGTTGAGCATGGATTTGAATCTAGTCAGCCTACTGATGGTCAAGCAAAGGGCACTACGTCCTAAAAATGTTTCTTTAGATATGTTACCTATTTTTTGGTTGTCTTCTTGTAACGCTCCTGCGTGTTGAACTAAGAAAAACCCAACCATGTTTATTAAATAATATTTATCACCCATGTTTATCAAATATATAGGGAGTCTTGGAGGCCATCCGAATCAGCTGTGCGGGGTACCCAAGAAGGCGTATGTTTTATGAGTTTCTTGACCGACTTGGGATGCTTATCCTGGAGGTTCTTCAGGGCAAGTAAGTATTTGAATTATTGCAGGTGTTATTTGTATGTCATTTGACTAATTTTGGGTACAAACCTGAGAAGTCTTAACAATTGCGATTCTTGCGACTCTCCTGACAAGTCGGATTCTAAAATGTTAGTTTTCATTATCTTACATGTCTATTGAGCATGTTATGCATTTTGTTTGTGGTTGATTTCTTTTCTTATAGTGCGTATAACCTTGGCACAACATGAATTATAAACAAGATGCTTTTAACTTTTTGGTTCATTCAGTCTGGAGCAGAATATGGAATTCTCTTGACCACCATATCCGACAAGAGGTCTAACCGTTGTTGCGGCAGTGAGTTTTAATCCAGCTCTTGGGGCCTTTGGCAAATTAAGGTGTGTCTACGTTAAGGAGCTTGAGCACAATTGTCACCTACGTGCCCCTCGGATATGATTTGTCAGATATTTCGTCACAATTCGTCATTAACTTTATTATACGAGGAACTTGGGTTTTGGCCGTGGTAGAATATTACTTGATCACGTTGAACGATCTTTTGTGCTGTCCTGGATGAGGGTATGGAGTGTTAGTGCATACATGCATTATAATTGGGCCATGTAAAATTTGTCCATACATTTGCACCAGGGAAGATGCTTTGAGGAAGATAACATAATTTTGTCGCAAGGAATCAACTGTACAGTTTGTGTAGCATGTCATTATATTAGTGATTGATGTATGATTGTCAGCATTTCATCGAATTACCTATGATTCTTGTGTTGGGCTTACAGAAGTATGAAAGTGTAATTGTAGCTCGTCTCAGAGTGAGGCAGAACGAGGCATGCAATCCTCGGCGACGCAGTTGGCGACGAACTCTTGAGGAGTAAAATGGTGGCACCACAACGAGCTCTTGAGGAGCAAAATGCTGGCCACACGACTGCGAGAACTTCCCGGTAAGGTATGGAAATTGTACTCCGCACTTGCACTGATTGAGTGTGGATTCCGCATGCCTTGCCGGGATTCTTCATCAGAAAGATAATTTGAGAGGCCGTGAGATTTTCCGTTTGCTAGTCGTAATCAGAAATTCGTCAAATTGTGCTATCAAGAAATCGAAATTGTATCCTTAATGACGCGCAACACCTAAATGTGCGCAAGATTATATTCTGACTTTCATTGCGGGGGATTCAGGCGCGTGTGGATTTGAAGAAGAGATGGGAAGCTCTAGGTGTATTTCGCGCAAGCTTGTGCCCTGCTTGCGCAATGCGGTTGCTTGGAATCGTCAAACATGTATATGTTCTCTTTGGAGTGACACAAGTAGTGATATAGTTGCTCATATGTTTTGGAGAAGAGTAGTGATGTTTACAGATTCGTGTACAATGCCATGACATGAGGTTTAGGGTTTAATAATTCTCTAAATGGTTGCAGTTGTCAATAATGGAGCGTTGGCTAGTAATCGCCAAATGTCGACTGTGGAAAGCTGTGGTGATGAAACCAGCAATCCTGCTAGCAGCTCACACGTATTAGATCAACAGCAGGTTGTCCAGCTCAAGCCTCGTCGTAACATATTAGCCGCAAATCTTTTGCTGCGTAAGATGTAGGGGTTCGTTTATCGTGCATGTGAAAATGCATGTATGAAATAGTGTGGATTACAGTCTTGGGTATTCTTGTTGTATCGTATTACATTCTGAGCAGGCTAATTGGCTTATTTTATAATCTTTGAATTTTGCTCGGGATCAAATCAGAATGAAGGTGCTAAGGAAGCGCCCTCTGATGATTCGAGATTTTGTCTGGACAAGTAAACAGAATCAGCAAATTCTTTGACGTTTCTTGATGGTTTTAATTTCTGTTATCTAGTTTCACAAGTCCTGAACATGCTGCGGAACATGAACTGGAGCAAAGAAAACCGGGCATGGATGGTTTTCGAATTTTTCCTTTATGGTCTGATGTTTTAGTTAGATTTTTGTAGCTGCTGTGAACTTCTATCTTTGTATGCATATGTGAAGTGTTCGTACTTCATTCAATAGATAGTTTCCATTTTGATGATGAAGCGAAATGTTAATATTGACGGCTAATATTAATCTTGTCCATGCAGCCCTGAGCATTTGCAAACTCGCTTGTGACCATCACAGCGAGTTGGATCAGAAGATGGAAGTGTTCCCAGGTTAGGGATTCATTTCTTAATATCCGTTATGTGTACTGCTTTGACACTGAATGAGCCATGAGTGTAGTCAATATTTGGGTAGATTGATGTAGTTAAGCTCTGATTCAATGAGCGAGTTGAGTTGCACCATGTGCTAAGGAGATATTCGTGCATCTTTGAGTACTACTGTACTAGGGTAGCCGAGTTTGTTGGATTTTTTCTAATTCGCTCTACTTGTTTATCTGTGACCACAGCGTTTTGTGATAAACCTTGACAGAAGCTCGCTTTCCTGTTTTGATGACAGCAATGTTCGAGAGAACAAACTTTCAGGGCCACTCCCGCCCGGCGTTGGAAACTGCACATCGTTTCAGAGATTGTGAGCTTCCTTTTGTCCTAATTTTTTGTTTCACATTGTTCTCTAAGCTTCTGAGATTCTTCAATGGTAACGAAGCATTGTGAAGTCTGACACTTGAATCCTTAGGGACTTGAGGTAGAACTCTTTTTCTGGGGAGATTCCTTACAAGTCAGCACCTTGTAAGTACAATTGTCTCCTCACTGTAGGAGTGCATTCACGTAATGCGTTCCATGTGTCCAAGTGGACGATTTCAAGTGTAAGTGAACTGACCGTCTACTAATGTTCCCTAAACCCTTATGCAGGTCGTTGGAATCGAACTCGCTTTTTGGCGTAAATCCTGATGTTTTAGGGCAAGCCCTTGTGATTCTGTGAGTATCCTTGTTTTAACCAATGTCTTATATGCTACTCTTAAGCTTCACAGGATTGCATAATATATTCTTCTAATCTAATATATAGAAAGAGTGTTGGCTCACGGATAGCTTTAGTAAAACAGTGCGAGTAGGAATTGCATTCTTCCTTCCTCTATGGCCAATTTAATTGTGAACTGGAAATTTTTCCATGTTCTGGGAAAGTCCCAAGTAACCTTGTTTTTGGTTCAGAGATCTGAGTAACAACCAGGTACATGGAGAGATTCCTCCAATCCTCAGAAATCTTACTGCACTTACTGAACTGTAAGTTGAATTTATGGCCGCTTTGCTATCCATAATTCCATATTTTGAATTAGATAGATTAAGATTTTGCTTGGAAGATGTAGCAATGTTGTAGGATGACTTTTACAAAAGTAACCTACTGCAGTGCTGACAATGAGATTCGAATCTGCAGATATCTCTACAATAACAACATAAGAGGGACTACTATACCGATGGAATTTGGAAACATGTCTCGACTGAACTACCTGTAAGAAACTTTTTCTGTCACAGTCCTTACTTGGTTTAAAGTATCTTACTTGGAAGGAGAGGATATCTTCTGAAACGTTTGTTATTTCCCACAGAGAACTGAGCGGTAACGGCTTGACGGGGGTGATAAGGTCCGAATTAAGCTACCTCACTGGCCTATTTGAACTGTAAGTCTTCAATGTTTAACTCCGGATCTAAGAAACTGATTTGCGAGAGCATCATATTCAATTTGGTCAATCTCCCGAAATTATTTTATGAAATCCAAAGGATCAACAAAAGTGACAAACGCCATTTTGCAGAGATTTGTCTAGCAATTTGCTCTAAGGGCCAATTCCAGAAAATATCAGCTCTAACTGCTCTTAACATTCTGTAAGATCATATGTATTCCCATGCTCAGTTCAAAGGACTGCTCTTCTGATACATGTCATCATTTTCCCTCTCGGTTCAATTACTCTTGTGTCAAAATGTATGAGTCTAATATTTAACAGGGATTTCAGTAAAATTAGATATGTCTTTAGAGAGAGTTTTCCTTGTGATTCATTGGGAAGTCTCTCTATGTTCAAACCACAGGGAGACCTCATGAATCTTGAGAAGATTCTCGTTTTGATGTTATCTAAAAGTTCCTGAATTTAAATAGTTTATTTTGATTGAAAGCGTTCTCATTCACAGTCTCTTGCTTACATAAGCGAGATCTAGTATTGAAGTGTTTTCTGGTGTATGATCAGGAATGTGCACGGGAACAGTTTAGTAGAAGCATCTCTCCAGAACTTCAGCACCTGACCAACCTGACCCTTGTGAGTTTCTTGAGATATTGTGAATCTGATTTCATGAGATTTCAAAAAGGCATTCCTTGGTCATTCTAATTTAGTACTTATCAGCTACCGGTTATTTTGGCCAGAAATTTGTCATCCAACCACTTCACCGGAAGTGTGCCAGAAGAGATAGGAATGATTTTGAACCTGGACATACTGGAAGTCTGAACTCTCCTCTTGCCGCTCCAAATAGCAGCAACTCCTGGGTTTCCCAATGTTACTAAAATAAGATAATTTGTGAAAATAAATTATGCAATGAATGCTCTTTTCCCACATCTTTGTACAATGCACACAAGTCGTCTAAATTTCTATGAATCTTTGTGCAGGGATTTGCCACAGAACAACGTGAGTGGGCAAGTACCTCTTTCAATGTCGACCTTGGAGCATCTGCTTACAGTGTAAGACCCACTGAAACATTAATTTCTTAAGCACTGCCTTATCGTCAAAACAAGTGAACCATTAGAAGAAAAATTTGCAGATTTGTTCCTTTGACTTCCATTCAGTGCCCATGTACTTCCATTCATGTCTTGAAAAGCGAATACCGTTATTCGGAGTTTGTGCTAGCCAGGTATTTTTTTGTAACATATTTGTCTGATCATGCAACACCCAAGGTCTTGCACTTATGCAACATTATAGGGAATTAAGAGTCTTAGGGACCAATCAACTAAGTAATTTCATCATATGCATTATTTGCTGATTGTTTATGAACCACAGAACAGAGTAGTATTAACCTACTTTATTTTGATGGCAGAGATCATGACAACAAATTTAATGGCACAATCCTGATTGTATTAGGCATGGAGAGATTCCTCCAATCCTTGGGAATCTTACTGAACTGTAAGTTGAATTCATAGCCGCTTTACTGTCCATATTTGAATTAGCTAGATTAAGATTTTGCTTGAAAGATGTAGCAATGTTGTAGGATGACTTTTACAAAAGTAACCTACTGCAACGGGCTAACAATGAGATTCAAATCTGTAGATATCTTTACAATAACAACATAAGAGGGACTATACGATGGAATTTGGAAACATGTCTACCTATAAAGAGTTTTTCTCTCAAAATCTTTATTTGGTTTAAAGCTATTTAAACCAGCTCTGTTGCCATGTGCTCAAAATCAATTGTGTGTAGAGTATTATTATTTATACGGGTATTGACTTTTGAAGCTTACTTGAAGAATTCTAATGTCCATGATTGCCTGATTAGAAAGAAATGGGAAGACTGCTGAAGACCTTGAAGAGCTCAAGAAAGTCTTCAAAACAGCCAGAAGAATTGGAAACCGGAAGGGCTTTGGTTGATGTCAGATGTCTTGGTAGAGATGGTAGAGAGATGCGCAGACATTAGATTAGGTAGACAAATGTTTAGGGGATTAGCTTACAATTATGTGTACCCTTTTCATGCAATAAAAGTGCCCAAATTTCAACCATAAAAATTGTGCAATTTGATGTCAAGAAATTCATGTATTATCATGTATGTAATTGTTCTAATTTTCATACCTAGAATGTCTTAAAAATTGAACTATAGATATTGGTCACTATTCATGCCTACAAAATGCCCAAAATTCATGGATGGATCAAGGCTTATGAGCACCCCAATTCCACATATGAAAAATGGCCATTTTCTTGTTAGGAGGACACAATTTAGGGACAAAATTCATAAGATGAAAAACCCTCATTTTCATCCTTGCCATACATGAATTTTGGCCTTTTTCATGTGTCACATTCTAGTTGTGGTAAATGTATCAATAGATGTTTTGGTGTTGGTAACAGGGCTTAGCGTGGGAGATGGATGAGGTCCGTAACGGGTTTTAGAGTCCTCTTCGACGCGTAAGGGTTCTTTTGTAGTAAGAACTGGTAGCATCATGGAGAATCTTGCTAGAGAACATGGCTTTTGCATCAATTGGCCTTCGTGATGCACATAAATTATGGCAGAGATTTGTGTGAAATGCATTGTAGTTGCTGCTGACATTTTGTCCAATGCAGGGTGATTAGCATAAAGGATAGACGAAGGAGGAATAATTTCTTGCTGTTGGGAATGTCTACAGTCAGCTGCTAGTTTGTCAAGTAAGTTACATATCCTTATTGTGAATACATGTTTGAAATAAAGGATTTTTCACTACTGGCCCTCTGCTGAGCATCGTCATTTACAGAAATTGTGCTAATACTGTGAGGAACTCAGGACATTGCACCAATGGATTTCAAGTGATGGTTATTGATAGCGACTTCACTAGCAGAAACTTGCGTGAGTGGCATAAATTAGACTAGGGCATGAACTACCACAACTAGTTGAAATTGATGCAAGCCAAGCTTTGAGGGCGGAACTGTGCGATTTCGCAACTTCTTTGCAAGGGTAAGCTACTTTACCTCCTGGCCTTATCAATTTGAGGTGAATGAGACAGTCTCACACACTCATGCACATTTCCTTAACATTGGTGAAGCCAATCTATAAACTGGCTGGAGTGCCTTACTCTACACATGAAATGAGTTGCTGTAGATTGCACTTCACCTGTTGCAGCAGCTCCAAACAAATCCGTGAATCCTTAGTACTAGTTAGCTTTCTTGGGACTTGGGGGCGAGAATTGTAATTGAAACAAAAGGGATGGAAGGCATTTGCTCTTAAATAATAATCTGCTCAGGGGCGGGGAGGGGGGAGGGGAGTTCTTCTCAAAAATTCACCTTTCTATGGTACTATTTTTTTTGGGCATGGTTCGGCAAGGAACAATGCAATGCAATTCAATCTAGTTCTGAATATGCATGTTCATCTAGATTCATGTTTGTATCACTCCTTTTCTTTTTTGCACTTTGTCAGGAATAGCCTTCACCAACCTTATTAGTGTCTCCCTACCTACTTCGGTCATGATGTCAGTATTACTTCCTGCATGAGCTCCAGAGATGTTATTACTACTGTGCCAACATCCAGAACTTCATAAATTAACTTCCTTGCCTGTGTGGGGGTGTAAGAGATCTACCTGGCTTCACATTCCTGTGTGCAGAGAGATATACACAACCTAGATTACCCAATGGTGCTTTCTGTATGCGGCCATCAAGATTTTAGGGTTTTCAATTTTAGGTGCTCAAATGGAGATCCATTGTGATCAATTTCCTCGTTTAGTTTGTGACCTTATCTATTTGGTTTGATGGATGATAGGGGTGATGACCGATGGCTACTTCTCCAAAGCTGGGAAGCTCTTAAGTACGGCATTTCAAAAAACAATGTCTTTTCAGAATTTGGAGGGTGTGGTGGGTTTTTTTTTCAGTTTAGGTCCGGTGATGGAGAGATCATTATTTTGAGTGGTATTTAGAGAGTGGGTTCCATTATCCAATGCGTCGACAACTGTTTGACTTCTTTCAATAGGAGTTGGAAATGGATTTTGTTTTTTGAGGGATGCTATTTATTTTTTGCCTCAAAGACATGTTGTGTTATTTTGCAATAGTGAATGTCCCATTTTATTATAACATTCTAGAAACAAGATACCAAACTTCAAGTGCACATTGTGCAATGATATTGTTGATCATTATAATTTTGGTTTGGTTGCATCGTATACGTTGTTCAATGCTTTCAAAATTGGTCATAAAATAATTGGCTTTTGTGCGTGCAGCAATTAGTTCCTTGGGAATATGAGATGTCAAATGGAAGGACCGATCTATGTGGTGCTTGCTGTGAAGGCTCTCACTCTGTTCGCAAGAGTATTTGTGAATCTATTGTATGTACATGTGGTGCACCCTTTTTCTCACAGATTGTCTTGGAGAACAACTTGCCCACCAATCAAAGATGCTTGATTGTAAGTATCGAAGATTCTTTGTTTTTGATAGAACTTCCTTTAAATTGATCAAAACATATTTTTTTTTAGATTAGTTTTTGATCTTGGATGTTGATGTAGGAAATTCCTATGGAATTTATGGACGACCATGGCGACAAATTTGACAAGAACATTACCCTACAAGAAAATGGTGGAGAATTACATCAAGTGAAGATTAGAAGCAATCTTCACGTGGGATTTGGATTAGAGTGGAAAGATTTTGCAGTGGTTCGTAACATTCGCAATGGGCAACTCGTTGTTTTCACTTTGGTACAAAGGACTAGGTTCTTGGTGCAAATCTATGAGGTGGGCAAGCGGTATTCTACAAATGGTGGAGTTGGACAAACAGGGTATATTTGTTGGACGGGAAGCACTTGGTTATACAAATAGATTTAAGATTCAAGCGGGGAGGGTGTGTGTGACAAGATAGTGTGTTATTTGGGACAAATTGCCATGTTTTTTTTTTTTTAGGTTTAGTTCATGCTTTGTTTATCAATTTTGTTAAATGCTTGGTTCATTCCAAATAGAAATAAAAAGTTTTAAGGTGGTTGAGCTTCATTGTCTAAGAATGGCAAAACTTTAGAATGGAAATATACAAAAAGGAATAATAAGGAGATACGAAATTCAAACTACAAGAATGAAGAATGTTGCATGAATATATTAAACGTTGCTTTTCAGCCTACAAAAAAGAGACTAGAAATCCTCCTAGGCTTAATTGACAATCTAAGGGAACAAAATGATATTTAACCCCTAAATGCCCAAGGCCTTTTTTCAACTTCTAGGAATTTGTTTTAAATTGAATAAAAAGCCAAGATTTTGATAAGTTGTACTAATTTTTTATGAATTGTAACCTTACAAACTCAAACTAGACATGTTAGAGGTCACATACAAAAAAAATCCATAAAAATATCACTTATGAATTGAAAGATTACAATGTTTGAACATGAAGGTATTAAAACTACGAAAGGGACTTAAAGTCTTTCAATCCTCTTTTCACATGCCAAATCTAAAAATTTGGTCAACAAAAAAATATAATGTTAAAAAACCTAACATGCATATCCCCAATTAATTTACAGCTTCTCAAAATCTACTCTACAATTTAATAAAATGAATATCTAATGTGTTTTTTCCTCCAAGTTCTAGTGTATTTGAGGCACGTTTCCAAGAGCCCTCAACACTACAGAGGGTCAATATTACAATGGGTACCCTTGCACAAAATCTTGAATAGAAAAATCATAATCAATCATTTTCAAAATTGGATTTTTGATGCTAAAACTAGACTTCAAAAAAAATTTAAAAAATGTATAAATTATTAAAAATAGCAACTTGGTTAGGTTTTATTTAACTTCAAAGTTATGTCAATACCAAAATTTGGTGCCTTGGGCCTTTAGGGGTCAATCCATAAATGCTGTAGGTCTTTTCTGATCAAGGAGGAAATTGCTCTAAATTAAACAAAAAGTGAACCTTGAAATAAGTTTTATCCATTTAAAAAAAATATAACCATACAAATTCAAAGTGCACATGTTTAAGATTACATCAGAAAAGAAAATGCTACAATACCGCTTATGGATATAAAAATTATAATGTTTGATAGTGGAAACTCTGAAATTGTGAAAGTATTTCGAAGTCCTTCAAAACTCTTTTCACATGTTAAATCTAAGAAATCGGTCACCAAAAAAAATAAGGTTCGAGGGCACTCTATAATCCAAATCACTTTGCGGCTTCTGAAAATCCACTTTGCTATTTTTTAAAATAAATTTCTAAATAATGCATTTTTTTTTCCAAAATAAAGTGTATTTTGGCACATTTCTAAGAACACTCTAGACACTTAGAAATCAAACTTTGCAATAGACACCCTTGCACACAATCACGAATACAAAAAATCATAACCATTCATTTTCAAAACAAGTTATTAAATGCTAGAATTAGACTTCAAATTTTTAGGGATATGGATACCAATTTCTTTGGAGTTAGCATGCCAAAAGAGGATTGGAAGACTTCAAAACACTCTTGACATTATTTTCACAATCTTAACACCCTCACAATCAAACATAGCAATCTTTCAATCCACAAGTGATATTGTTGAATTAATTTTTTCCATGAGATCTCCACCATGTTCAATATGATTTTACATAATGGCTACTATTTTTTTTTATAAAGTGGTCAAATGTTTGGGATCCTTATTCAATTCATTGGAATTTCCATTATCCAGATTTTTTATTTATTTTACATTGCAAAACTATACCTAATACTTGCAAATAAAGAGAAGAACTGAAATTGAATTTTGTATTCAATACATTTTTAATTTGTTATAATGTGTTAAAGTGTATTTTCCAATGGATTCCATACTGGGTTAATTTGACCATATTGTGAACTTTGCTTAATTTTGCTACGAAGTACAGGGTTGAACAGTTCACTGGGTCAGCGCCAAGAGTTTTATAGACGTTTGGAGATTAACGCTAGAACGCCCTTGGAGCTACTGAGTGGTGTTTGGAGTTTGGAGTTTGGAATTTGGTGTTTGGTGTTTGGATGGCAATCTAGAGAGCTGCAAAGCTAATTAAAGCATTTTTTCATCCCCTTTTTCTATGTTGACCTTTCATGGTGGGTTATGAAGAATATCCAATTGAGTTTGTAATGCTGCCAATGGTTGTCTTCTCACATAAAAAAACGGATCACACAATATGCTATATTAGTGTAATTTGGGAAGTTATTGTTCCTTGCTTTTAATCTAGAATTTCTCTATAAAAATGATATTTTTTGAAGTTGAACCCAATTAACAAAATGAAGATCATGTACTCTTGTTTCTCCGTCAATTTGAATTTTGAAAAAAAACTAATATTGAATCTTTTATTGCATTTTGAACTTTGGGTGAATTTTTAATGTCAATTATTTTTTAATTATAGAATGATATAGAAATTGAGTTTACACCTTGATGTTTGTCATTGTGATATGCACACATGGTTAAAATTTCAAATATTTTGAGATAACTCTCTGTTCAATGTGATTTTTCTTCACTTTATCTTCAAAAATTCCAAAAAAAATCTAAAAAATTTCTAAATTAAAAAAGAGATGTAATTCCATCTTTGAAAAATTAATTTATATATATATATATATTTGCAAAATGGCAGCAAACTAAATAATGGGCAGTGAGGCTTGAAATCCATGGTCATGGGTCTATCATTTAAGGGTTTAGCCTTAACAGACCTTGTTAGCCCCATAGTCAATCCGGAAATCAAAATTAAGCTTTGAAAGACCTTGCCAACCCCACATGCATTTTAAAAGTCAAAATTTGAATTTTGAAGTAATTCTTGTTTTTTTAATGTTTTGAAGGTTAACTAAAAAAATGTAGTTAACTATTTAGTTTTTGCTCCATTTCAATACTTTTTCAAATGGTTAAAACCTGTAATTGTTGTAACACTTCGGAAGTCAAAATTTGAATTTTAAAAAAGTTCTTGAATCTTAATGTTTTCAAAGTTAAATAAGAAAATGGAGCTCCAATAAGCTACTTTTTGCTCCATTTCAATTCTCATCAAAATTGTTACAATTGTAACTCTTGTAATTCCTTTGTCCCACTAAAAACCTCCAAATCAAGCAGAATTTTTGTCCCACGAAAAAGCTCCTTTTTGTGTTTTTGATTGTTTAGTGAATGTTTGTTACATTGAATAACCTTGTGGGGGCAAGTGAGACAATCAAAAAGCATTCCTGTGGCCTTGCAAGCTTGGCCTTGGCAATATGAGACACCTTGTACTAATTTCTGTGTCAAATAGTAGTGTTGACAGCCTATTTAGTGACTACTTTGGTGCTATTAAAATTTGATCATAAAGTGGGATAGTTTTTTTATTTATGGATGTTTAGGTTGGAGAACATATCATTACAATCCCATTGCAGCCACTACCCTTTAAATCATCTAAAATGACAGCTGGTAGCAATTATAAAATATGTTCAAATATCACACTTTTGACATGAATTTTGGGTGCCTAAATGATAGTGTCTAAACTTGAGATTTTGCATAGATCTAAGGGATGGGTTATTTATTCTTGAATGAATGTATTTTTGGCACTTTGATTGAAAATATAGTTAATTTCTTAACGGGAAGAGTTTTGGAGGTTTTTAGTGGGACAGAGGGAGTAACACTTTAGAGATTGTATCTTCAACACTCAAAATACACCACTCCCTAAACTTTTTCTATTGAATTTCTCTTGGTGTGAGTTTAAGAATTATAATAAATGCACCATGACATTTGTCACTATTATTTTCATTTTTCTTAAAGATTTGATATTATTTAAAGCAATTTTTTGATGACCATGATTTTTACCAAAAAAATCTCTATAAAATTATAAAAGTTTTAATTTGTTTTTTTCAATTATGGAAAAATGTGATTACACTTAGAAAAATATTATTATATATAACATATATCACAATTTTGAAATGTATTTTTTTGTATTCAAGTGTATAGACATTTGCCAAAGCCCAACCATGAATTGTCCTTTCACGATTACATTTGAATTTCTCTTGATTTTTTCTTAAGCCATGCAAAATGCTATCTTCATATATACCTATGTTTACATTTGAAGGTGTGTATGTAATATCCAAAATAATATTTGAAATAAGTTTGGCAGTATTTTTGTTCTATCCGTAACTCCAATGTCATCCCTAATTCTTGCAACAATTGTAACCACTAATAAATAGAATTTAAATTTCTATTCATAAATTTAGAGCTTTTTCTTGTATTATGTCTTAAAAGGTAATTCCTACTTGTAACACCTACATTACTCAAACATATACATTAGATTGTACTAATCCATTCAATTAAACTAGAAATATTGTTCTGTATTTCAAAATGCATTTGAAATTTTTATATCAAGGAGCTTGAATCATTACATTATATTTTTAAACTACATAAATTTGTATACCTTTTGCACTATTAAAGTTATTCATTCATTTTAGAGACATTGTTATAGCTAATTTATTTTCATAAATTCGCAATAGTAGAGTCCTTAACTCGTAAAGGACCGGCATGCGTTTTTTGGTTGTATAGAAATTTTGGGCAGGTACGTGTGACTAGAGATTTCCATATTTTAGGCTGAAATTTTAATAGAAGGTGGGCGCAAGGAATATCTTTTACATGCACTAAATTTCAAGACATCTGGAAATAGGAGTCAAAAGTTATGGCCAAATATGTTATTTTTTTTCATGACTAGGCAGTCTGGGCAGCAAAAAAAATTTGGCAAAAATTTGATTTTTTTTTTTAATATTTTTTTTCTTGTACATTATATTTTTGTCTATCTGGAAAGCTTTGATTCATTTCATTTGGATTTGTTATGAAATAGTTATGGACATTCTTGTTTTTCGGGCAGTTTGAGCATCTTCTGAAAAAAATAACTTGTAGGATTCATTTCTGAATGCTATTTTTTCAATTTTTCAATTTTTTTTTTTATGGTTTAGTTTGCTTGATAGAACAATCTCACCATTGAGATTAGTGTATTTTAATTCCATCTAAAATATATTAATATTTTAGATTTTCCTTCTATCTCGTACCTACTTCTACTTAATAAATTTTTTATGAATGATAATTAAGTTTTTTTCAATATTTTTTTTCTCCCTAGACTCTCAACTCAATTCTCTACTATAAGGATTTAAAGCTCAAAACTCTATAGTATAAAAATTTCAAGTTAAAAATGTTTAAAGTCAAAAAAACCAGTCCTGTAATGTTCTGAAATACTTGTTTTTTCCACTTTAAACGCAGGTATCTTGCAATCTGTGTGGTCATAAATTATGAAATTTTTTCCACACATTCTCATACTAGTTAGGTCTAAGATCCTATGGTTAGATGTGAAAAAAAAAAAAACATTTTTCAAATTTTTTTTACTCCTTACTATAGAAATGACAATTTTGAGTGTTTTTTGGCAGAAAAAAGGCCTTGGGCCTTTAGGGGTTAATAATGTTATGCACTTAAACCTAATACATTGCCATCTATGATAATTGATTGTTATTCACTTGATACCATTCACTTTCTACTTTGAATTTTCTTTTGTTGTCCCAGTTGGTCTGAAATTTCCACTAAATAATTTTGTGTTTATTGATTTAGTTCTTTTTTCCTTAATCATTTCTGTATAGACTACTATCTGTACTCTTCCATGTTCCATAGCCTTCTTCAAATAATAAAACCACTCAAGTCTGCCATTTCTATTGTAAAGAACAAAATCTTTTACAAACTATTTTTGTACATTTTCATTTGTAGGAACTTGCATAGGACTATTATAATAAGTGTAGAATGAATTTCAAATATTTTATCCTTGTCCTTTACAAGATTTTCTTGATCAAATTGAAAAAAACAATATTATGTGGACATTCTCTATGTACATTATAATTCCTTAACCCCTAAAGGACTAGCTTGTTATTTTTAGCAACATAGCAATTTTGGGTAGGTACCTTTGACTATAAGTTTGCATATTTTAGGCTGAAATTTTAGCAAAAGGTGGGGACAAGGAATATCTCTCGTTTGCACCAAATTTCATGACATTTGGACACATGAATCAAAAGTTGTGGCCAAATATGTTATTTTTTTTTGTAACTGGGCAGTTTGGGCAGATAAAAAAATATCAATTTCTTCAAAAACAAAAATTTGAAATTGGTTTTCTAGATTTATATATATATACTTGGAAAGCTTTGAATCATTCCATTTCGATCAATGAGTCAAAAGTTATGAAGAATTTTAGTTTGCAGAGAGTTATGAATTATCTACTCTAAAACAAACTTTGAAGTTGTTTATTTCATTCAATTTTCAATTTTTTCAAAAAAATAAAATTGTAAAATGTAGTTTATTTATTACAACATTATAGACATTGAGATTGGCATTTTTCAATTCCGTAATTAACTTCTTAACAATTTAGTGGTTTGAACCATTCTCTACTTCTTTCCACTTATTATTTTGTTCCTATATGTTGTACAATTCCAAATGATCTGAAATTTTTCAAGCATATAGTCAACTTGCAAAGAAGAATGAATCCAAAGAGCAACCACCATTTTGAATATTTTTTTGTACAAATGTGACCTTGAGAAGTGAAGCTGCCCGATTTTTCGTAGGGCCCAAAAAAGGATTTTTGTCAATTCAGAGGCTACTATCTTCCAATTGGCATGGTGGAGAATTTAAAATTTTTTTCCACATCTTTTCAAACCAGCGTACTACAAGATCCTACAGTCACATGTGTTCAACAATGTTTTTTTTCCAAAATTTGGTACTTGTGCTCAAAATGGTTGTTTTTGAGCGTTTGGGAGGAAAATATAGTCAAGGAACTTAAGGTGTTAAATTGGAACCTCCTTTCACTTGCAAACAAGAACCTATGAAAATTCGACCAGTCTAATAATAGTAACTAGGCTCAGGACCAAAAAGTGGCGGTTTTGGATGTACCCACCTCACATGACCAGCAGTACTTGGAATCGGAACCGCACAAGTTCCAAATACAGTGAAATGGAAGAAGCTGAACCGGTTGAAGCAACAAACATTCTCGAGAATAATACACAAATGCTTTTCTGTCTTGAAGGAACCCTAATACTTGACGATGTTCCCATGATTCAGGTTCTAGGCACATGGAGGTCGAGAGACACGGTTCTTCGGATTCCAACATCACAAAACAAAGAAAATTAGTAACCAATGTACTCAGCCTTAGAAGACTTGTAGCAGCAGAGGTCAATGATGTATTTCTTCCGTGGTCTCAAGCCAATTGAGAACAGTGGAGAGAAAATAAACCATTTTGATATGGTGGCTCTTCAGACAATACACAAATTAGAATCATATATCTAGGAGAGGATGAAAACAGAACATTTTAACCCCTAAAGTCCCAGGGCCTTTTTTCCATCAAAAGTCACACAGATTGCCATTTCTATAGCAAAGAAGGGGGGAAAAAAAATGTGATGCTTTTTTTTGCATACTTAGCTGTAGGACCCTGTACTAAACTAGTGTAAAAATGTGTGGAAGAAATTTCAGAAACTTTGACTTCATAGATTGCAAGATATTTGCATTTTAAGCAAAGAAAACAAGCTTTTTTTGCACCTCGCTCAACTACATCCTTGACTTCGAACCTTCCTAACTTAAATTTTTTTTCTCTACTGATTTTGAATTCCTAACTTCATATGATGAAAAACTGAATTGAGATTCTAGGAATTTTTTTAATAAGAGAAATAGTTCGTTTTCACTCACCAGAAAATTGTCAATTAGGAGTAGGTTTAAGATTGAAAGAGTAACTAAACCATGGATAGCACTCATACGGAATCAAAATACCCTAATTTCAACTGTGAGATTATTCCAACAAATGAATTTAACCTTGAGGAACTTGTTTTTTGAAAAATTGTGAAAATTGAATTCAAAAATAAATCCTACAGGTTATTTTTTTCGAAAAGATGCACCAATTGCTTGAAAACCGACAGTCCATAACTTTCGCATAACAAATCCAAATGCAATGAATCAAAGCTTCCCATGTAAATAAAAATATGATGTATATGAAATAATTCTAAAAAAATTGATATTTTTCCCCCTACCGCCAATCTGAAATTTGAGGGTTTCAAGCCGTAACTTTCCCTCCTAGGCTCCGATTGAAATTGAAACTATCTTTTTGGAAAGGTAGTGTGTTTTTCTATTTTCACAAGAAAAATAAAAAAAAACAAAAAACAAATATTGAGACCAAACTTGGCTGCATGTCCTTGAGTTGAGCTTCAAATACTTTGACACTTTCTTTAGCATGTGCCGGGCTCATTTCTCCAGATGACTCTCTGAAAGACGCTTCCAAAAAAGCCGAGTCAATCCCCTCTTTTTGTATCCCGTGCAAAGTATACAAATTTCCGTTCAGATTTTTTGTCCAGAGTTCTACGTACGTTCACATCTTGCAATAATCCAGTGCAGAGTACACGGGCACTTAAAAAAGAGCAAGGGACGTTATCAAGCACATTTGATCCATTGAAAGTTGATACAAAGTGTCCGAAAGTTTCTCATCGCAAAGGTATTACTCGGTTTCAAGGACGGACGAATTTGACCATCGCAGTGTCCAATGCAGAATTCCACATGCACAGAAAGCACAGGGAAGAACACGGACTGACTTGCTCAACGTGCTGCTGCAACTTTTTGCTCAACTCCCTCAATTCCCTTTTCCAGCTCTCTTGTCTTTCCCTCCCACCACCGAGATGCCTTTTTCATGTCTTTTGGGTTTCATTTCTTGAAAGCCAAGAATGCTCAATCACAGGATCGGTGGGAAAAGCTTTTGCCAACGACCAATGACACTAACACTGGATTCACTAGAATGCCCTGCCCCGATGGGCCGATGGACAGAAGAATTACATACAATTTGCATACGTCCATTGCTTGCAGTTCGTTAGTAATATTTTGACGATCAATACGGCCACTTCTATCTCCTCGGTGCTTTTTGCAAGAGTCTGAAAAAACGAATGTCGGCTGAATGTATTCCCGTTAACTTGGCTAATTGATGGCCGACTCTCAGCAGAACCAAAGCCTTCAGACTCTCGAACAAATTTTCCATGCTTATTGGGTAGGGAGCCGCATCATTGCGCGATGATGTGGAAACAAACAACTGCATTCGTTTTACATAAAGCATGCATTCAAGCAGATCAATTTTTCACATCAAATACGTGTCAAATATACGAGAGACATACCTGCAAAAAAATCTCACAAAATTTTCATCCATGTTAAACATGCAACGCGATGCTTTTCACATGTGATGTGTGATGATTATGTTATATCGATGCATTTTGAAGTAGAAACGACAAGAACCCTGCTATCAAAGTAATGTGCAAGAGAAAGACGAACCCCAGCATGAGATGTTACCTCGGCAATAGACACGCCGTAGTTGGAAACGAACAACGCTTTCAAAAAATCTCCAACCTCAGGGTCATTGTTCACCTTGGCACCAACCCTGTGTACAGAGTTTTAGACCGTCAGGGAGGTAATTGTAAGGTAGAGGACACTGTTCCCTTTATTTCAAAGCATGTGCTTACACATGCAGGTTTGACGTACTTCTATCAGAAAATGATGGGTGACAAAATTGCAGGCTTATAGTCCCAAATTAAAGATAACTGAGTCCTCAGAATATTTTATGCATTGGTCCGAGATGCCATCCTCCAACATAAGGAAAATTTCAGAGAACAAGAATGAAACATTACCTTGATGCAGCGTGGGATCCAACTATAGCTAGAATGGTCACGCACACCACCTTCGTCTCACCCTCTGCAATGATGCTCATCTACATCAGCCTCAGTATCACCTAGCCGCCTGGCCTCGACAACCTAAAAAGAAAGGGAATCGAAGGCCTAGTCAAAAAATCGCTCCCATCATTCTCGCTTCAAGAAGTTTCTCTTCCAGTACCAGAAGCAGTTTATCGTTCACCCTCTGGATATCAGGACTGATTTACATCTTCATCAAATTTGCGGGCGACTTAGAATTGAAATCCGTGTTCCACGATTTGGCCTTCTTTTACCAAACATAACTCGCTTACAATTTTGGATGTAGGTCTTGTCCCAGGTTATAGGACAATGTAAGAGCCACCTCGGATTGTACATGTCGAAGCTTGAGAGGACAAAAAAAAATTTAGGTTGTGGAGAAAATCATTATTTATTAGTTTTACATCATTTACTTCAATGTTTGCGTTATTTTCGACCAAGTAACAAGAATGAGCATGAAGAGGTGGCGCTTACGGATTCCCGTATTACATGCTAAAACCACTCAAGATGACAAGGTTTCAAGCCACCTCTAGAGGTGAATTGGACAGTTGCTAGTGCCTCGAATGCACTGTGAGATGTCATAAATACATTGAATTATTTTAAACTTGTTGTCTCACCCTTAGTTGCACATTATGCTAGTCCAAACTGTAGGCTTGTCGCTCGGACCTGTGCAATCTAAAGTGGCCCTGAGACGCACAAGTTGTTGCACATAAGGAAAAGAAACGAGTGGAGTACCTGGAAGTGCCAATGATTGATCTCATAGATGATTTCTAAATGGCGAGGCAACAGCTTCTGCATCAATGGGACTGACCATTTCTCAAGCGCTCCCGGAAGCACGATGTGGTTGGTATAACCGAATACCCGAGTAATGATGTCCCGAGCTTCATCCCAGGCCATTTTCTGCATTCGAATGTGCACAGGAATCGACAGTGTACTATTAGATAAGAGCGGGGACTTCGAAGGCATCAATATGAACTTCCATGCAAAATGTACACACGTTCTAAGTGGCAGGCATACATTCTTTCAATAACGTTCTCAGGATATATAAGACGAAAAGCATTTAAAAAAACACATGGTGGAGATTGAGGTGAACATGTTGAATACTGTAGTTTGGATCTTTGAACTGTAGAACTTGCAACTGCGATAAAATGCTCTGCACTCTGGATTCTTCAAATTTGAAAAGTCAATTGGAAACTAGACCTGACGATATTCATTACCTTGATCGAACTTAAAACCAATTCCAAGGTGACCTCGAGATTTGACCAAGAAGCATCCGATGTGTGGAGGCCTGAACCTCAAAGGCTTAACTGCATAGTATATCAGGTACTGACCTCCTCATCTACGAACAGGCGCATGAGCTCTGGAATAGCGATGGTGGACTGAGTCCCAGTGAGCTGCACAGCAACTTTGCTGTCAAACTTTGAGATTGCGTCTGCAGATTTCTCGTAACGCTTCATGACATCCTACACAAAAACGAAGAAGGCTGATTAAGGGTAACGCCACTTCCGCCAAGCACAGAGCACAGAGCATTATTACCACAAAATGAATGCCCTTCCTTTTCCTCATTTTAGGAAGGCTTCAAGCAATAAGGAATATACTGGCTTTCTTTGGTCCAGCCTGAATTGCATTTCGACCAGCACATACAATGTTCTTTGCGACGCTTGAAAAAATGGCTGGACGAATCTTATGGTTCATGTATAGGACTGAAAGAGGGCATCCACAACATAACGATAACCTAGGGTTTGGAATTCGCACCTTGGGGAAGACGGGGTCGTCTCGCGTTACAGTGGGCAAGGTCCATTACCAACCTGGTCACCGCTTCGAGAGGCATTCCAGACTTCTTCATAACCGAACCTTCCACAAAAGCCAGGCTCAACACTGGAGAAGTTTGATTGAACAGGACCAGAGGATGTATTCCCACTCGTGCAGGTTTCTCCATTTTTGTAGATCTCGATAAAATGTCGCAAAAACTCTACTTCCTTGAGAGATTTTCCATTCAAAGACCCCAAACTGTGACCATACATACGCGCTGATGATGCTCGTGGGCTTTGGTCGACGCGGAAATAATTCTTGGAGTCCAAGCCCAATGAAGTCGTGTGAGAAGAAAACCCAGCAGAAGAATTTGCAACTCCTGAATCATTGACAGGTTCGAACAGAATGTTGTGCAATCTATTTGTCACCTTAGCCATTCCTGGTACACCCTCCACCGCTATAGGACTCACCATTTCATCTGACGTTGGTCTGAGCTCAGAATCCAACCAATACAAATATGACTACTTTGATAACCTGATGCAAGCTAATGTGAAACTATCAATAGAGTTTGCTTTTGTATACATTCTCCAACCTTGAACAAGAGTGCAAGTGTTCACTCAGTGCCAGTCTGTTCAACTCAACTGAGAAAAGATAAACCCTCAAGGACTGAGATTTAACGGGTTTTTAACGACCACTCTAGTTGATCATTTATCAAACCTTCAAGTTTACAGAAATCCCGGATAATATCACAGGCCAATTTGGTCTTCTTCATTTTTTCAGGTGAAGCATATCACACCAGTTCAATTGTCCAAGCAGATGTATAATTTACCCTTTCAGTCTCCTACATTCCTCATCGATCAATGTGTCACTAACATGTGTAAATTCAATTTATTCACATACTCAGGCAGTTAGAAACTTACATTTCTAACTCGGAGGTGTCGATCGATGACATCGAATGTTGTTACCAACAGGATCCAATAAGTCCTGTCATCAAGAAAAGGACAATCATCTTCAAATGCCAAAGAGTCCAGCCAGATGCAACAGCTTTGGAATCAAAGCGTGGGCCGGATAGTGCAAGACAAGGAGCTGTGCAACATCGAGTTGCATGAGTTCACTGGCCACATGAGCAAGTGTATATTCTGGTCCCCCTGCAAATTCATCACTGCAACCTATAACTATGTAGCATAGTAGGGTGCCAGCATGACCGGTACGCCTCTTCCACCTCGCAGCAGTGGTAACCAGAATCTCTGCGGTGTAACTTGAGGCTTCAATAACTGCACAGCACAGCCAACCACACAAAATGAAGTAACTCTGTCAGCACAAGTGATAAAACAAGTATAATAGCTGGCTGCAGCAATACATTATTGTAACCACACGTAACAGTTAGTCTGATAAGGTGGAGCTACAACAAGCTACAAGACAAGATACGTACAGGGGAAGCCAGCATTTGATAAGTTAAATTAACATCTCAAAGATATCCGGACCAAGAAACTAAAAGTACCTGTAGAAGAGAATCAGCTGCATGTCTTCCTTTCTCAGCCAGTTCCTGGGGATTAGGGTCCTTTTTAAGCAACTCTTTTATACTGTGAAGACCGATTTTAAAATCCCTATACCTTCGTAAGACAGTCAAGTCCAAATGAAAACATTAATTTGTGCGAAGAGAATAGATAAACCATCAAGGTCATATCTAAATCTACTATGCTCATGGCATCCAGTTGTAGAAACCCAGCATTCCATTCCCCATCTACCCCATCCTACAGAATCATAAACCACATTCGCCATGAATGCATACCTATGTCAGAAAGTGAGTCCCTGAGTTGAGTGAAGCTCAGATCAGGGCAAGTCAACTAGCCCTTCGAGTTCCTGCAAGGCACCAATGTATGAAAACTCATCCGCGTGTCATACCTGTTTTCATCATACTGCATTCACTATTTGCAACCTCAAATTGGTACAAAAGAAGGCTGTAGTATAGAAGCATAAGGATACTAACTAGCACAGGGACAACTCAAGATTGTGTAATCTGATTTCTATTCCAATAGATATTACTGGACATGAAGGGATGCAGCAAATAAGGAAACAAATCAAAGCACCCACATACGCAAGCCAGTGGATGGAAGAAGGGCATAGCCCCTGCTTCTCCTTTTTCCATTACGAAACCTGCCAAACAATACAAAACACTGTTACATTCAAAAGTTTGTAAATCATTCCATACAAAAAAACAAATTGTGCTGAAATATGAAAATTAATAAAGCAATGAGTTCAAAACTAACTTACCATATTACGTCAAGGAACAGACAATCTCAGAAAAAAGAAAAAGTTGAGCAGACAAATAGATAGGTACCATCATTTGGTTGATTCAACTTCAGAACTAGGTGAAGTGATACTCATTGCATTCATTAAACCTGCTTGATCCAAATATCCACACATACTACCCGCGTCCTCCAAACAAATCAATCCAAAATTCAAAAGCTGGGCATACCGAAGCATCCAACAAAGATCAGTAAAATTTGGCCGCCGTTCAGGTTGCAACTCCCAGCAATTCAAGATGCAAAATTGCAAATAAGCTAGACAGTCTTCTGGAAATCTTGGCCTCAAGCCCTCAGATTTGATTCTCTTGTGCAACTTTGCCTTTGACCTCTGCTCCAACAACGGCATCCGGCCAGTGAGAATTTCGAAGTGTACTCAACTCAACTAACTCAAATCAATGTCATGAAAAGAAAGATAAACCCTCATGGACTGATATTTCATGCCATTTTGAATGACCACTCTGATTTAAAGTTACACCACTAGTTGGTTTAGCTGCACATGATGGTGGTCTGCAAAGCATCATGCTTTATATCATTAGCCGAGGAATAATCCATGGGGGGTAAAAAGGCAAACTACACAAAAATGGGATATGCACGGTAGATATGTGCAAATGGAGAGAAGCCAATTGACTGATTACCCACCAGTGTATATTGGTATTGCTTTACCATCCGCTCCAAGGATAAACTGGTCCCCTGAGAGAAAAAAACAGATTTAAAAAATTGGTCAAGAACATGTAAAGCAACAAATGAAACATACCTTGTCATTTCTGATGATCATTTTCTAATTCTCTTGATGTGAATGTACAGTTCAGGTTGCGCACCTTCCAGAGGTTGCATGGACATTCTCCTTGCGAAAGAGAAACCATCATGCTTGCTTGAATCTCCTCAATATAATTACCACCTTCCTGCAATTATGCAGCATTAAATCTTAGAGGTCAAACGAACCATATTACACTTGCCTTTGAACATGTGGAATACTTTTCTGAAGACAGGATACATAAAAGATGACAGTCGTATCACAAAAAGCTTTCATACTTGAGTGACACAATACACTTCCGGTTGTTTATTTGTTCCAATAATTCGACAAAAAGGGGAATGACACGACCTAAGAGTTCGTAAGACCTATTACCCTAATCAAATTGGTAATTTTCGCTGCAGCAAACAGAGTTGCGTTTGGAAACTTTGCATGATCCGAATCTGAAATACACGCAAGCATCACAACATAAAACACATGAGCGCTGATTGCATTCCATTGTCCGTGTGTAGATTCTGCTCTCACAAAGGTGGTCTACACCCTTGGCAAATTGTTCACAAGACGCACTGTCACGGGCCTAAAGCAATAATTATAGAACCCAAGCTGTTGTGGTGGTGTATTACATTTAAATCAGGTGCTGCGCAAGGCAGTCTTAAATCACAAACTGGCTACCTAAGTCCTACCCTACAGAATCTACCCAACTACTTATGACAACGGAGATCAACCACTTGCATAACAACCGATCAGAACTTGCTTGCCCCAATGTCAGGCACACTCAATTCTCAGCAAGAATCAACTGATGAAGACAGACATCTCAATCTGAACTATACCGACAAAGATGCAAAAGCAGCCATTCGTACCTTGAGGTGAGAATATGCACGGAGCTTGCAGACTTTTTCTTCCCTCAATGGCTTCACCGCTCTGCAAGAGAGAATATCGCCAAAGATTAGTATCCAAGACCGAGCCTAACATTTTCGTGCACCAAAACCGAAAACCTAACGTAGAACTCCCAGACCACCAAGACCTACTGCCCAGCGCGTGCCAAAACAGAAACCCTAATTTAGAACTCCCAGACCACCAAGACCTACTGCCCAGCGCGTGCCAAAACAGAAACCCTAATTTAGAACTCCCAGACCACCAAGACCTACTACCCAGCGCGTGCAACAGGCATATGCAAGAATCCTCTCCATCCAAGTGATCCAAACCATAGATACTCTCTGCCAGGCTTCTTTATCAGTTTCGGCATGGGGAGGTACAACACTGATTATGAAGACGCCAGCATCAGCTACATCAGGGTGGAAAAAAACCTTGACTACGAGTATGACATCAGAGCATACACTCGCAACCTCTGCAACGACCCCTACTGCTCGTATTTCTCCGATGGGAAAATCTTCACTGCTTGGATTGATTTCAATAGCTCATCTCGGACTCTCGAAGTGCGGCTTGCGAATGGGTCGATTCTCAGCGTGAAGAAGCCCCTGGAACCTATACTGCACATCCCCAACTACACATTGGCCGAGCTGCTTGGAGATGATGTGTACCTCGCGTTTGGAGGAAGCTCCAACGTCCAATGTGTCGAAGCGCATGAGCTCTTGTTGTGGAGATTCTTCAGTTCCAAGATTTTGAAAGCAAACGCCTACCTCAAAAAAATTTCAATAGTTTTTATTTCTTAATAATTTATAATTAAACTTATTAGTGACAAAAATTTTTTTGGTGCAAACATAATTGAGAGTTTGAGATAGGCTTTCTAGATTAATATACATGTAGAGGGCTATAAATTTTTTCATATCATTGGAATTGTATAGTGACTCCTAGAAGTAATTGACCACCATATAAATTGCTCTCATAAATTGAGAAATTGGAATTATGAAGGACATGTTGTTGTACAAAAGGGACTCTACTTTAATGTGAAATTTCACTTGGAACGGACTATATGTAAACCTATTATTATTTGAATGAAATTTCTATAAAAAAAAACTTTTTGTGAGAAGTCAAAATGTCTCATTTCTTTTTATAGGAAAAATGTACATCTTGACTAGAATCACATGTAACAAGTTTCATGAATTTTGGGTTACAAGAGGGTTCCTAGGGGTATGGCCTTTTTTGGTGTTGTTTTTATTGCACCTACCCCCCCATTAGCAGACATTGTGATTCCAAAAACGCGAACTAGAACGCTAATTTTTTCTTCATTTGTGAGATATAGCAACTTTGACTTTAGGGTCTACAGGTTTGACTTGGCTATTGCGGATTCCATTTGAAGAATTTCAAAGTGAGAGTTACGGTTTTGGAAGGGGCTATTCGAGGGCTTTCCAGAAAGGTCTTGTTCGGCTAAAAATAGAAACTTTGATTTTGGGCCCTATATGGAGGATTGGGGGAAGTTTGACTTTTGTATATGTGTTGTTATTTCATGTTGGATGGAACGAAGTTGTAGTTCTTTTTCATGAGATGACAGGATGACATGGCATTTTGTCATTGGACTTTGTACGGATGAGTTATGGATGGATGAAGTTTCGTTTTTGAAACTTCATCCACCGCTTGCCGCTATTTGGAGAATCCGATGATGAAGTGTAGGACCATTTTGGAAAGGGTTTTGAAGCATCTGCAAGGGGATGCATTGACTTTAGGCCAAAAATAGATGTTCACGGGGGTCCAAACACGAGGGTCTCCATTTGAGCTTTTGCATGAAGAAGGGCGTTTCCATTTGGATTGGATGATGATGTAGGTCTTCTTTACGGGGTTCCAGGATGATGTGGCACTCTTGGATTGGACGTCATATGGATGAGTTATAGGCGGATGAAGTTTGGTTTTTCAAACTTCATCCATCCATTGCCACCACTTCAAGAATCGGATGATAAAGATGAAGACACTTTTGGAAAGCCACTTCAAGCATCTACACAATGGTGCGATTTTTTTGGCTAAAAATAGACTTTCACTGGGGTCCAAAGACAAGGGGTCTACGTTTGGGCCTCTACACAAAGAAGGGCGATTGATTTTCGATCGGACAATGACGTAGGTCTTGCTCTTAGGATTCCAAGATGATGTGGCACTCTTGGATCGGACGTCATGTGGATGAGTTATAGGCGGATGAAGTTTGGTTTTTGAAACTTCATCCATCCATTGCCACCACTTCAAGAATCGGATGATAAAGATGAAGACACTTTTGGAAAGCCACTTCAAGCATCTATACAATGGTGCGAATTTTTTTGGCTAAAAATAGACTTTTATTGGGGTCCAAAGACAAGGGGTCTACGTTTGGGCCTCTATACAAAGAAGGGCGATTGATTTTGGATTTAGGGACGATGACGTAGGTCTTGCTCTTAGGATTCCAGGATGATGTGGTACTCTCGGATTGGACGCCGCATGCACGAGGTATAGGCGGATGAAGTTTGGTTTTTTCAAACTTCATCCATCCATTGCCGCCACTTCGAAAACCCGATGATAAAGATGAAGACACTTTTGGAAAGCCACTTCAAGCATCTACACAGTGGTGCATTTACCCTATACCAAAAATAAATATCAATAAATATCAATTCTCCTATAGCGTTTGCTGTAGTTTAGGGAACTCAATGAATAAAAAATCATGGAATTGGCGTCAAGATGTAGGAACAAATGGAACCCGCAAGTTGCAAATGGGTTAAATACCTCAAAAGCATGTTAGCACTAAAGTCATGCAAGGGTTTGCATGATTAGAATTACCCCAAATAATAAAATACAGCGTTTGCTGTAGTTCATGGAACTGAATTAATAAAAAGTCATGGAATTGGCGTCAACATGTAGGAACAAACGGAACCCGCAAGTTGCAAATGTATTAAATACTTCAAAATAATGTTAGTATGAAAGTCCTACAAGCGGTTGCATGAGTTATGTTGACCCTAAATAATAAAATACAGCGTTTGCTGTAGTTTACTAAATTCAATTCATAAAAAGTCATGGAATTGGCGTCAACATGTAGGAAAAAATAGAACCAACAAGTTGCCAATTTATTAAATGATTCAAAATCATATTAGCATTAAAGTCATGCAAGGGTTTAGGTGATTTAGGATGACCCTTAATAATAAAATACAACGTTTGCTGTAGTTTATAGAGATCAATGAATGAAAAGGTCATGGAATTGGCGTCAACATGATGTAGGAAGAAATGGAACCCACAAGTTGCAAATTTATTAAATAATTGAAAAACATGTTAGCATTAAAGTCATGCAAGCGGTTGCATGACTTATGATGACAGCAATTGGACATGGGTTACAAGAGGGTTCCTAGGGGTATGGCCTTTTTTGGTGTTGTTTTTATTGCACCTACCCCCCCATTAGCAGACATTGTGATTCCAAAAACGCGAACTAGAACGCTAATTTTTTCTTCATTTGTGAGATATAGCAACTTTGACTTTAGGGTCTACAGGTTTGACCTGGCTATTGCGGATTCCATTTGAAGAATTTCAAAGTGAGAGTTACGGTTTTGGAAGGGGCTATTCGAGGGCTTTCCAGAAAGGTCTTGTTTGGCTAAAAATAGAAACTTTGATTTTGGGCCCTATATGGAGGATTGGGGGAAGTTTGACTTTTGTATATGTGTTGTTATTTCATGTTGGATGGAACGAAGTTGTAGTTCTTTTTCATGAGATGACAGGATGACATGGCATTTTGTCATTGGACTTTGTACGGATGAGTTATGGATGGATGAAGTTTCGTTTTTGAAACTTCATCCACCGCTTGCCGCTATTTGGAGAATCCGATGATGAAGTGTAGGACCATTTTGGAAAGGGTTTTGAAGCATCTGCAAGGGGATGCATTGACTTTAGGCCAAAAATAGATGTTCACGGGGGTCCAAACACGAGGGTCTCCATTTGAGCTTTTGCATGAAGAAGGGCGTTTCCATTTGGATTGGATGATGATGTAGGTCTTCTTTACGGGGTTCCAGGATGATGTGGCACTCTTGGATTGGACGTCATATGGATGAGTTATAGGCGGATGAAGTTTGGTTTTTCAAACTTCATCCATCCATTGCCACCACTTCAAGAATCGGATGATAAAGATGAAGACACTTTTGGAAAGCCACTTCAAGCATCTACACAATGGTGCGATTTTTTTGGCTAAAAATAGACTTTCACTGGGGTCCAAAGACAAGGGGTCTACGTTTGGGCCTATAGATCGCAGTGACTGGAATGAAGTGCACTTTGGGGTACACCGGTACACCTTTTAACACGGCGGGGTACACCGGTGTACCTTTCCCTTCGGGAATGCACGTCGTTTTCAGGAATGCACGTCAAAGGGCGGAAATACACCCTGACCGGGCGCGTGCGGGCTGTTGCAGACTTGTCCTTGTACAGGCAGAATGCACGTCCGACTCTGGGATACACCATGCCTCTGCAACACTGAAGACCTGACTCCTTCTGGCACTCGTTGGACTTCGTGCCACGCCACGCTTTTTGAGTGGAATTCACCATGGAGGTGGCCATGGAGCAAGAGGTGGCTACTGAGCAAGGCCATGGGTTTTGGGCTTGGGGTTTTTAGGTGAAGAAGGAGTTGCTAGGTTTAGGGGGTTGGGTTGGTTTTGGCAAGTTTGGCTAATCAAGATAGGCGCAAACCTACCATTATCATATATTGTACTTCCAATGGTGCAAAAAAACACCATTAAAGTATCACGATTGAAGTTGGACTTTTTTGGGGCGAGTTGACTTCCTTGATGAGATGGCATTTTGAAGTTTGAATTACGCCTACCCCCCTATTTGTGGGTGTTGTGAATCCAATGGTGGTATTGGTTTCTCCAAAAAAGTTTAGGGTTGAACACAGTGAGCGGTTCGAAAGTGTCATTTAGGGTTGCTATTTTTGTAAGGGTGAGGAATTGGAGAGATTAGAAGGTACCTACCCCCCCATTTTCAAGGGTTGGGAACACAATGGAGTAATAAAAATCCATTAGAGTGGGCTTTTTTTGGCCTATTTGACTTTCAAAACCCGTGGAGTTGACTTTTTGGAGGGAATTGATTTAACAGTTTTGACCTGAAACAATGTTGTAGGTCTATTAATGGGTGTTCCAAATTGGTATCACACTTGTTGATACGACCTTGTATGCATGAGTTAGGAGCGGATGAAGTTTGGTTGGTGCAAACTTCATCCATCAATTGCCGCTATTCTACGAATAGGGTCAAAAAATGAAAGCCATTTTCGGAAAGGGCTTGGAAGCATCTTCGAGATGGTGTCCTTACCTATCGCTAAAAATAGAAATTTAATGGGGTCAAATCACGAGGAGCCTACAAATATGCTTTTGTATGGAGAAGGGCGATTGAAATCCAAAGGTATGGCATTCTAGGTCTTCTCCACGGGATTCTAAAATGACATGGCACTTTGTGATTGGACATTCTATGCATGAGTTACGAGGGGATGAAGTTTGGTTGGTGCAAACTTCATCCGTCAATTGCCGCTATTCTAAGAATAGGGTCAAAAAATGAAAGCCATTTTCGGAAAGGGCTTGGAAGCATCTTTGAGATGGTATCCTTACCTATCGCTAAAAATAGAAATTTATTGGGGTCAAATCATGAGGAGCCTACAAATATGCTTTTGCATGGAGAAGGGCGATTGAAATCCAAAGGTATGGCATTCTAGGTCTTCTCCACGGGATTCTAAAATGACGTGGCACTTTGTGATTGGACATTCTATGCATGAGTTAGGAGGGGATGAAGTTTGAATGGGGCAAATTTCATCCGTCAATTGCCGCTATTTTTAAAATAGGGTCAAAGGGTATAAGGCATTTTTGGAAAGAGCTTGGAAGCATCTTCGAGATGGTATCCTTACCTCAAAGCTAAAAATAGAAATTTAATGGGATCAAATTAGGAGGAGCCTACAAATATGCTTTTGCATGGAGAAGGGAGATTTCTAGGATCAAGGTGATTTTTGCATCCATTCCAATTGACTTAATACGCTTGAGGGTGAATTAAAAATCGCGGAATACAAGGGAACATGGATGTATAAAATGAACCTAGGGTTTAGAGTTTAGGGTTCACTCAAACAAAAATAGTGGAGAATTAAGGGTTGATTTCGTTGACCTTTGGGTAGTATAGCCATAATCAAATTTAATTTTAAGAAGACATAATAAAGCACTTAAATAAGTTGAGCTTAAACAAGTTGTAAATATTACAAGGGTTAAGAATCTACAAAATATTGGACTCATTTTTAATTTTTGTAATCCAAAACAAGATAAAAACAATCGATTATTTAGGGGTTGTACTTTAAATGTTCAAATGAACAGAAGTCATAGAAATCCTAGCAAATGCATGGAAATGAAACACCTACAAGTTGTAAATTTTCCAAAGTATTTGAATCTACAAATATATATTGGGCTAATCTTTCATTTTTGTAATTGAAAACAAGATAAACACAGTTGGTTACTCATGGGCTGTACTTTAAGTCCTAGAATGAATAAAACTCATAGAATTCCTATGCAAATGCATTGAAACAAAGTACCTACAAGTTGGAAATATCTCAACGTCTTAGAAGTCATGAGAATATTAGGCTGATTTTTGATTTTTTTCATTAAAAACAAGATGAAAACAGTTGGTTACTCATGGGCTGTACTTTAAGTCCTAGAATGAATAAAACTCACAGAATTCCTATGCAAATGCATTGAAACAAAGTACCTTTGATACACAAGTCCAATCTTTGATTTGGGGTTTAGAGTGATAAATATGTCTCAATTGTGCTTTTGAAATCTGTAAATAGAGTTTTAGGGTGATGTGCATCCTCATTGCATTATCGATATCATGTCTTCACTGAGGATTTAGGAACTTCTTGGATCTTGGATCTTCTCTGTGGAAATTCCATTTTTGGATTTAGGGTGTTTTGAAACCTTTGTTGTGCCATGTAGAGGACTGTAGAGAAGACATCCGTCACATGTCAAGGCGTAGGGTAATTCACATTCAAAATGGAACCTATTCAAAATCCTAAAACACCCTCTTATGGACAATTATCCTTTAGGGATTCATTTCGGACAACATTGATGGAAAGAAGCTATAAATGGCATACACTCTTGATATCAGCACTCTAGAAATTTAGGGATATCTTGATATCAGCAGCAAGAGATATCAAGAGACCAAAGAATACCAAGAGGGTTTGAAATATCAAGATAGCAAGAGTGTATGCCATTTAGAAATAGCAATATAGCGAGGTATCAAACTATTGAGAAATCAATTGCTGAGATATCTCAATATCGGTTGATGAGATATCCCAATATTGGTTGCTGAGATATCTCGATTTCGATAGCAAACGCATCGATATCTCAAGGGTTCGATGGCATTGATATCTCGAGGTATCGATGGCTGACATATCGAGTGGTCAAAAGGATGAAACAGATATCGAGATATTGAGATATCAGGTGCACATAGGAGGTTTAGGGTGTTGATTTGGCAAGAGATATTGACATGTCGTGATAATTGAGAGAGGAAATAAATTTGCTTTCTAACCCCTAAAGTCCCATTGTCCCCTTGGGGGACAAAATGGATTTTGGGCAGGCTCCTACGGTCTCAATATTTGTTTGAATCTCTTTTGTGGAGATAGAGAATTACATTAGCTTCCCGAAAATGTAATTTTCATTACAATTGGTGCCTGGGAGCAAAAGTTATGGCACAAAACCCCCAAATTTTAGGGCGGCGGGTAGAAAAAAAACCTCACCTAAACTTTAAATTAAAAATTTTAAAAATTTGGTTCATATAGATTTTATTTCTATCTACATGGAAAGCTTTGATTCATTCCATTTGGATTTGTTATGCAAAAATTATGGACAATCTTATTTTTCGGGCAATTAGAGCATCTTCTTGAAAAAATAACTTATAGGATTCATTTCTGAACTCCATTTTGACAATTTAAAAAAAAAAAGTTTCACAAGGTTAAGATTTCTTGCTAGAACAATCTCACTGTTGAGATTAGTATATTTCAACTCTTTCTTAGAGCTATTAATGATTTAATTTTTCCTTCAATCTTGAACCTACTTCTACTTAATAATTTTTTTATGAGTGAAAACTAAGTGTTTCTTTTTTGAATTTTTTATCCTAGATTCTCAACTCAATTCTTCATCATATAAAATTAAAAATTAAAAATCATTAGAGCCAAAAATTTAAGTTGAGCAAGGTGCAAAAAAACTTGATTCCTTCACTTTAAATGCAAGTATCGGGCAATCTACATGGTCAAAGTTTTTGAAATTTCTTCCACACATTCTTATGCTAGTCTAGTACAAGATCCTATGGTTAAATATGTAAAAAACACATTTAAATTTTTTTTTTGGTTTTTGCTATAGAAATGGCAATTTTGAGTGGTTTTTGATGGAATAATGGCCTTGGGACTTTAGGGGTTAAAATAAATTTTGCTTTTTAAATTAAAAAAATAAGGCCTCCAAAATTATAATATTTTATTCATATTTAGTATAAATAATATATAATAATATATATTTAAAAATACATATAAAATATTTTGGTAAATGAACTAACTTGTGACGGACTGCATTTTTAAAAAAGAAGTTGGTAATTTTTTGGAATCTTTTTTTTTTTTTTTTTTGGAATTCTTTTGCTTTAAAAGCTACTATTAATTTTAAAAATGAAATGAAATTCAGAATATTTTTAAATATAATTATAAAATGATTTTTAAAATAATGAAATGAAAATGAATGAAAATGGTGTTACTTTCTATATGTGGTTGAATGGTGAAAATGTAGACAGACAGCGTAGAAAAAATAAAAAACTTCAATATTCAAAGTAATTCTTCTTAACAATTCATTTCACAATTATAGGAAAAAAATGGATTCATAAAAAATGGAATGAGTACATAATAATACTATAATGACTTTGATCACAATAGAAAACTTATAGTTTTATTATGTATTTAGCAATGAACATTTATATTCATGAGAAAATATATAAGAAATTTTGGAAAATTAAATAATTAACTCTAAGCTCAAAGTAACGAAAAACAAAAAAAAATACAAAAATAGCATGAGTTATATAAAAAAATTTAATAAGTGGTTTGGATTACAAGTTAGTCCATAGCAAGAAGGTGCCATAATGCGGTGCATTTGGTGTAAATCATCACACCATTTAACAAAGGGGTTACACGGGTGTAACTTTTTAAGGTCAATATAGGTCGACTTTTGATAATTCGCACGTTTTTTAGCCTATTTGCATTGATTTTTTGCCCTCTTTCCAAGGAAACTGGTCTTGGCTTCTAATTTGGAGCCCAAAAAAAGGGATGGTTGTTTTTAGGCCGCAGTTTCTTGCATTGCCAACCACGCAGGCCACCATGTGGGCGCCCCTATCTCATGCATTTTTTGTTGGAATGGCAAAAAAAAATTTCCATCTCCACTGATTTTCTGCCTTCTTTCCAACAATATAAGGTTGGTTTTCTAATTCTTCCGGGGTCCATGGTTGATTTTGGGGTGCCCTTCTTCTTTTAAAAGCTTTCATTTTCATTTGGCCCTCCTTCTTTCCATTTGGGGGGGCCTACTCCTCTTGTTGCCCCTCAAATTCATTGCAAGCCTTAGTCTCTTCTCCTCCTTTTGGGTTTAGGAGAAAGGTGAGGAGAAGATCCAAGGGTAATGTTGATCTCCATTTTGGGCCACCGTCTTTGAATGGTGTTCAAGCAAGGCCATTGGGGAAAGAAGGGACCATCCATTGCCTTTTCCTATTCCCTTGGCATGTGGATATTGTAGCACCCAAACCCTACGTAGCGCAGCGAGTAGGGTTTGGGCCTGGAGCGGAGCGCCATTAGGCGCGGAGCTTCAGCCCCCAAGGCGCGGAGCGCCGGTTAGGGTGAATATGAAAGGGTAACCTCTAAGACTAGCTAGGACCTTTTGGGTAATATAGCCAAAAAAATTGGAAAAATAATGAACACCAATTGGAAGGCGTTCCCCCCTACTCCTTCACTAGGCGTGTAGTGCATTCATTTGGGTGTCATAAAATGGTTACACCATGATTTCACACCCTTTTTACACCCTCCCTTATAGTCACCTTGTTACATCTTCCATTACACCTCATGACACCCTCCATTATACCTCATTACACCCTCTATTACACCTCATTACACTATTTGTTACACTTTCTTATACCATTTGTTACACCCTATGTTATATCTTATTACACCATATTACTTAGTCATGTGGTCATTAAACCATGATGATGGTTTAGCTTACTGTACGTATAAGTCAATTTGGGAAGTAACTAGGGAAAATGTGGATCATGTTTAATTTTTTTAAAATACTGTACAACTATTTCTAAAAATCTAATTAAATCTCACTATTGCTAATTTTAAATACCCAAAAAATTAGTCTTCAGTGAAAACATTTAGAAAAACCCCCCACTTCCATGCATGAATAGAAAAACTTATTCTAAAATGAAGAGTGTTGAAAAATTTAGGGTAAGCAAACAATTCTTGGATGACTGCAAGAAACACTTGCCTATTTTTATAAAGTATAGCATAGGATTCATTTTTTTAGGCTTTAGGGTCTAAGTGATAGGAAAAAAATAATTCTCCAATATTTTCATGTTTTTCTAGTATATAAAATATTAACAACCCGTCCACTTATATATTTTCTATGCGCTAAAACACAAACTCTATGATTTATTCGGTTTGACCAATAGAGCCTCCAACCTTCAATAGTTTCTTTCTTCCTACCTATTTTCATGAATAATTGTCCTACAATGCATATAATATTATTAAAAGGATCGGAAGCATGGAAATCATGGTTATTGCTTCATATAGAAGGTACATTGGTCACATCCATTTTCTTAAATCTCAGGTTCGAATTCAAGTAATACACCCGCTAGACTTCCTAGTGAGAAGTCAACCAAGCCAACAGATGCCAACTCCATGGAAGTTGTTAAATTTTTTTTTCATATATTCAGAAGGGTCAACAATACTTTCCTCTATGTCAATAATTTTTGGGTGAAACAATGCCAAGATTGTCATAATTAAATGCAACTAAAACATTTACAAGTGGTCAACTCAAAAATCTCTTTTGTTGTAATCTTTGCAGCAACAAAAGCACATCTTAAAATTAGACATAGGGTGGGCTATATTGAAAATATTTCCCTTGCAGTCTTGCACAAACAATATTGGGCTTTCATTGTAATTGCTAGCTAGCTGGGCGGTGTGGTCAAACATAATCCTAGGTTAGGTATGCACCAAGTTGTGAAAAATTAATGACAAAGGCTCCTCACTCTCATCGATAATTGTTTAATAATTTTCAATATGGAATTTAAAAAAAAAGATAATTATGAATTTCATAATAATATAATAACTTAAACTTTCCAATATAAATTTTTTAATTTAACATTCCAAGTAATAAACTTTTTATAGATAAAAGTGAAAATAAAACTTTTTTTGTGTTCATTTATTTTCCCTTTGAATATTCTATGAAATTACTTAAAATCAACATATTTATAAACTTTGATGTTATATCTTCTAAATACTAGCAATTGGCGCTTGCTTTGCTAAGCATTCAATATATTACTTTCATCCATTTTTCATGTGATAGAATGTAGATAAACAAAGTATGGGTAATCTTTAAATGAAAATATTGACATCCACATGCAATATTCTTTGAAAAAATTGATATAGTGCAATATAAAGTAATTAAAAAAGACTCCTCACTCTCATCGATAACAGCAATAAGGTCGTGCTAGTTGGACGCACTTTGTTTATACTTGAATAAATGGGTTGCTAACTCAAAGTAACCCTATCCTAGCAGATATTTTGAAACAGGCATGTTCACTGATAGAAGTGATGTATTTGCATTCGGAGTTGTAATGATGGAGATATTAAGAGGACAAAACCAGACCTCCTTAGCCCCACCAGTAAGTTGACGTACTCCCACAAATTAAAGACCGGCCTCACTACTGTTTTAATATCTGCCAGTGGGCTTTTTGTTTCTACTGCATCAAAATCAATTCCTGAGTTGGAGTATTCTTCCATACACTGCAAAATTATTCCGCAATGAGCCAAGTATGTCTTGGAGAGTTATGAAGTTATTTTAGTGGATCTAACATGTCTTTGGGAGTTGTGAAGACTGTCTTGTACTTATATCGATATCGACATCGGTTTAGGAGATATCTCGATATCGATTTAGGAGATATCTGGAGACCGAACGCATCGATATTGATATCTCGATTTCGATATCAAATGCATCGAAATCTCGAGGGTTCAACGACATTGATATCTCGAGGGTTAAGTTGCTGACATATCGAGTGGTGGAAAGGAGGAAACAGATATCGGGATATTGAGATATCAGGTGCACATATCAGGTTCAGGGTGTCGATTTGTCAACAGATATTGAGATATCGCGATATTTGAGAGAGGAACTTCACAAAAACAAGGTGTACACGACCGAACAAAGGTTTTTAGGCTTGATGGAAAACAACATCCAGGGTTATTGAATGTATAAGAAAGTTTTCAATAGACACGAAGAACATCAGTCAAAGTACGACATAGTGCGTTCGGTTCTACGATAAACTGAACTGAAGGTTGGAGGCGGCCACGAGATCGCTCCAATCTACTCCTACTCCTGGTAAAAAAGATACCAACGAAAGAGTTAGTACATTTTGAATTGCATGTGATGTGGACAGAATCAATAGATAAAATAGGCGGTTTAAGAAACGAACAACTCACCAAGAAGTGCGAAATGGACAAGGTGGATTCGTGCAAGCATTGTTTGTACAACTGCTTCTTGCGGAGGAACCCTGTGCGGGTCTCCACAACCTGCTTCTTGCCCTTTTTGTGCTCGTACTCCACAGATCCAATGGAACCCGGGAGAATGAGTTGGCCCAACCGTCGATAGAGGGAGCATTTCTGGAAGAGGGCTACCCCCAAGAGGTTGGTTTCGTGCAACCGCCTGGTGCAGTGGAGGTATTGACCGGGGCGGAAACACAAGACGTCCCCGTGCTTGGGCACGAACGACACCCCAACCTCTGGAAACGCGAAAATGGCCGGCTCTACCCCTTCGGGAATGGCATCTGCAACCAACATGAATGCCAGGATTTGGGTTTAGGGTAGCTCCCAACAATAATGGTTTAGAGTTGCGAAAAAGTGCAAATTACCTTCCCGGAGCCAGAGGATGAAGCCGTAGTCGTAGTCGTCCTCGTCTTTGTGGGGCCGGCAATTGTAATCCCTGGTTGTTGCGAAGGACGAAAAGGGGCCGCCACCAATCCTGGCATCCTCCTCGTGGAAACCTTCAACCCTTGGAATGCTCTCCAAATGCTCAAAGATAGCCGCATACTCACGCTTCAAGATCTTGCACACAAAGCGTGCGAAATCCTCCGACAGGCTGTAAAATCTAGGATCATCCTGCACATACCATCCGGTGTTGCCATACGCGGACCGCATCCCCCACATGCAAATCCGACTGGACCCTTTGGCCTCCGATCTGCTCACATTTGTGCCCTTCCTCTCAAGATGCGAGACGACCTTCGTCAAGACCTCCAACTCTGTTGGACTGAAGACATCGCATCTCAGATCAAAAATCTGGGTGCGAGAGGGTGACTCCAGCATTGTGATTGGACTCTCCACTCGCTTCAGGGTCTTCAAAAGCTGCTCATTCAGGGCATCATTCGTGCTGGCGAAGTCCACGAGCTTCACCGTCTTCCGCACGAGCACCTCCTTGCCCGTCGAGGGGAAGGCAATTGGCGGCACTTTGACGGCGACTGCGTGTTGGTCGGCGTACTTCTCCAGGTGGTGCTGTAGGGCTTCTACACTATTGGGAAGATTCATGCAGCATACCGAGCAAAAGTACGATGTACCTACATCACCAAGCCCCAGACACAGTTTAGGATTTTTAGGGTTCAAGGTCCCCTAACAGCCCAACACCTCCAAATCCCCAACATCCCATCACCTCCAACACCTTCAACAACACACGTCGGCTCCACACCTCAGCACCTTCCCCGACACCTCATCCCAACACCCGAAACATAAACACCCCGACACCTCGAGACGGCAGTCCGACACTTTGAAACATCGACACCGCACTCCAACATCGAGGACATGTTGAGCTCTCAGCACCTCCACACCTCGGCGCCTTGACACCTCGGTTATGCGGCTCAGTACAACCCTAAAACCTACGTACATCTCGATTAACCCCCGCGACGTGCCAACAACCCGAAACCTTGACATCACGACATCTCCATGCCTTGAAATTACAGCCCAACGCCCCGATCCTACATCGACAACGCCAAACCTGGTTTGGAATTCAGATTTAGGTTTAGGCAACATCCCAACACCACCGACATCCCAACACCCCCAACACCTCAACAAAACACTCCCGCTCAACACCCTACAACCTGGGCACCTATAAAACGCAGTCCCAACCCAGCGCAGTTGCGCCCGAAACCTCAACACTTCCACGCCTTGAGATGCCTTGAGATGGCAGCCCGACACTTCGGATCGCCGACACCCCACCCCGACACCGAGGACACGGGAGGGTCTCTGCACTTCCACACCTCGACGTGTCGGAGCCTCGACACTGAGGACACGGGAGGATCTCCGCACTTCCACACCTCGACATATCGGAGCCTCAACATCTCGGCATCGGTTTGGGGTCGACATCCCAGTATCTTGGTTTTGCGACACAACACGTCGACATCTCAGCGTCTAAACCCTAAACCGCGACGTCTCAACACCGAGAGACGTCCATATCTCGATACCGCAGCCTATCACCTTAACCCTTGCACTCGCACACCCGAATCCAGTGCCCCCACACCATGGCCCTGCCGGAGTGCCCCGAACTCCACCAATGGGACGCACCTGCGGGAAAGTAGTCGAGGCCGTGCCTGGCGAAGAAAGACGCCAGCATGTGCAGTGCTGCCTTCCGCTTGTGCGACTTGTTGGAGGAGAAGTGCATGTCCAGGGAGGCCTTGTCTTTGGGCACCCCACACTCACAGGACTCGCACCACTCCAGCTCCCTGTCGCACTTCTTGCTGGGGTCTTGCCTCGCCCCCTTAGGCTTGCGGGCCGTCTTCATCGTGTCGTAAACTCCCAAACAACAGCCGAACCGGGTACTGCACTCGAAATTGACAATCAGAAGTTCATATCAGTCTTCGGTCCGAAACCCAGCGATATCGAGTAGCAAAAATTTATATTATTTTTCAGCCGCACATCGCACATCGCACCCTAAACCCTAAAAGCGCACCAGCGCCTCCGACCGGCCCGATTTCAAGTCGTCATCCGACGATGAGTTCAGTGGTAGTGCGCCCGTGAGAAACATGGTTTCGCACAGTCTTTCCCACCTCTTCTCATCCACGAGTGCCGTCCGATTCAATGTTACTACGCCCGGAAGGACCGTGGTCACATCTGGTCTTTCGCATCTCGGTCGAAACCCATGGGAATCCGATTTCGAGTCGAGATCCTTTGATGAGTTCGGTGGTAGTGCGCTCGGTGGAACCGTGGTTCCAGCCGGTCTTTCCCACCTCTTCTCATCCATGGGTCCGGTCCAACTCGATGGTACTACGCCCGGGAGAACCATGGTTCCACCCGGTCTTTCCCACCTTGGTCCAGACCTATGGGGACCTAATTGTTGAGTCATCATCCGATGATGAGTTCAGTGGTACTACGCCCAAGAGAACCATGGTTCTGCTTGGTCTTTCCCACCTCATCTCATCCACGGGTCCGGTCCGATTCAGTGTTACTACGCCCGGATGAACCGTAGTTCCACCCGGTCTTTCCCACCTCGGTCCAGGCCCGTGGGGACCCACGGCAGTCGGTTTCGGGGTTGGTTTCGAGGGTTTCATCTCGACGTGAGAGCCCCGACAAACAAGTCAATATGCTTCCACAAAAGTTGATTCCGATAAATTCAGGAACAACTTACAAAATGGGAATACTCCACCGAGTTCTGTTGGTGCTCAAAACATCCGCAATTGGGCCAATTGCCTGCCAAATGCTCCGATATCGCGGTTCTGAAAACGCTGTTGCCCTAGTGCTGTTGTCCAAGGAGTCGAGCGGTTTCGAAATTGAGTTTGTGGAAATCACTCAAGAAACCGACTTCACTCCCGTCGCGGTAATCTCATTGCCCGAGAAATCGATACCATCAACACTCTGTCTCCAAAATCAAAAGTCCTGTTCGCCGTCGCGAGTTATAAATTGCATACACATCAGACTCACTTCGTGCGAACCGAAACTTCCTACTACGCGTGTAAGACTCGTCCTACCCAAAGCAACGTGTCACAGGCGACAACAAGGTTTCGGGTGCAAACAACTCGTAGAGAAGCAACTGACCTGGTGGAATGCGAAGCCCTGGGCTACGTGGACAAACCCGTCATCCCGAAATGCACGACCTACACAACAATCCCGACTTCATCACGGCATCCATATTAGGGTTTTGATGTGCACGATGAAGAAGAGATGATATCGACAATGCAACGAGCACACACATCAACACGAAATCTATACACCAAATCTTGCAATGTACACAGCTGAGATTTCGGAACGGGTTAGGGTTCAGCTTGTCATCGACTCCCTAGTCGAGACTCGACGTGACGGCACATGCGGTATCGACGAGCTGTGGCGCTCCGAAGTGCCCTCCTTCGACTCGGGGTTCCGTTTCAGGGTTTAGATGTGCACCTGTGCGGTGCCCGACTGCTTCACGTCGTTCCCTCCGCGCTCTCCTCACCCTCAAAGTGTCGCGGTGTGCTCGAACCGATGTCGCGCAGCTCCCGACTCTAGCACTCTCAATTTCGTGCAGACCGAGCCGATGTTGCAGTTGCGAGCACCATTCAGAGAAGGGAATACACGACGGGAGGAGAGTTGTACCTGTCGCGATGTCGCAGGATCACCAAAAACCCGATCAGAGGCCTCGTTTGGGTGGGTGACTCGCGGGCGGCGAAACCAGTCCTCGCCCAATCGGCTGCAGCACCTTCTCGATGAATGACGGCACTCGCTCAGCCTCACTGCGCTCTGCTTCCGTGCACACTCCGCGTGCTCTACTTGCGGCGCACCGAAGCGCAGGATCGAAGCTGCGCTGCCGCGTTTGCCGGTGTTGCGCACAGTCGCGACACCTGACCGAATGGTGCACCTTGCGCCGCTGGGGTGAAGACGTCGGGATCGGGGTTTAGGGTTTAGGGCTTTAGGGGGTCACATGGGGGCATAGGGACATGAGGCCACGGGGATGGGTTTGTATGGGCATGTTGGAATGTGGACATGGAGGACGACGCATCCATCCCATACGACATCGTCCCGCGCCATGGATGAAGCTTTTCATGGTTGTCAATGTTTCGCCAATAAAAAGTTGATAACATGTGTGATTGAATCGGCCCGACTGTTGTGTTGCAAGTCACATTCAAAAACACCAAGATTTCAATTTGGAAGCCGTGTACCGCTATGCTCAATCAATAGTGCCACCACCTGAATGATAGATCATATTATAAATGGTAACTCGTGAAATCGGTTAGTTCCTAACTCACTACATTTTAGGGTCATTCGGTGCAGGTGCAAATATTAGGTTCATTCTGTTGATTTTGCAAAAAGTCACATTTCACATTCAACTACCACTCCCACAGGAAACCCACAAATTCTAGTCTTGTAGTAAAAGATAAAACTTGCAAAAACAAACCCAAAATTTGGCAAAAAAAACTCAAAGAAGTTGTTGAAGCACTGTGCTAAGAATTGGTGTTAAAAAATCGTGTACTGTAAAAGAAGACATGGAGCGATCGAAGAGCAGGAAGAGATATCCCAATATCTCGGTGTTGGGGTGATCTCGATATCGGTATGTCGGAATAACGACATGTCAGCAACAAGGGAGCAGAGAACAATTTCGAAGACCAGGCAGTGCAAAGTCGATATATCAGGACGATGAGATATCGCTACATGAGGATGTCGAGATATCAAGGTTTAGGGATATTGGCATGTCAACAGCAAGGGAACAAAGACCAATCTCTTGAAAAAGAACGTGAACAAGACTGGACACAGGAGTAGGTTGATTCAAAACATTTTCCAACAAATGTCGGAAATCAACAGTGTGAATCCAAATATATAACTTTGAGCAATACGAGTTCCTCGATTTGAAAAGCATTGAAATGACCCTCCCTGAAAGGCGGGACCCAACAAATTTTGCATCGGTTTGGATAAACTCTTGTATTTCATAATTGAGCTCAACACACTTGATCGGCAGACCGCTCCAGAGCGTCTACATGCATCTCGCTCTACCACCTCCAAAAAAGGCCCTATCCAACATAACAAAAAGATCCACGATTCAAGAACTTGCTTGTCCTTACCTTTGAAATGGTAGTCAACTTCCCAAACCTTTAGTCCAAAAATTCAAATACTCGTCGATGAACTAAAGCAAGGACTCAGACGACTCGCCCTGTCGGTCTTCTGCCCCGTGCTCCACAATGCTCCTACTGCCACCGGAGGCGTCCTCTTCATGATCAACGTAAGTGAGGTCAGCGTCGCGGGTGAGTTCGCGGCGAAGCTGTTGAAGGGCGGATTCCAGTTCAGCGATTCGTTCCAGCAATTGCTCCAAATCGGGACAGGGCACGATGACGGTGAAGTCCTGTGTCAGGTAGGATTGAGAAACTGCCTCCCTCTCCCGGGTGACAGAGGCAGCCGCACAAAGCTGGTGCGCAGCGGCCATACACCTGATCCACGGTGGCTGTGTGATAGGAAGAAAAAGAGGGACAAGAGGGGAAGACGGAGGGGACGAAATGGGACCGACATCTGCACCAAGAACAATAGACGGAGCAGTTGAAGAAGAGCTGGAAGTCGACTGGAGTCCGGGAGTGCAGCGACACAGGCGCTTCCTTGCGGGTTCTCCGGGAATCGGATCATCGTGATGCATCTCGCAATGGGTCCTGGCAAGGATTTAGGGTAGATTTCGAAGGAGGAGGGGAACAGAGTGGTGGCAATGCTGCAGGAACGTTGCGAATGGTCCCCGCTCGTCCATATACCAAACTCCGGCTCCTCACGCCCAATTCGTTCAATGTTCAAAAGTACTCCATCGAATCCTGAGGGCCGCCCAATGGCGGCAGCTCATCAATTGTTCCAATTGAACCGCAGTCACAAATACTGACACCATTATGTCACCTACCTCTGGAATGTTAACTTCCAAAAGTACGATTAAGAATGTTCCAAATTGTGATATCTAACTCCAGATTCGGAGATTGAAACGTTGAAAGCATAAAATAGTGTAGAAATTTTTCTGAATTTAAAGCAGTTATCTCAGAACTGGTTCAGGGTTTTTAGCCAAATGTTCATTTGGGGAAGATTTAAAAACAAATTTACACTGTGGGCATGAAAAATTAAGTAGCAATTGAGCGAAATTTAGCCAGTTTTGGGATCACTGCTTCAGGGTGGCTGGAGGTGGCTGTCAGTGCGCCTCGGGTTTAAGACGTTGACAAGCGTCCGCTACAAGCAAAGGCGAGCTGCTTTCGATGTTCATGATCGGGTGTGGAGTCTTGTTTCATAGATTCATCAAACGCTTTGTCTGCATATTGGCACGATAGCACGTGTTCAGCTCGTGCGGTCGTCATCCAGACATTGAGGTACTTTCATTTCCTAGAATTTTGAATATCACCGAAAAGCCTTGTCGTTGCATTCAGAGTTTCCTCCTTGGTGCGTTTGTTGTTTCATTGTCAAAACCGTTGCAAAGACATCTCGTGGCGGCCTCAGCACTGTAGACGTGTCGCACTTGTCAAATTGCAATGGTTTCGAGGGCCGCTTGGATTGAGTCCCCTTTCTCTTTCCCACATGCTCTATTTCATGCTGAGATATCGACTTCTTGTTCCATGTTTCGTGCTTTGATGTCGGAGTGAGGATTAACACATAATTCTTCGGCATGTAGGGTTCAAGATTGATACGCCCCAGTTCCATAGGGAGTTATTCACAACAAGCAAGCAACAATGTCTCATCAATGCAAGAACTGCAACCATCCGGTGTTTGTTACAAGAGAGAGGTTGAAAAATCACTCAAGAACCCATGCTCAAAGGTGCAGGGTGACGTTTCCACTGGATGGCTGCGGATTGCAGGAGGAGGTCACTTTGCATCGAGCGGACACGGGGTTCTTCAAGTGCTCTCGCTTCATCCCCGCAAATGACAACCGAGACTCGTATATCGAATCCGAGTTGTACTTCTTTGTGAATGAGCACCTTCACGTAGCCATCTGTTGACCTTGCCAGTACGTAGTGGAGGCTGGGAGTATTGGCCAACATGTGAGCAGAGTCCACCGACGCAAGGTGGATCCGAAAAGGCTGGCGATGGATATCGGTCGTTTTGGACTTCATCTTGGCAGTACTTATGTGGCTCCATACCGAGTGGGTACCGCAGCCTTGAGGGATCCCATCGAAGGGCTCCATGTGTTGGACGGATTTTTGTGTAAGCTTTGTATCTTCTACTGCCACAAATTGTCCACCTTCCGAGGTCACTTTCGCAAAGCTCACCATCCGAATTGGTCTCTTCCAGACAAACGCGAAGCCTGTTGGGTGCAGCGTCTGTCCCCATCACCCGGGAACAATAGCTGGTTTGCAGTCAGTCGGGTTTCGGAAACCGTCGCGCCCTGCAACTCTCTTATCGATATCGTCACAAGAGAAGCTCACAGGCATCGGGGAGAGGCACTTGCGGTAACATACACCGACGCAAGACAGCTACCTTTGTTTATTAAAAGGCTTGGTTGGGATTCTTTCATACAGAACTTGGGTGGAGATTTTGGTGCCATGGCTTCGTTAGTATCCGCACCTGGACCGGATGATGACGTTTTCTTTGTCAACCGATTGCGTGAGGTTCTCAGATCGTTGATGTCGGACTTCCAAGACAACAATGGCATAGCGGAAGCCCTCCTGCGGAGAAAGGTCAAATCTACAAAGGCCATTGACATCTCGACTGCTCCCTTTTCGCGATTGGAGCAGGCATGTGAAGACTATGTAGCCACAATGTTGCACTTGATCGTACTGCTGCTCAGGTCTCTAGACAACGACGACAAGAACGACGAGGAAGATGCCCTCCTTTGCACCTTGGTTCTGCTCTATGAGCCGTTGCGGCAGTCTCTGCAGAGCCTTTGGATAGGGTTGGAAATGGAAGATGGGGATGGGGAGTTCGGCGATGAACAGATTCGAGTGTCGAAATGTCACTGCATACGAGAGCTGGAAGATCTCTTCTTTGTCCAACGACCATCTCATCTTGTTCTTGAGAGCTCGCTACTCGTTTATCGGTTCGTTGCCTTCGTAGCAATACAGCAGCGACGTGTGGTAGCTCCCGACGATGCAACTCACCGCATTTCGAGGATGATGTATTGGTGTCGCTCTCTTGTGCTCTACAAGATCGTCCACACCCCATTCCTAGAAACGGACAATGCAGATGAAGTTGAACAACAATTCTTGTTGTTTGTTCGTCATGGCCATCGAACTCCGTTTTCAGCAATACTCGAGGCAAAAAGACTCATCTTCTCGATCACAAGGAACGAGATTCCTCTCCCCAAGGTGGTCTGGGTTGGAAATGGACAACTCGTTGATGGTATTCTGGTGGATATCGAAGGCATGTCCACCATGATCCGTGAGGCTATCAAGGAGTTGTACCAGGAGTTCAAAAGGGACCTGGTCCTGGATATGCCCGCTTACCATTCTAACAGAGACCGACTGCTCCAGAGCAAATCCGGAGGAGAACTACAGGACAACCTCCGAGACAATAGAGTCGGGTATTGGTTCATCTCGAACACAAACAACCACTGTTCTGATTACACCCTGGGCCTTGTCCATCACATCGTTGGCGATGCCATCCTGTGTTGCCGGTTTGTGGATCGCATCGACGAGGCGGGGAGAAAGATTATTTGGAATCGAGATGCGCTGAGTAATTGGATGCACAAGGTTGGGAAGTGGCTGCAGAAACTCCTGTCCGTAGCACATCTTGTCGCAGGCCAGTCGGGCCGTGGTGTCGAATTTCTCTCCTGTGCAATCCGCAACACCCCTGCCCAAATTCGGGGTGTATACTTTGTAGGTGGTCTGGTGATGCTCCTCTCTCTCTACGGAAAAGCAGATGGTCTTCGTGGGGTACAACGACCTGTTGCTCGATATCTGTGCAAAGATACATCATTTCTGCTAATCAACTATCTTACATAAGTTCGGGAGATGGAGGTCCTCGCTTCCATGGTCTTGTACGAAGCAGAACAAACCACGCTATACAATCAACTCTTGGCAGTGAAGGGAGGACGGGCTCTGTCCAGTCGTGATTTATCAGAAGGGGTCTCCAGATTATTTCTAGCTCACTTCAACATTGCACTACCTCTGAATTCTTGGCGGCACATGGCCATCGCCTGGATGCATAGATTTCTGAAGTACGCCAAGGATTCAGTGTTGGCATGCAATGGGCCTCTGGACAGCCAAGCGGGCCATTCACAACAGATTGCCAGTAGGGTGTATGGTCGGTCTAATTTTGACCATCCAAGTATTGGACGGGACGAGTTTCAGTTGTACCGAATGGCATCCGTCGAATGGCACAAACTGTTACATCTCGCATCCGATAGTCTTCCTCGGACCTTTGAAGCTCCAGCAGATCAAACTGGTGTCGGTTCAACACTCGTCACCACGACCAGTCATGTCCACCATCACCATCATCATGCAATCAAAGTGGTTCGGTCCATCGGAGACGTCGCCATGGACCTCCCATCCCTGACTTGTTCGGAATTGGCTGTACACGGTTTGGTGGAGCTCGGATACGACAAGTTCAAGAGCTCACATCAAGCACTCGCAATACATCGGATTTTGGACCGCCGGGAGGATCTCTTGGTTGTCCTGCCGACGGGTGGAGGCAAGACGCTACTCTTCCTCTTGCCCGCCCTGGTCGAAAGGGGCCGCTACACCACTGTCGTCGTCTGCCCTTTCGTGGCGCTGAAGAAAGAGATGCGCCATTGTTTGGAGAATGCTGGCATGTCAATCCAAGTGTATTCGGGTGCAGTGGCTGTCGGTGCGGTCGACATTTTATTGGTCTCTGTGGAGCAATGTTTGTCGCAAGCATTTCAAAATCATCTTGGATGCCTACATGGAGAAAGTCGGCTTGCGAGGATTGTTGTGGATGAGTGCCACCTAGCGCTCGTCGCAAGCTCATGGCGACCGGCCATGCACGACATGAAGCACATTCGAAAAGTGCCCGTTCCTCTGCTCCTGTTGTCAGCCACCGTACCCCCGAACATGGAAGATCCACTGAGGCGGTTCTTTGGTTCCCAACTATCCATTGTGCGAAGTTCGACAACTCGTTCCAACATCACGTACCGAGTGATGAAGGATCATGGCCCTCTGGATGCCACCTTGGTCGGACTTCTCTTGTCGGGACCCACCACTCCAAAGTCCATCGTCTTCAGCAGAGGACGCGAAAACACAGGGATCTTGGCTGCACTGCTTCGTTCCCATGGCCTCGCCGCTGTGTCTTACCATGGACATTTAGATGAAACCGCAAAAACTGCAGCCCAAGACTCGTGGATGGAAGGGGACGCAGACATCATGGTGGCAACAGGGGCTTTTGGTGTGGGAATCAATTTCGGTGCAGTTCGTCTTATTGTTCATGTGGATGAGCCTTATTCCATGTTCGAACTGGCACAGGAAAGTGGTCGGGGTGGCCGGGATGGGCTGCCGAGCAAACATATCATACTGTTGTCGATGTCATGGCAAGCACGGGCGGAGACCTGCACCAAGCTTGTGGACTTCATGAGTGGGTTCAAGTGCAGACGTTCGGTACTCTAAGAATACATGGATGGGTGTGGGCTTGATTGCTTCTCTTCTGGATCCGAACGATGCGATGTATGCGAATCCATGGCCACCCGTGTACAATCCAAGAACGTGGCCGCCGCACCAACTTCTAGTGGGGCAAATGAAATCGATAACGATATAGACTTGTTTGCTAACATGGATGAGGATGCATTGGCCGCGTTGGAGGAGAGACCTAGCAGGAGAATTTCCCTGGGAAATGTGTTATTGTCTGGATCGACACAAGATACACGGGAACGACACGGAAGGGTTTTGCTCACTTTCTTGGATCTAGCTCAGTTCCTGAAAGGAGCCAAGGATGAGTGCATCCTCTGTATCGTCAATGGATGCCGGAATTGCCACCATCCTATCGCACTGTGCCCGTATGCTCGAAATCTATGCTTCAAGTGCCTAGCCAACTGGCACGGGTCCTCCAACTGCCAAAATCGATTACAGTGGAGGGGCAGACTATGCTTCGGCTGCGGGCTTCCCACCACTCTGGGACAGCAAGTGATGCACCCTGAGCGTTTCGGGGTAGGGTGCAACTCCATTGGTGAGGACAAGGTAGTGCCGGCATGTTGGTGGTTTTGGAGGGATGTTACGAGGTTTCGGGACATTCAAGAAACATCGGGTTGCTGTATGTGCACCAGCGATCATGAATTTGCAAATTGGCTGACGAGTCCAAATGTAGATTATCAATCAAATGCCATTTACTTGCTCACTTTATATGTGAATTCTTTGCAATGACAATGACTTAGAGAAACAAGCAACTACATTAGGGCATTAAGGCCTATTTCACAATTCCACCGAGCACGTCGGTTAGGAAGTCGTTATTTCTGTGCTACGAAATTCTATTTCCAAACCAATGGAGTACATTCAGGATCCATGGCACTACAATTGTATTTCTGTGTTTTAGGGCTTTGCAGTCCGTTGATCTTTAATATATTTCCATATCTAGTTTTGGGTTAAACCCTCACCGCCGAAGCTCTAACCATGTCAAAAAACAACCTTGCTTTTCAAGTGTTATAAGTGTAAAGGTGAACAAGGGCTGCAAATCTGAACCATACAATCTTGTAGTGCGCATGTTGTAGATGGTGTAAGTACAATTTGGGGTCACTTGACCATATAGATGGAAGGATTATAATGTTTTAGGGTTTAGGGTAAAGATGCTGAAATTATCCTAATAACACATTTCGAGATGGAATTCGATTTCTAAGCCTACTCAAGTGAAAAACTTCAAGCTACAAGGTGATTCTAAACCAAAAGACAAACACTCTGGTGGAAAAAAAAAACACATTCAATTGACTCATTGCATTTGCGAAATTGTTTTGAAATGTCAAAAACAGTGGAAAAAGTAGCAAAAAAACACATCTACTGCTGAACCTACCTCTGCTAAAATGCTTCTCAGTCAATCATATCTTCTTGGATTGATATGGAATTCTTACCACGAGAACTACACTAGTATGTGAAACTTTTCCAACAGAATTTATTGAAAAAAAAAACTGTATGAAGAAGTTATAAGCCATCAAACGTGGATTTAGGGTTCATGCCGTTGGAACCCCTACAAATCGCAGTCATGATTCATGCTACGAATCCCTGATGAGTGGCACCCCTCACTCCCCCCGAAATTGTTTTGAAATGTCAAAAACAGTGGAAAAAGTAGCAAAAGAACACATCTACTGTTGAACCTACTTCTGCTAAAATGCTTCTCAGTCAATCATATCTTCTTGGATTGATATGGAATTCTTACCACGAGAACTAGACTAGTATGTGAAAGTTTTCCAACATAAATTATTGGAAAAAAAAACTATACGAAGAAGTTATAAGCCATCAAACGCGGATTTAGGGTTCAGGCCGTTGGAACCCCTATAGATCGCAGTCATGATTCATGCTACGAATCTCTGATGAGTGGCACCCCTTCAGAGCGCAGGCACCGTATTCTCACTCGTGTGTCGGCATGGGAGCGCCCTGCTGCGTGGTACTGCCGAGAGCCCCTTCTCCGCGAAACACACTCCAACCACATGTACTAGGAGGAGACGGGAGGGGCAAGACGTCTATTCGATCATCACACTCCTACAAGGGACGTCCCGTCGTAGCGCCGCCTCGGGGGGCTCTTGATTTCATAGCGCCGTTGCGGGGGGCTCATGATTGTCCACCATCGCGGGCAATTGAATGCCCGCCGCCGTCGAGGTCTTCCTCCCTACGGAACGGGTATGGCTCCTTTTGCTTGGCTTCTTTGTCATCCCCGCGCTTGGCGTCAGGAGGTTCTCTTTGCTATCGTCGCAGAGCCTCGCAAGTGCTCACAATCGGGCGCACATCGGATAGAAGCGCAGGGCGGAGCGGGCGCAAATCGGACAGCAGCGCAGGGCGGAGGAAGAGGTCTTGTAATCACGGCGCGGCGGCGACAACCGGAGGGCGGAGGAAGAGGTCTCGTGATCACGGCGCGGCGGCGACAACCGGAGGGCGGAGGAAGAGGTCTCGTGATTACGACAGAACAGCTTCAAGCGCGCACGCAGAGGCGGAGGGTCTAGGGTTGCTTAAGCTCGCGGCCTCCACACTCTGGTACGTCAGCTCGCCATCTCCTTGTTGCGGTTGCAGTTTGTTGTCGTAAGGGCCGGGTGTGCGCAAACCCAACAAGCCCGTCCTGTTATCGCAGTGGACAGGCACGACGCATCACCCAGGGTTTTTGGGTCCCGATCACTCTGCTCCTCTTCTTGTTGCGTTCGAGTGAGTCGTTGGTTAGGGATGCAAAAAAATGCATCGCTGTATGTTTTGACAGGCACGGGAACCTTTCTTTGCATACTGTGTGTCCAAATCTGACTCCGGCCCCAGGGTTCCGGAGCTCCTCCTTGTTCTCTTTCCATCACGGTTCAGAGAAATCCGGTGTGTTGTGAAGTTTTCGATTCAGGATTGTCTGTCTGTCTTTCTCAAGGGGTATCGCAGGATGCGCTTATGTCCTCGTGAACAGTAAGGCGCTTCGGAATTAGGGTTTAGGAACTCGAGGAATATCGTGATATCTCTTGCTGGGGTATCGGAATATTTCCGGTTGGAAGATCGAGACCTTAGGAGGGAGCTTTGAGTTTAGGGAGATATTCAGTCTTGGCAATTCATTTGAAAATCATCTTTACTGGACGTCCAACATTGAATAGCACGCATTTCTACATGACCCAAGTATACACATCTGCTTAGTGAATAGGAAAATTCTAATTGCATTTGTAGTTTAGGTTTAGGGGTCCTATACCTCGCAGCCACAAGAACACAGTGCATTTGGGGGTACACGGTTACATCTTTCTCAAAGGGGTTACATTGGTGTAACTTCTCCCGTGTAAATGCATGGAGTCCTTTGTAAATGCGTGTTCCGGGTTACAAGGATGCGGCCGTCTACCTACCACTGCATCTTGGCAGGACTAAAACAAATGATTTATGACTACAATTAAGAAAGTTGCAACCGCACAATTAGAATGTATTGATTTGTGCGCACGGAGCTAATTAGGCTCTATGTTGTTGATTCAATTTCATTCTATTTAAAGAATAAAAATATTAAAAAGTATTCGGATTTGAAGGATTGAAATTTAATAGAATCAAAAGTTTTATTTATTCAAGATTCAAGATTTAGGGGTTTAGGGGTTTTAGAAACATATCAAGATGTTGTAGCCATAGAATTAGGGGATTAGGGTGTGCTAAAAGGGTCCCTAGTCACTGATATAAAGCCTCCATGTCCATTTTGTTCTTTGCTATTTTGTTGCAATTAGATATGAATGAAAAAACTTCATTTTTATGGGTCAAAAAAAAGAGTTACACATTTACATCAAGTCAGAAATTTCAACTTTTTTGAGAAGAATTGAAGTTGGTGTTAATGTTTAAAAGAAATGAAGAAAATTTATATTATATAAAAATGATGATAAAAAAACCAAAATCTTACCATAGATGTATATTATAGTGCACAACATCATTGTCAAAACCAAAGTTTTTGGGTCACTCTAAAATTAGAAAATCAAAAAATCTGGGTTAAAGCCCTAGAGTTCATATTGCTTTCAAATATCCAAATTCACAATTTTCTTCTAAATTTCTAGTTAGAATTTAAATCATCCTTACTGAACCTCTTTTCATTAGTTTAAGGTGGAAATAATTCAAGAAACATTTTTATGGATGAAATTTACATCAACAACAAATAATAAGAACTAGACAAAATATAGTATAACAGGGAGCTATGAACTAAGAGTTTTTTTATAGGAAAGTCAATACTACCATAAAGAGATTTGCAAGAATATTCACTAAAACTATACTTAGGTACCCTAACAAGACGTGTAGGCCCCAGAAAATCATCTACAAAATTCAACATGTTTTGTGCCACTGTCTTTGTTAACCCCTAAAGGACCTGGGGTGTTTTAGGGTAGTCCTTGTTTTCTTGACTAGCTCTCGTACCAAGCATAATTCCTCATTTGTGTGGAATAATTTTCATGATCCCCACCATTGAAATGAAACAAGACTTATTTAGCTTTCATATAAAAAAAGATCAATAAAATTGCATACTTTTGGTAAAAATGCCACCGTTGACAAGAGCGATGAAAGATGTTTACTTAGGGAGTACTTTGTATGTATATTTGGATCAGGCGATGGCATATGGCTATTTTTAGGCCACAGTTTTCCACGTTGGGAGCAGGTTCTGCCGGGTTTTTTTATTTTTTATTTTTTGGGGGTGTGGCCCTATCTTTTGCAATATTAGTCCAAATGGGGAATTTTTTTCACCATCCAGACTGATTTTTCCCCCTCTTTCCAATGGGAGAAGTTTTGCCTTTGAATTCATCCCTAGGAAAAAGTTAGATTTGGGGGGCACTTCTTCTTCTTTGAATTCAATGCTTTTATTTGGGTTTAGGGCCTTCCGTTGTTTGGGGTTTAGGGTGTTCTTGTGGCCTTCTTTTCTTAATTCTACCTCACTCATGAATTCATTTTGAATTTCTTTCCCTCCTCTTTTGTGGAAGAAATGGAAGGGGGTTATGTTCAAAGGATTTTGGCCTCATTCTTAGAGATGGTTTTTTATGATGAGAATTCGTGCCTTCTTTCAAGATTTTGTTGGTCCTTTTTCCGAAAGATATTTTGAGGGTTTAGGGTAGCAATAGACTTCAGTTGGGATTTTATTTGCATGCCATCCACGGTCAACGTGTCCAGTGATCCCCCTACCATAGCAATCATCTTAGACAAAAATGAAGAGCCATCCGGAGAGTTGAAAGGGTTTAGGGCTTATGGCCCTAAACTGCTTCTACATAGGATTTAGGGTTTAGGATTCACTAAAAACAACAATAGTAGGAGAAATGAGGGTTGATTTCATTGACCTTTGGGTAGTATAGCCATAATCAAATCTAATTTTCAGAAGGGAAAAGGGTTTAGGGTTTTAGGGTTTAGGGTTCACTAGAAACAACAATAATGGGGGGAATGAGGGTTGATTTCATTGACCTTTTGGTAGTAGAGTCATAATCAAATCTAATTTAGATTTATATATATGGCTTTATATATATGTGGAAAGCTTTGAATTTATATTAGATTTATATATATGAGGAAAGCTTTGAATCATCTCATTTTGATTTATGAATCAAACGTTATGAGGATTTTTAATTTGCAAGCATTTATGGATTGTCTACTCTAAAATAAACTTTAAAGTTGTTTATTTCACTCCATTTTCAATATTTTTCAAAAAAAATAAAATTCTAGGATGTAGATTGTTTATTACAACATTGGAACCATTGGGATTGGCATTTTCCAATTCCATAACTAAACTCTTAACAATTTACTGTTTTGAACCATTCTCTATTTCTTTCTACATACTATTTTTTTCCTATATGTTGTACAATTCCAAATAATCTGAAAATTTTCAAGCATGTAGCCAACTTGCCCTGAAGAATGAATCCAAAGAAGCACATCCATTTTGGAAATTTTTTCATAATAATCTAACCTTGTAAAGTACAGTTGCCCCATTTTTCGTAGGGCCAAAAAAAAAGGAACTTTGCCACTTCAAATACTAATATCTCCCAATCTACACAATGGAAATTGGGTTGATTTTTTCCACACATTCTCAAACCAGAGTACTAGAAGATCCTACAGTTACATGTGTCCAAAAAATTTTTCCAAAAAATATTGAAAATTGAGTGAAATAAATGACTTCAAAGTTTATTTTAGAACTATCTACAAACAAAAACTTCTCATAACTTTTTCTCATTGACCAAAATGGAATGATTCAAAGCTTTCCACACATATATAAATCAAGAGGGTGAATCCCTCTGTTCTTCGATAAAGTTTTGATTGCTTAGTTTATTAAGCCTCCAATAGAAGCCAATGCGTATATTTACATTTGAAGTATAGAAAATGGATTTAGAATACTGAAAAATGTCAATTCAATTGATTTTGGTACAATAATAAACCATCTACATCCTAGCTTTAATTCTAGGATTTAGGGTTTATAGGTCTTTAGAAGGTAATTATTTTAGAGACTTGTACATAACAATCTACTTCAAGGCTTTAGGGACATTAGAAATCGGTATAATTTCATCTAGAATATTTATTTTGGGAAATCAATATTCATAAGTGTGCTAAATCAAAAAGACCAAATAACAATATAAAACCATTTGGATTGAAAGAGTGACCTAATCTGACCTTTTTTTTTGGTACACCTAGTCTTAGATTATTTCATCTAGTAGTATGGAAATGGATTTAGGGTATAAATTTCAAACACTTTGCCCACACAGATTGTAAATTATCTACAATTAAGGGTAGAAAATAAACTTCTTAAGATACATTGCAGGGCTTCATGAAACTTTGAACCTTTTTCACTAAAATTTTGGCACTACAAAGTTGGGAAGGTAAAAGGGGTTTTAGGGTGTAGGATTCAATTGAGGGTCTTGGGAAAGAAAAGTAGCAAACCAATCTAATTTGAATTCCTAAGAAATTGGGTTGGATTTAGGGTGTATAAGGTAGGAAGAAAATCTAAATTCTTTATATTTCTAAATTGAAAATAAAAGGCACTAATTCTAGTAGTAAGATGGACGCGCAAGAAAATATCCCATGGAGAGTTGCAGTAAACCCATAAAGGACAAAACACCGTGTGTAGGGCAATATAGCAATTTTGGGCAGCTCCCTACAAATGGAATTTTTCTTTTTTTCTTTTTTTTTTAAAATTCACACAATACATGCCCAAGGAGTAGCTTTGAGGCCCAACAATTTTCATAACTTTTGACTGCATGGTTAAAAAGTTATTGCATGATGTATCATTTTCATTTATTAGTGGGCAATTCAAGAAAATCTTAAAAAATCACTTTTAAAAATTAAAGAAAATTGAAACTAGGGTTATAGATTTAGGTATATGTGGAAGGCTTTTTTGATCATTCTTTTTTGATTGATGAAGTGAAAGTTATGAGGGTAGTTAGGGAATCTCTACTCTATTAGGGTCTTTGAAGGCCTTTATTTAACTCAGTTTTCGATATTGAAAAAAAACAGGGTAAACATAGGGTGCATATTCTTAACCCCTAAAGGACCAAGGTGAATTTTGGAGCAACATAGCGTCTTTGGGCAAGTGCATGTGGGTAGAGATTTCCATATTTTTGGCCCAAATTTCACTAGAAGGAGCCCGTGTTTTTTCGGATGGTTCAAATAGACAGGCACATTTAAAAAAACATGAGATCAAAGATGCGGTAGTAGTCCTAGAAAGCGGAATTTAGTTGGATGTTTTTAAGAACGTGTGTATGTTACATGTATAAGGAGTTCATATTTTCTGCGCCAGGATTGTTTAGTAAGACATTGAAGAAAACAAATACACATTTTTTTGAACGTCCAAAAAAACATGGATTTACCATGTTGGCAATGAGGGTTAATTCCATTGTAGGTAACTTAGGAAAAATTACTATGGAGTCTTATCAAACGCTGCCCCATTGTAGAAAATAGAAAAGAGGGGCAGCTCCTTTCTACATTTCTAAAAAGACTTATATAAATGGATGCAGAACTTTTGGTTCTTCAACATTTCTATTATTACTTGTAATATAGTACAAATAGCATAAATAAAAGCTAAAGAGCTAGTCTAATGTATTGTACCTTATTTTCTCTCTATTGATATGCATTTTTTTGGTCCTTTATATATGAAAGAAAATTCTACAAATTTTGTGCTCATTTGTTGCATATTCCTGTCCCAACTACATTATTTATTGAATTAAATAATCATTGTACATACTTCTATTTCCAATGTCTTTTTAAATAAAAAATAATATTTATAAAATGGTCATAAATTAGTTTTTCATTTCATATGTGAATGACAACAATATGTATGAATGACGAAATAATAGCTGAAGACATGCCTAACACTATGTAGTCCCTTATGATTGGACATTGTAATTCATAAGTACTTAAATGCAATTCGTGACATGTCTTTGGAGGAGGATGTGCAATATGCACATATATTTCATTGTTAAGCTACTTGGAAGACTCTCATGAAAGATTGATGTTTGTTAGGTTATAATTTGATAATGCAATATTGAGTTCAAGATAGCAATGAAAGTCATCTCCAATTGTTGTGAGTAATATGTCATCATTGAAGTGAAGAACATGTGTTAAGTCCTAATGTCCTATTGTCCCCTTTGGGGAGAAAATGAATTTTGGGCTCACTACTATGGTGTCAATATTCATCATAATAATTTGAAACTTTTTGTAAAGATAAAAAAATACAATATCTTTCCAAAAATTTAATGTTTATTTCAATCGGTGCTTAGGAGTTAGGACCTAAAGTTTTGGGACAAAAGCTCATTTTTTAAAGTGCATTTGGCAGAAATCTTCCCATCCTAAATTAATCTTAAAATAAATTTTTTTTTCTCATATAATAGAATTCTATCTATATGGGAAGCTTTGATTCATTGCATTTGGACTTATTATGTAAAAGTGATGGACAATCTTATTTTATAGGCAATTAAAGCATCTTTTTAGAATCTTAACATATAAGATGCATTTTTTAATGTAGTCTCCACAATTTTAAGAGAAAATTTATTTAAGAAGGTTAAGTTTGTTTGCTAAAACAATCTCACCATTGAAATTTTGGTGCTTCAAATCCCATCTTAGAGCTGTTAACCCCTAACTACCTTAGCAACCATATATGTCTAAAAGAATATAAAATGTCCAAAAAAATGTCCCAAAAATGTCCAAAAACGTCTAAAAAAATATATGTCTAAAATATATATGTCCAAAAAAATATACATGTCCAAAAAGATCCTACAGTTACATATGCCTAAGGGGTTACTGTTCTTAGGGTTTAAACTTATACTAGAAATGACAATTTTGAAGTGTTTACAGTGAAAACATAGTAAACAAACTTTAGGAGTTAAAATAGTAAATTGAAGTAAATAGAAAAATAAAAAATTGGCCATTTGTAACAAATCTATAGAGATGGTTACCACCAAAACAATGTTTTATAGGGTGAAAAAAATGCAGACACAATGAAGCTCATTTTATAGACTTCCATACCACATTAAATTATTTTTTTGTAAAATTCCTTTTGTTACTAGCTACAAATCTACTAGAAGACCATTTATTCCAAATTTCAATTCAAATTTTGTTTCCGGGGGTGACAAATAGCTCCCTGGACCCCCAAAATGGCGAGTGTAGCATGATTTGTGAAGCTTACCAGAAGGATCACTTGTGCTTGAGGTTCACAATTAGTTCATTCTAGCATATTGAGAAAAATCCATCGTTTTGACATATCGTTTGCTGGGTTTTACCTTGGATTGATATGATATTTGGGGTTGGCTTGTAGATCAACTTCAATTTGCAGTCATGGACGCACTACGTAGAAGTGACAAACGGAGGTCCATATGCAAAGAAGCTCTTATAGCCATCACAGTGGAGGAATCTTTAAAGTGGTGAGATGTTCTAGAATAGAATGTTCTTTGTACTGCAGAATGGTTTTGTATTTTGTGGTAGTGATTTGAAGCTTTTGTGGACAATGCAACAACTCATGTATCTTTTAGGGGTTAGGGTGAATTTTACCCTCATGGTCCCATATTTGATATCTCATACAATTCCTGGTGTCGTTTATTGGGAGGATACTATGGGTTTTACTTCTCATGGATGTTGAATTTTGTTTATTGTGGGATAGATGTTGCCAAAGGATTTAGGGTTCAAATTTTTGGGGTGGTGAATTAGAACTATTGGTTAGTATTGATTCCTTCTTTCTGTACATACAAACCTCATGTTCTCTATTCAAGCAGTTGTTTATAATTGGCACCATCGGTGTGCATGTTTGTACCACTGAAACTAAATGTAAATTAGGAAATATTGTGAAGTAAAAGGAAAGATTCTTGGAAGGAAATAGACTACGATATTTGGATAATTGGCTTTCTAAGGTCTAGACATGCAAAGCTTTCTGAAGTATGGTCTCAATGGATAAAGAAAATGCACCTTGTAAGTCATTCAACTGTTTCTAGACCTCTCATCTCTTACTTGGACTTTGCATATTAGACAATTGCAGCTTCTTATTTCCAGTGCATGCATGATACCCTCTTCCAAGGCTGCAAGATTTATTTTGAGTAGGGTTAGTATGGCTCTTGGTGCCCTTGAATTCTAAGATGAATCTTAACAGTGAGATGCAACTTTGGACTCCCTGTGCCCTTCTTGCTAAGTACAACAAGAAATGCTCATTGATGCTGCACAAACTTGAAAAATGAACTAAAATTGCAAATTTTTCAACTTAAACATTTATAGGGAATACATTTAGATGCCAATTGCATCTATATTGAACTCTAATTGAACTTTCAATAGAGAGTTATTTTTAAGAATTTTTTGTTCATTTTTTAGGCTCTTTTTAAAAAAGTAAATAAGGGATGCAAAACTATTTTCAATTCTGCAGTGTATCTTTTTTCTTCAAAAATTTGTAACTAATTATTATCAACATATAAAAATACCAAACATTCATAATATAAAATTTCAAAGTGGAAGAATCTACTAAAACCCATTCTATGTAGGGTTTAGGGTTTAGGGTTCACTAAAAACAACAATAGTAGGGGGAATGAGGGTTGATTTCATTGACCTTTGGGTAGTATAGTCATAATCAAATCTAATTTTCAGAAGGAAAAAGGGTTTAGGGTTCACTAGAAACAACGATAGTGGGGGGAATGAGGGTTGATTTCATTGACCTTTTGGTAGTAGGGTCATAATCAAATCTAATTTAGAGTTATATATATATATATATATATATGGCTTTATATATATGTGGAAAGCTTTGAATTTATATTAGATTTATATATATGAAGAAAGCTTTGAATCATCTCATTTTGATTTATGAGTCAAATGTTATGAGGATTTTTAATTTGCAAGCATTTATGGATTGTCTACTCTAAAATAAACTTTAAAGTTGTTTATTTCAAACCGAATTCAAAGAAGCAACTCCATTTTCCACATTTTTTCATTGAAAAGTGAACTTGTGAAGTGCAGCTGCCCAATTTTTCGCAGGGTTGGAAAAATGATTTTGGTGAATTTGAATGCTTATATCTTACAATCCACATGGTGGAATTTTCTGAAATTTTTACCACATGTTGTTAAGTCATCAAACTCTAGGATCTTATGGTTACATGTGTCAAAATTGTGTTTTTTTTCCAAAAATTTGGTAGTTGTATTAGAATTGGCAATTTTGGTAAATTTTGGGTAAATACATAGTCATGGAACTTTAGGGGTTAAACAATAAGAATGGACTACCATTGTTTTTCAAAAGCTGGAAGTTTTGATTCTTAAAAAATTAATTCCAAGGAAAAGTGACTAATTTGATTTTTCTTAGATAATATAGCTCTAGTACAAATTAGATTGTAAACTATGGAATCATATTTACAAGAGCTTCTATGAGTTGCACTTGAAGTTGCTAGGTGAAATGTATATTGAAGGTTAAACAAAGGGTTTTTTACCAAAGTTTGTAAGCAAGTAATTTAGGATTTACGAGAGACTATTTGGCCATTGTAACCATGATTTTTGGAGTTACATTTTGGTCCATAGTTTTTAGCGACATTCATTATGACTTGGCTACTTATTCAATTTGGTGGTTGTTATTTGGCTATTTGTCCCCTCATCATTTCACAAAAAATGGTAAATTTGTATAGGTGATGGAAATGCATTAAATGAACTAAATGAAAGTAATTTACCATGACTAATGGTTTCTTTTTAAAAATAAAGGATAGTAATCATTGCATTAAAAATACAGGAAAAAAACTAATGGTTACTTTTATAAAACTCCATTGATTGTTGTGGAATAAGATTGAACAGAAGCCAACTTCTATAGTCATATTGTAGAACAAGATTGATCAAGATACACCAAACAGTATTGAAGTTATGTTTCATAGCCATTTTGACCCATTGTTCTCTTGAAGATTATATAATACATTCATTAATCCTAGTTGTTGAACCTCTTTATAAAATAGAATTTTGGCCACCATTAACCCTTGAAGGACTGAGGCACATTTTGGACAAACATTGTTCAACTACCACTTTTTAAAGTTGGAAGAAGAAAATGCAAAAGAATAGTTGTTTGTTTTTTTCTTTCAAAATTCAACCATACAAATATGTACTACACTTCTATGGAAATTTGTGGATAAAAATTCAAAAACTTTGACCGCATGGATTGAAAAATTATATTGTTTTCAGTTATTTGAAAAAAAAATCTCTAAAACCTCATTTAACAAGATCCAACAAATTTCTTTTCTTTCTAGAGTGAGATTTTTAAACTATACATAGTTATATTTATTGACATGCTACCCGAAAAATTCAAGAGAGCTAATTTTTTTATTTGGATACCAGATGGAAAAATATCACTAATTATCACTAGTCAAGGAAGTACATATTTATATCTTGCATCAATATTTCATGAAAACCCAACCATAACCAAGTTAATAAAAACTAGCCGACATTTCAACTGTACTTTTAATAAAAGTGGTGTTGTACGGTTAAAATGAATAGAATACTCTACCACTGTTCATTGACAATGGAATTGAGGAGGTCTACTTTGTTGTTCCAGCTTGTTTTCACTATCGATTTTGGTCGATTAGAGACTTTTGCGTCTAGGTAGGAAATTAGTTTACTACAATACTCACTTCTCCAAATAGTATGTTGAAGGATGCCAAGGAGTTGATCATCCAAGACTTGTCCACAATCTTCAATGATCACAGGGATCCCTATTCATCAACTTTTTGCAATGTATATCAATGGAAGAAATAGTCTAGAGTGTTGATTGTACTAAAGTGTTGTAAGATGAAGAAGGTGGATCAAGCAAATAAGGCACATTTTTTTTGAAGTTCATGGTCAGGTATGCATTCTTGACTCATTAAATCATACTTTTCATCTAGACTCTAATATACTTATAGTTGTATATTTCATTTTGTCATAAGTAATACGCTTTCATTTCCTCCATTCTATGAATTTTCAATATCATTGTATAGTACTCATTGATGTATAAACCAAAGTTTCTAGCTTAGTACACTTACTACTTCACTTTTCTTATCTATTTCATTTTACCATCTGATAATTTTAAGGACTCTAAGATTCCTCCATATAAATTCATAAGTTATAGAAATGTTGTGATGTCTAAGTCATCTTACAACTTTTCATTTCACCGAGTTACCATTGTCTTCATTTGGTACTTTTTACTTCCATTGCTTCTGCTCAGAATGTTGCTGTTTTTGTATTTAGGGTTTGGGTCCTTCGTTTGACTAGCTTGTTGTTTTGGATCTAGTACACTTGTCAAATTGTTGCTCCACAAGTGGATACAATGAACTATATTATTTGTGACTAGCATTAAATTCATTATATATTAATAATATTTTATATTCCTTGATTGAATATTTCTAATTTGTTTTACTCCATCCTTTTATTAACTTCTTATTCAGGGTTGTCTCTTTTTTTCCTTGTTCTATATGTCTTGCTTTGCATATCAAGGAAAAGTTAAAAACATATTCTTTTGTATCAACGCAGGAGATTATAGCTCAATCACTTACCTCATCTTCAACAATGAGCTCAACAATGCCTTACCAATGCACAAAATGTGACTGTCCGGCATTCAATACAAAGGACCAGTTGACAAATCACGCAAGAATCCATACTCCAATGTGCAAGGTGACATTTCCATTGGATGGCTATGGACTACAAGAGGAGGTCACTTTGCGTCGAGCGGACACACAACTATTCAAATGCCCACGTTGCATGAAGTTTGAATGCAAATACCCAGGAAAAATGCAAAAACATTGTAAAACTTGCAGAGAAGCAGATTCTATGACCCCTTTTGAAGGACCCACTTCTCAGGTATTTGTTCCCATTGAGCCATTCATCTCTATAAGCGATGACCAGGAGTCGTATATTGAATCAAAGTTGGAGTTCTTTGTGAATAAACACCTTTCCATAGCCATTTGTCGACCTTGCAAATATGTGGTTGAGGTTGGAAGTATTGGCCGGCATGCAGCTAGACATGGACATAAGGTAGATTTGGGACTGTTGTCGACAGATATTAACAAGTTTCAACTCAATCCTGGCATTGGTCATCTTGCTCAATATAGAATTGATACTTTTGCCTTAAAGGATCCCATCGAAGGTCTTGAAGTAGTGGATGGATTTGGATGCAAGTTTTGTATCTTTTATTGCAGAAAATTATCCACCTTGAAAGCTCACCTTCGCATTACTCATGAGTCCAATTGCTCTATCCAAGGTAGCCACAAAGCTTGCTTTGTACAACGTTTATTTCGCTCACCTGGGAATAATAGTTGGTTTGGAGTAAGCCAACCTGTTGGAAACATTGCCCATGGTCCTCTTATCGATGTAATTAGAAGAGAAGCCGAAGAACGCCGGAAAGAGGCTCAAGTGGCATCGTACGATGAATCAAGACTGTTACCTCTGTTCATCAAAAGGCTCAATTGGGATCAATTTATACAAAATTTGGGTCAAGACATTAGTACAATGGCTGCCTTGATATCAGCACCCAAACAAGGAGATGCCCGTTTCTTTCCCAACCGATTGCGTGAAGTTTGTAGATCTTTGATGTCCGACTTTCAATACAACAATGGCACAGCAGAACCCCTATTGAGGAAAAAGGTCAAATCTACAAAGGCTATAGACACCTCTACGGATTGTTTTTCACGATTAGAGCAGTCTTCTGAAGATTATGTAGCAACATTGGTGCACCTCATCCATTTGCTACTCAAGTCTCTTGATAGTGACAACAATGATGATGATGAAGATGACCTACTTTCTATCTTGGTTCCACTTGATGAACCACTACAGCAGTCTCTACAAAGCCTTTGGAATGGATTGCATATGGAAGATGAAGATGGGTTGTTTACCAATGAACACGTTGATTTGTCCAAGTCCCATTGCATACAAGTTCTAGAGGATCTTTTTTTTATCCAACGGCCATCTCACCTTGTTCTTGAGACCTCTTTACTTGTATATCGGTTTGTTGTTTTTACGGCAATACAACATCACCATGTGATAACAGCAAATGAGGTAACTCAACGCATTTCTAGGTTGATGTATTGGTGTCGTTCTCTTGTCCTCTATAAGATTGTCTACACTCCAAACCTAGCAATAGATGGTACAAACCAGGTTGAAGAATCTTTCTTGTTGTTTATTCAAGAAGGCTATCGAACACCTTTTGCTGCAATATTGGATGCAAAAAGGCTGATTTTTAAAGTTACAAAGAATGAGATGATCCTTCCAAATGTGGTGTGGGCCGGAGATGGACAACTTGTTGATGGTGATTATGTGGATATCCAAGGCATATCAAATATGATTTGTGAGTCAATCAAAGAGCTATACAGGGAGTTGAAAAGAGACTTACTTTTTGATATGCCTGAGTATCATTTGAACAAAGATAGGATACTCCAAAGTAAAACTGGAAGTGGAATAGAAGACAATCTCCGAGAAAATAGAGCTGGGTATTGGTTCATTTGGAACGAGAATAACCAGTGTTCTAGTTACACCCTTGGACTTATTCATCACATTGTCACTAATGCTACATTACGTTGCCACTTTATTGTCTGCACTGAAGATGCTGGTAGCAAGATTGTTTGGAACCAAGGGGCGTTGAATAGTTGGATGCATAAAGCTGGAAAATGGTTGCAAAAACTTTTGTCCATTGTACATCTCATTGCAGGACAACCAGGACGTGGTGTTGAATTTCTTTCTTGTGCAATCCGCAACACCCCTACTCAACTTCAGGGGGTGTATTTTGTAGATGGTCTTGTGATGCTCCTCTCTCTTTATGGAAAAGGAGACAATCTTCGTGGGACACAAAGGCCTATTGCTCGATTTCTATGTAAAGATACCTCCTTTTTATTGATTAACTATCTTACATATGTTCGGGAGATGGAGAAAGTTGCTTCCAAGGTTTTATACAAAGAGGATCAAACCACCTTGTATGGTCTACTATTAGCTGTGAAGGAAGGACAGGCTTTTTCCAGTCGTGATTTATCTGAAGGAATCTCAAGAATATTTCTGACTCATTTGAAAGTTGCACAACCTCTCAAATCTTGGCGACACATGGCTATTGCTTTGGCGGATAGATTTTTGAAGTATAGCAATGTTTCGGAATTGACACGTAATGGACCTTTGGATAGCCAAGCAGGGCATTCCCAACAAACAGCGAGCAGGATTTACGGTCGTTCTAATTTTGACCATCCAAGTATTGGACGAGATGAGTTTCAATTGTATCGACTGGCATTTGTTGAATGGCATCAACTTTTACATCTTGTTTCTGATAGTCTTCCTCTAAATCAAGCTTCACCAAATGAAAAGGAAGATGGTACAATGATTTCCCCTACGACTAGTGATGTCCACCATCACCATCATCACGAAATTAAAGTAGTCCAATCCTTTGGGAACATTGGTATGGACTTCCCATCTTTGGCTTGTTCAGAATTGGTATTACGTGGTTTGCTTTCATTAGGATACAACAAGTTCAAGAGCCCACATCAAGCACAAGCAATACATCGGATTCTGGAACAACAAGAAGATCTATTGGTTGTCTTACCAACAGGTGGAGGCAAGACGCTATTGTTTCTCTTGCCATCACTAGTTGAAAGTGGTCGCTATACCACTGTTGTCATATGTCCTCTTGTGGCATTGAAGAAAGATATGCTACGTCGCTTACAAAATGCCAAGATATCAATACAAGTATACTCAGAATCATTGGCTACTAGTATAGTTGACATTCTGTTGGTCTCAGTGGAGCATTGTTTGTCACAAGCCTTTCAAAATCATCTTGGGTATTTATATAAAGAAAGGCGTCTTAGAAGGATTGTTGTGGATGAGTGCCATCTGGCACTTACATCCTGTTCATGGAGACCGGCCATACATGACTTGAAGTACGTTCGAAAAGTGCCTGTCCCATTGCTTTTCCTATCAGCGACTATACCACCTAATATGGAAGATTCACTCAAGCAGTTTTTCAATTCCCATCTATCCATTGTTCGAAGTCCCACTAGTCGTCCCAACATTATTTACCAAGTCATCAAGAATCAAGGCCCTTTGGAAGATACTTTGGTGAGGCTTCTATTGGATTTAGGACCCACCACTCCTAAATCCATCATCTTCAGCAGAGGACGGGAACAAACAAAAATACTTGCAGAACTCCTTTGTTCCCAAGGCATGACTGCTGTCTATTACCATGGACAATTAGATGAAAAGTCTAGAAATGAGGCTCAAGATTTGTGGATGTGTGGTAATGTAGACATTATGGTTGCAACGGGGGCATTTGGTGCAGGCATTGATATTGGTACAGTTCAACTTATTATTCATATGGATGAGCCTTATTCAATGATTGATCTTGCACAAGAAAGTGGTCGTGGAGGCCGTGATGGATTGCCTAGCAAACATATCATCTTATTGCCAATACGATGGCAACCACGTGAAGAGACATGTACCAAGCTTGTGGAATTGATAAGTGGGTTGAAGTGCAGGCGTTGGGTACTTCAAGAATATATAGATGGTTGTGGGTTTGATTGCTTTTCTTTGGGATCTGAAAAATGTGACGTTTGCCAATCTATTGCCATGCGCATTCAATCCACCAATACGGCCACTGGACTAGCTCCTTCTACAGACAACTACTATTGTGAGGATATGGACTTGTTTGCTGACATGGATGATGATGCATTTGCAATGCTAGAGGAGGTACCTACCAAAAAAATTTGCCTTGGTAATGCATTATTGTCTACAACAGCAAATGAAGCCCAAGATCAATATGGAAATCTAATGCTCAATGTATTGAATTTAGTTCAATTCTTGAAGGGAGCTAAGGATAAGTGCATTCTCTGCACTATAAATCAACAACTTGGTGGCCACCATTCTATATCACAATGCCCATATGTTCGAAATCTTTGTTTCAAGTGTTTGGCCCAAGGGCATGGGTCTTCAAACTGTCCAAATCGGTTGCAATGGAAGGCCAATCAATGCTTTGGCTGTGGCTTGCCCAATACACTTGGACAACAAGTGATGCACCCTGAACGTTTTGGCCTAGGTTGCAAATCTATTGGGCATGATAAGATGGTACCAGCATGTTGGTACTTTTGGAGAAATTCAGAGAAATTCAGAGAAATTTTGAAAAGGTCAGGTTGCTCTCCATACATCAATGATTATAAATTTGCTGAGTGGTTGACAAATCCAAATGTAGAGTATCGATCAAATGCCATTTATTTGCCAATTTTGTACGTAAGTACTTTGAAATGACAAGGACTTAGAGAAGGAGCACTCACAAGCAACATGACATTTAGGAATAGCTTGTATAGACCACAACTAGTTTAAATTCAATAACATTTGAATTCACTCCCTTATTAGGCTTGGCTACTAGATTTGGTGATTACAGTATGTGGAATTTGAAGGGGTTTATTCATTTTTTAGGTCTCTTTTTGGTTGGCAATCTCTTTTTGCTTGTTATCTCTTCATTTCCAACCTCTGGACTTAGTTGATGTTTTGTAAAGTCTTTTTAATGCAATGGTTTTCCATTTGATCAAAAGAACAAAAAGAAAACTTGTATTGTTGGTATGTCTTTTTGTTGTTCTTTTTCCTTTAGTCACGAAAATAGTCACTAATTAGGGTTTGATGATTATAAAGGAATTGCTTTGTAATAGCTAAATTTAACTTTAAACTATGAACTACAAGATGATGTACAAGACAACAAATGAAATTATTATTTCAAAGGGTACATATTTTATATATACTTTACTATTTCTAGGCCAAATTAAAGTCTTTAAATAATAATTGTTATATTATGGCTAAAGTCTGATACTAATATAATAGACTATCTATGACATCAATGTTGTACAACTAAGATAGATAGTCTTTCTACATGATTAAAAATAATGCTACAGATAGGATAGAAATATACATGCAAAATATTCAAAAATGGTCCTACACTTGCGTAATTGCAAGAAACACTTGTCCTATTTTGTATCACACATTGCATGCAGAAGTATTATTGAAATTATGAAATGAACTTGAAATTTGGAGTGCATCTTTTCCTAATATGAAAGATTTTACTTGAATTTTTTCAAATTTTTCAAAATGATAAAGTAGGGGGATTGAATTTTGACACATGCGGCTTGTGTGTTTTCTACTATTATGGAGTACTTTTTTTTAAAGAGTTACATTGTGAAATTTGGTATAATTTTTAAAAAAAAAATGCACTTTTGCAAAAGAGGAATTTCCAAAATTATGTTCAAATGGTGTTCTGTACTGTTTCCCTAAAATGTGCTTTATTGAAGTTGAATGTATATTGAATTAAAGATGTTTCTGTAGTTTTAGCTTTGATATTCTTTCTTTGCTCTTAGTTGGCAATGATGTCCACTTTTTAAATGAATTTTTCAAGTGAATGTTCTAATTTTAAAAAATAGAAATATAGAAGTCTCATGTTCTAGCATAAATTGTAGCATCTAGCATAAAATAGTATTTCAGGGTATACAAAAAGACTGAACAGTATAGCTAAACATGGTCCATATTGCCTCCAATCTGTTTATGAACACTTTTTTTATGGCAAAAGAAGTATTGCCATTCATCCTTGCCGATTACTAAGGAACATCACAAGTTGTTAAAATAGCAGATTTGAAATCCAATCAACTATTTAGATTTCATATTCCATGCCCCAAATAGTACTATAGTGGAGGTGACTTCTACTACAAGAAGGACTAAAATGCTAAGAATAATAAATGCAACAAAAAATGCAAGTGTTGCTTGCAACTACAACATTAATAAGAATGGATGTCAAGGGAAAAATTTAGAATGCAAAAGTCATACTTAGCAGTGCTATTAATGCTCAAGTAGCATAGATTGAGGATATTGGAATGATGGAACAAGACATAAAATTATACAAAAAAACTTCAATACTGTATTGGGGAGCTCATTGGAGATTTTTGCTATTATAAATACAATCACATTCCTTCAAGACTAAAACATATTTCAACATTGCAAATAATGAGATTGAAACATCCATTAAAGTCTTCACACACTTGCCTAAAACCAAATCTTGATTTGAAAACAGTTGGACATTAAGTCCTACATATTAATTTCATGCCAAAAAAACTACAAAATGGCTTTAGGTAAAGATACCAATATGCTAAATTTCAAAACAATGTATTAAATGAAATATAATATAAAATCCACCCAATAATGTTTGAAATCATTGAAACTATCACATAGATAGATATAAAACTAGGCAGAGCGTAGTCTATACAAAATGGTTCTCTAGGCTAGAAGTAACCGAGAATCAAGCCTGTGCCAAAGAAATTCTATAGCCTTGAATACATTAAAAGTGAATACACATGTCACACATAGTTAAAATATATATATCCTAAATTGGAGGAGACACATTGGGCTCGTCAGATGCATCAACTTCAGGGAAACTAGAAGCAGTGTCTTGAACATCATCAGTTGTATAGTATGTGGTCTCAGTTGGAGCCATCCATTCTTGAGAGTAACAAAATACTTCCGTCTCTTCATCCATGAAGTGTCGATCTGGACTTGGCGACCAATATGGTGGTTGACGATCATCAGGAAATACACACTCTATGAGGGCTCAGTTAACAATTGCAGGAATGTGACCTATTCGAAGTATTAGTCCTGAGACATGATCTATTTCGCCATTAGATTCAGAATAAGGGTCAGGTAAGTCAAAAAGCTTAGCGCAATAATGTCGAAAGAGCGCACGGCGGTCAAATGGAGTCGGAGGATTGGAAACCCAATGACAAGTGACTGGCCCATGTTTCTGGTGATATGTAAGAAGGCCCTCTTCACTCAACAACTCCCAGAATTCATGGTCTAAAACATCTGATTCAGTAGGGCCATATGATTCTGCCCAACACTGAAGTACATCAAAATGAGAATGAGTAGATGGAGCCTTCTCAAAGCTTGAGTCAAGAGGATGAGCAAAGGGTTTGGGTTCTGAATGGATAGAGAAAATCCCTTGAAAAAACAAAGGAAAAGAAGACATGATGAAAGGTGGATAGAGACAAAGGAGGTGGTAGGAGAATATAATTGATTGCAATGAAATGAATTTGATGTATATATATATTGAAGAAGAGCTTAGGGCATTGGATTCTTTGGTAGTGAAGTGTGAGAACTAAGAGAAGGATTCAAATGTGGAAGAGGGAAGAACTTCTAGTACAGAAAAACAAATCTTCTTAAAGGTCACTAAAGACCTTCTAGATAATAGAGAGTCTAGTGATTTTTATAGGTCTGTACTATCTACCATCTACCAGGCTACCTATAGCTAACTATTTTATTTTTCTTTCTTTATAATGAAATTCAGTTTTGTTTGTTTAGTTGCAAAATGCCAACAAGGTGTCCAATCCAAAAAATTATTTGATTTGAATTACTCTTTACAATAGAAAAGACAATTTTGAATGTTTTTTGGGCAAAGAAGGCCTTGGTCTTTGAAGCATTAAATCATAGCAAAATCATGATTCTATATTTATATTTTGATTAAGCTCATGAAAAAAAAGTTGTAGATTTGATGCTATTGATAAATTCAAATTATTCTAATTTGTGGTTTTAGCCTTGGTCTATGAACCACAACAATAAATTCAATTCAAGTTATTCTTGTGATTCAAGCTAGATTTTTCATAATTTCTCATTACACATATTCTAATTATTTTGTTTAATTTGAATTGAATTTTTTGGATCTATCATATGTATGCCAATTAATTATTTTGATTTTCTATTTTCTTTTATCAAATGTACAACAATCATTGAATATTTTTAAAGTTACATGCATTCTTCTTTTTTAATCAATTTAACATCCATTCATAAAGACATAATGTTTTAGTAATCAGCACCTTGTTTTTATAAGTTGTATCTCAATTTGACATGTGACTCTTTAGATTTGGATGGTTTGGGATTTTATAACCCTATAATAGAAATGGAATTCAATGTACTCAAGAAATTCATGCTAAATTGTTGAAGTACATTACATGTATTCACAACTATGTGTACATTTTTTTTTTAGCCATTTCCTTATATGCTAAACATTTAGTTTGTTCTCCATTTTTGGAAATTCAAAGCAATCATCAAACTTTTCAAAGTAGCATAGATGTGTACCATGTAATCAATTTAACATCAATGCATGGAGATATGATGTTTTCAAAAATTACAACTTGATAAGCCACTTTTACCTTAATTTAATGTGTGTATATTCAAATATATATGACCTTGACATATAGTAACTACTTGAGATAGAATTCAAGATCATTATGATTCAAGGTAGACTAGATTTGGATTACATACATTCTGAATATTTATTTGGATTACATACATTCTGAATATTTATTTGGATTACTTTTTGGCTAGGTTCTTGCATGACATATAATTAATTTTGAGTCCACAAAGCTCTATGTAAGATGAGATACAGTCCTTAATTTGCACTTGGATCTCCAAGTGTAGGTGTAGGTGACAATATACCATTTACAGATTGATTTCATCTACATGAGAAATATTAGAACTTCTCTTAAATGAATATATAAAGAGTGAAAGTGGACAATAAAGGTGTAGACTTCAAAATGACAATGGAAATGTTGATCCCCCTAAAACCTTATAAATTATTTTTTCCTAGACCAACTTCATAAATTATAGGGTTTTAAGGTGGAATCTGTTTTATACTAATCAAAGGTGTCTACAATAGCTTCAACAACTCTGTCATGATGATAAGGGTGAATTTGATAACCATAGGTATTAGGTTTGATAATCTTTACAAGATCTCTATGGCACGCTCAGAAGGTGGGAACTAAGAAGCCTAGTGGCCACATGCTCAACCTCGGCTAAGCTAAACTTGAATCCCAATAGATTTCTATGATTGTCTGCAATACAATCATAATAGAACTCCACATTTTGTACTATGTTAGTTTGCAATAGGATCCATCTGAAGTGATTTGCAATCTTGTACTTCTTCATATGCTTGTGCATATTCATCTCAATCTCTTTGATTTCCTCCCAAATGATTCATTTGATTTTTCATCATTGATTTTGCCATAAACAATAACCAATTATACCAACTCCTTCATCTTCCTACTGTCTTCCATGCATTTTTATTAGGACAATAAGATTCTTCACCTTGTCAAATTGGGCCATTGTGAACAAGATAGGCTTTTCCTTATCAATAAAACAACTATAGTAAGGTAGACCCCCCCCCACACATAGTCAACCAAATAAGCAATTGGAGACATGATCTAGGATAGTGCAAGGCAAATCAAATATATGTAGGGGTTCAATGGAAAATGTCTGTCTGTTTCAATATATATATATATATATATATATATATATATATATATATATATATATATATATATATATATATATATATATATATATATATATATATATATAAATATAAATGAGGAAGATTGTCAAAAATTTGGTATTTTATTACATAATCTGAAATTTCAATGAATTTTGGAAGCCCAAAGTTGGCTCAGACCCATGTCCAATGTATAGACTATTCCAAAACTGCTCATTTCAGAGACTACTTCTTGCTGACTTTGGCACTACAAACCAAGCACATGTGTCAAAAGAAGAATGGTAGAATTGATGGTAGTGGTAACCAAAAGCTAATGGTTATAAATGAATTCTAGCCTCTCTTGAATTTGAAGCGCCCTATTGATTGCCAATGGGGGGAGGGGTAATGGGATATTCTACCTTACATATTGCTATGTTCAAAGTGATGAAATGAAAGTTTAGATTAGGGACTTGGTTGCAAAACTCTCATGCTTAGAGGCACTTCACACTACAGCCAAAGGTCAAGAGTTTGTTGGTTTCCACGAATGAGATTTCAGAAAACCAAAAGTTTGGCATGTCGTGTCTTCACACTAAGACCTTCAGCCCAAAGTCTGTCACCCTCCAAACTACCTACATGGCAAAAAAATGTCTACATGGCAATGGACTCTCGATCATAGTTTGGATCTCCATTTATGGCCAACCCAAACTATGGTCAAAAGTCCCTCAATTTTTTTTCAGAAAATGATAGAAATTGACAAGATCTTAGGCATAAATTGGACTAGAAGGATTGTTTTGTTTCATAAAAATCCCTCTTACAATCATCACTCATCCTAAAATCCTTAACCCCAAAAGATTTTTTCACTATGTCTTCACCAAAAACATTTCGAAATTGCCATTTCTATATTACAAGTATCAAATTTTGGCAAAAAAAATAAAAATTTGGAGAAACGTAATTGTAGCATTTGTAGTAATTTGGCTTGAAAAGATGTGGAAGAGGGTAAAAAAATTCAGATATTTCCACCATGTAGATTGCAAGATATTAGGGTTTGAGTTGACAAATATCTTTCTTAGAACTAGTAGTACGGTCCTTTTGAAAAACCAAATAGCTGCACTTCACAAGCTCATACTTGTATTAAAAAATTGTCCAAAATGGTCGTTACTCCTTGGATTCATTTTCAAGTCAATTTAGATACATACTTACAAATTTTCAGATCATTTGGAATTGTACAACATATAAGGAAAAAATTGTAAGTATAAAGAAGTAGAGAATGATTGAAAACACTAAACTGTGGATAATTTCTTTATGAAATTTCTCACAGTAGGAAATTTCATTAATATATTAGCGTTGACAATTAAAGACAATGTAAATTTTTATTAGAAAGATTATTATAGGTGCAGACAAAAAATTCAATGTAGATGATAAAATGCAAACAATCAAATAATTCCAAGCTTTTGGGGGACAATTTGTAAAGATCTACTGTGAAATACTGCCAAGTTCAGTTTAGGATTTAGGGTGGATTAACTTTTACTCTTGAGCACCAATTGAAAAAAACATTATAATCACAAATCCAAGGTATTAGATAGGATAGTGGATGAAGTCTACTCACATTGCTTTGTAGGGTTTAGGCCTATAGCAAAGCGCCTTTAGGACAAGTCTTTGATGATCACCTCCTTGGCATCCTTCAACCTACTCCAATCTAGTAGTGAGTATTGTATTGAATTAGTTTTCTACATAGAAGCAAAAGTCTCTAATGAGCCAAAATCTATAGAGAAAATAAGCTAAAGCGGCAATCTTGTCTTTTTCTGAAATTCCATTGCCAATGATCAATGGTAAGATAGTCTATTCACCTTAATCCCTAAAGGTTTGTGCCTAGCTTTTCAACAAATACACTTCCAAAACTCTCATTTCTAGTACAAACATCAAATTTTAGAAAACAATCATTTTAAGAAAAATGTAACTATAGGATCTTGTAGTATACTAGTTTGAAAAGAAGTGGAATCCTTTTAAGAAATTTCTACCACACAAGTTGCAAGATATTAGCGTTTTAATTGACCAAATCCCTTTTTCTATCTCTGCAAAAACCCAGGCAACTGCACTTCACAAGGTCACATTTTTATGAGAAATTGTTCAAATTGGTTGGGACTCTTTGGATTCATTTTTCAAGGCAAGTTGGCTACATGCTCAAAAAAATTCAGATCATTTGGAATTGTACAACATATAGGAAAAAAATAGTAAGTGAAAGAAAGTAGAGAATTGTTCAAAATACTAAATTATCAAGAATTGAATACGGAACTGAAAAATGTCAATCCCAATGGTTGTAATGTTGTAATAAACAATCTACATCCTAATATCATATTTTTACAAAAATATTGAAAATTGAGTAATTCAAAGGATTCCAAGGTTTATTTTAGAGTAGAGAATCCATAACTGCCCACAAACTAGAGCACTTCATAAGTTTCATCTTAAAACTCAAAATGGAATGATTAAAATATTTTTACATATATATAACTCTAGAAAATTAATTTTAAATATTTATTTTTGTTAAAGTGATTTTTTAGAATTTTTAGAATTGCCCAATGAACATTGAAAATGATGTATGATAAAATAACTTTAGAACTATACAGTTAAAAGTTATGAAAGTGGTGGGGTCTTAAAGCTACTCTTCAAGCACATATTGTATGAAAATTTCAAAGGAAAAAAATAAAACTCCGTTCATAATGAGCTGCCCAAAATCACTATGTTGCCAAAAACCATAGTTTGGTCCTTTAGTGGTTAGCCTTAAAGCACCTAGTGCTTATTAAATGTATATAAAAAACGTTGGTTAGGATCCTACTAACTTAGTTTTGGATGGGTGTTCAAAAAAAGTTTACATGATATAAACATGTACTTCCTCATTGAATTTTTTTTTTTCCAATCAAGTGCCTACATAAAAAATGCGCTTTCTTTATCTTTTGGGGGCAGCTTTTGGTAGCATGTACAAAACTCTTCAACCTTAAAACTTTGAAATTTGGAAGGTATGTAACTTCCTTGATACAAGATGCAAATGTCAAAAAAAAATATATGTGTAGCTTAAGAATCTCTCTCCAAGAGGAAATTTTGTTGTTGTTCTTGTTGGATAAGATTTTAGATAAAAACTTTTTCTAATGACTTCAAATATTATAATCTCTCAAAAAAAGTTGAACCCTTCAATTCCAAACAATGAAGAAAGAGTTGTTGGGAGCTTTAATTTGTGGAGAATGAAAGATGAAAAAACTTGTAAAGTCATCTTTTTCTATCAATTTCAAACAATTTCAAATAGAATCCTAAACCCATAATAGTAATTGTATACTATAATATTTTTACCACTTAAATGAATAATTCTCAAATTCTTCCCAAATTTATTAGCATATTAGATTTAAGGGCTTAGGATAACACCTTCTACTTTATAGTTTTTTTAACAATAAATATAAAACTTTTGGGGGTTGGAATTGTTTACATATGTTTTGTATCCATTGTCTAATACATTGAATAAAAGGAAACAAGTCATAGTACTTTCATATTTTTGCCTAGGAATGTTGAAAGACAAAATTTAGACTCTTTTTGGAAGAGCTAGAAAAGCCTACATTTTGAAGATTAGGCACATTGAACTTGCAATTGGTGGAGACATTCATTTTGAAAATTGGGTATAGTACACTTGAGAAAACTAACCAAAGGATCCTATAGTTTAGATTGTTAAATATAAAACTTCATGGAAATTTTGACATTCCTTTATGGACAAGTACTATGAAGTATTTTTGGGCCTCTACACTTGTGGGTCCTTGAGGTGTTCAGATTGTCATGCCATGCACTTGATTGAATTTTGGATTTGCTATTGGACTCTCCATTACAAGATAGACCAAAGAATGCCGTAGAAATCCTAATATTCATGCTCATAGCATGTAATATTCCTATGAAGGCTCTCATGAGTTTGTAGAGATTCTGAAGGGCATTGAAGCTCAAAGCTTTGTCCAAGGTGCTCTATTAATTGTAAGCTCACTATATTCTTTCAAGAAGTACAATATAGTAAGACAATGGATTGGAAACAAGTCCAATTGCTCATTAATGAATTAAAGCTTTCTCAAATTAAATCCCCAAAGGCTTGTCATCAATGAGCAGCTGTACAGACTCACTCATGTGGAATCTCATCAAGCAGATCATTTTCACTCATCAAATACAAATTTTTTTAATTGAAAGATTACATCTTTTTTTTAACAAATGGAAAAAACCATTGCATTAAAAAGAGCCAAGAGACAAACATCCAAGCCCATAGAGATGAGAGTACAGGAAACAATATTAGAACACAAAACAACAAGAACTAAACAAAGCTGCTAAACAAAGGACCTTTCTTGGTCCAAATAATCATAGGACCCTACCTAACTAGGTAGTTTCATGGATGAGTGTCTCAAAAGCGGCACCTATGGCACCACAACAAGTCACTGAAATTGAAGGAAATTCACTTTGATGGCTACTACGTTAGAAATAAAATAGAAAAAATTTCAAAGTTAAAAATAGACCACCATAATCTTCTAAAGTAAAATACAATAGGAGAATTAATGATTGTAATAAATAATTATGAAAAAAACATCCCCAAAATTTGACCTTCATTTAAATCTCTAAAAGACTTGATCCATTGTGTAATGGTCAAATTATCTATCTAAGCTTAATTTAGCCACTCAAATTGGGTTCAAATATAAAGCTTATATTTTCACTACTTGGAACTATAAATTGTACATAACTATGAGAAATTTCAATTTCTTTTGGGAAAAATCATAATTGCTATCATTTTTCTTGCAAAAACTGCAACTAAATGAGTATAAATAGCAAAAACAATCCAAAGAATAAGAAATTTTTTCAAGAGGTAAAAGTAGTAATAGAGATTAACTGTGTGCAAAATTTTCAATTCCTTATTTTATTTTTTACACCCAAAACAACCACAACAAAGACCTTGAAGTCAAATTGGACTATCAAAACAAATTATTCTTTTTATTTGATAGATTAATAAAATTTCGATAATTTATCATATTGAAAAAATTCATTTTCTATTCATTTTGATTTTTTGGAACAATTTTGGTAGAAAAATAAAAATATCGTGATTTTTAAAATCTAAATGTAGAAACTAAATTATAACAATTATAATATGTATTAGAATAATCTAAACTTTTTACCATAAATGAAAGATAAAATGAAAAAAATGATTTTGTAATTTAAATTAAAAATTAATTCTTTTAAGAGAAAATTTGAATGAAAAACACACCATATTGTGTTATTTGGATTCTAATATATGGGACTTCCAATTGCAATAATTCTTTCAATTTAGGACATTTTTCAAAATTTTGAAATGAAATAGAAGCAAAACTTATCAAACTTCATTTTCTTAGTTTAAATCAAATTTCAAAAATAGTTATTTCAAAAGTTACAAACAAGGTTGACCAAGGCACATCCACTTTTTGGATGCATAGATGTTTAGGGGTTCAGTACTAAAAAGTACTTTATTCTATATTAAAAGAATTTCTTATAATATTGAAAGCATTTTATTCAAGCAAAACGGTTGAAGCACTCGTATTAAAGTCACTAGAAAACATTTAAATATATTTATATTTTCAAAAAACTCCATGTGTAATGTTTTATTCAATTGTGACAAGTCCATATAGTACACTTAAAAACTCCCTTATTCCTATTAAAAATTGAAGTTTTTTAAATCAACTACTTAAATGGTTCTTAAATCAACTTCATAATCCAATTGTTAAGTATTTCTTGGAAAAAAAATGGTAAAAAAAAGGCACCAATTTTGGCCTAGAGCCTTTGTAATGCTAACATTTTTTGAAAACATCTTTGTGACTGCTTTATTGAGACACTCATCTATACATCTACCCAACTACTAAAATACAAGATCTAAACCAATTTTTTTTTTGAAACAAATGGGCAAATTCCATTGACAAGGAAAAAGTACAAAAGGCCAAAGGTGCTGTGAGTGTTTCTAACTCCACCCCTGAGTCAGAAAGTTACACACGGGCTCTAGCGACTGTTTTGTTGGAGATTTACTCTTAATTGGGTGTTCCTAAATAAGTGTTTGCCTTCCAAGCAATGGACACTTTTTGTGACTGATAATCCTGTAAAATTCCGCTAATTCTAAGAAAAAACTATTGGTTAACTAGTTAAAATGTTATAGTTAGGTAAAAAACAGCAAGAGAAAACAAAATCTAATCTAACTAAAATTGTATCTAAGTAGCCTTTTAGAATATAATTTTTCCTTCCCAGAGTGTTAAAAAAAACTAGATTCCAAGATTCCTATCAAAGTTATCACGGGGAAAGTTTTGGCCCCTTACTTGTGCTAACTTTCATTCACTAATCTAAAATAGCAAATCAACTCAAAATAATTGTAAATTTTAAGGTTAACTTATTAGTTCTCTTAAGTTATGAATTCTTAAGTTTAATCGGAATGTTGACTTAATTGGATGTTTTTCATCTGAATTTGGTCTCAAACTTCATCCAACCTTTTATCCTTCAAAAATAATGTATTTTCAAAAGTAAAAAGGGATTTTGGAATCTTTATAGATTCTTTGTTTGATTCCTACCTAAAAAGTTTCCTTAAAGATTCCTTTGGATGAAAATCTTAAATTAAAATGTTCGATGAAAGGTTGGATAAAAGGTTAAGGTTAATTATTAGTGATGGGGTTAAATTTTAAGTATAATTTGGTTTTATAACCTCTAGATTACTTATTCTAAAATTCTAATTTAAAAACTAACTTCTAATAGCAAAGATTCTAACTTCAATTTGAAAACAAAAACAAAGCAAAAGAAAAGGGTAAAATTAACATACCTCTGTATCCATCGTGGCCATAGTCTCGTCATCGCAGATCACTATCATAATGGATTCCAAATAGCCGTCGTCTTCCATCATGTGTGCTCCCTCTATTTATGCAATTTCGGTGTCAGAATGTTTGGAAGATTTCCCTTTCTACATTCTTGTGAGCTAATTTCCTACAGAAGATGGTTAGTTGGAAATATTTAACCTAAATCCTTTTGAGTTTAGAAATTTATGTTAAATTTCTAATGGCTCTAGTTGGTTTTAAACAATTCTTTTAGAATAAACTAAACTTAAAGGCCCTATTACCAAATACATTTGAAAGTTTACTTCATTTGAGCATTAATTTAAAAGATTAATATCTTCCAATTTAATAATACTCCAATGAATATTTGTTATTCATTAGTTTATTAATTTTTGTTGGATTAATTAATGTTTTTGTTGACTTTTTGTCTTTTTCTATTTGGCTTACTAGGCCCAATAAAACAAAACCTAAATCAACATTCACCCTACTAATTCCTTCCAAAAATACTAATTGATAGAAAAAAACAAATTCTTCAATAGTAAAAGGAATAGAACCAAAGAACTATTCCCAATGAATAGTGAATGAATAGTAAAGAAAAGAATAAAAAAATACAATTTGTCCCGAAATGAATAGAAAATGAATAGTAACAGAATAAAAACCAAAACAAGTCTAAAATGAATAGTAAAAGCACAACAAAACAAAACAAAATGAATAGAAAAATAATAAAAAACCACGCCAAATCCAAAATGAATAGTGAAAAACAAAACAACAATCACACGTGAATAGTTAGATTCTTTAGGAAAAATTAGTTTTTTAATCTAATTCATTCCCAAGCCGCCACTTTGTCTTCTTTAAGTATGTTTTGCTTCGAGTTTTGTTGTCATTTGGAGTTGGCTATGGAGTTGGAGAGTTGTGAATTGGAATGTTCAAAGTGAGTTGAATTTTTAGTTGTCAATCCCCAAATTTGTAGGACAAGAATAAAAAATGGTTTGGTGTGGCGAGCAACGGCCAACCTTTAGTTCTTGATTTTGTTTCAAAGTTTTGGTATGTGAGTTCTAAAAGATTATTTTGAGTGACTAGATCACCTTGATGGCTTGATGGTCTGAAATTTGGAACCTGGACTCTGGAATTGAATTTGTGGGCTGGACTCTGGACTTGAATCGCGAAGGCTGGACTCTGGACTTAAATCGCAAAGGGTTGGACTCACTAGTCACCACCACTGCTGCCGGGGTTGGATTGCGTGGGGGCGCCACGTGGCGTGTCGTAACTGGTTGCGTTCCCCCTCCATTCCAGATCAAGAACCCCCGTTCCCGCGCTCCGATACCCGCCTCGTAACTCAGCTAGCTCGTTCTGGCTTTTGTTAATTGGCTTATTTTGGCTTTGAATACTGGCTCGTTCTGGCTTTTGAATACTGGCTCGTTCTAGCTTTTGAATATTGGCTCGTTCTGGCTTTTGAATACTCGCTCGTTCTGGCTTGATAAACTATAAAAACTAAACTAAACTAAAAATATTAGGAAAATGATTGAACTCTAACTAACTAACTAACGGTTATGGGTTCTTGAGACTAAAACTAAAAGGGAATTAACTAAATCTAAGAGTGTTGAAAACTTAACTAATTGAAGCAATTCTAAATGATTTTTTTGGGTTTTTTGGTAACTTAAAGCAGAGGGTTCTAAACTAAGGTTCTTTATGATTTTCTAGGGAATGACTAAACCAAGCAAACTAAGTAATTGTTTTTGGGTTTTGAAGGATAAACTTAAACAAAGTGATCTAAACTAACAAAGGCAAAGATAAACTAAACTAAGGCAAAAAATAGACTATCAACTAAATCCACAATTTGGCAATGGAAGCAAAACAAACAAAGTGAGCAAATTTTGGCGGAAAGAAAGGGAACCACTTGATGTGGTGTTTTAGCTTAAGTAGCCCAACAACCAAGAGTATTTTCCAACCTTTTTTTTCTTTGAGGTAAATGGTCTTAAGGTCAAAGCTTTGCCGTGCAGGAACAACCCCAGGCTTAAACTTGTGAATTATGGTTCCAAGTGGCTGCAGGAATGTTTCAATTCCTAAAGGATGTACACATGAAAGTGTTTGAATCAAACATTAAGGATTAAAAGGATTTCCAAAGTATCAATAGTTTAATTCCTAAAGGAGGTACACATGACAGTGTTTAAACCGAACTTTAAGAGTTAAGTCAAAACCAAACTTTGTTATACAAAGAAGTTTGGCCGGTGTTATGAGTATTAGAATCTTTTGGTAAAGACTAGCTTCACCACCTTAAGAATTCTAGTTTAATGGTTGTTACAACATAAAATTAGTACACAAAAGATGATATGTAAGTTTTGGGGGATGAAATCTCCCAAAAGTATGATTTTAGTGTGGTTTTGATGGTTGAAAAGGGAACCCCGAGTCCTCTAACCAATTCCTCCACTTAAAGAAGGCAAAGAAAGCAAAATGAACAAAAGATGACCAAAATTTGGTCTAACTAAATGCTTCCGACTAAGCTGGTAAGCAAAATGAAAAAAGAGAGTCTCTACACTCCGACAGAGTGTCGGTAGGCAGATAATGAAAGAATGGGGGTATGAGAAACTTTGCGGGGAGGTCTTATACACTTGTTAGAAGGCCCCACCACTTAGTTTACCATGAGATATTTGATTCTTTTACTCAAAAACTACCTAAAGCTAAATTCTAAACTATCCTAAGATATTTGCTAAATAATCTTTATTTAATTCTTAGAATTTTCTAGAACAAGCCTTAATTAGCAAGAAAATCTTGTCCAAATAAAATGTAAGATTTTTCCCAAAGATATTTAGGATATTAACTACTTTGACCTTGAGATATTTTGTGATTAACCCTAGGATATTTCCAAATATTATCAGTTTAATCTAAATTGGCTTTTAAAGGAAAGATTTGAAATCTTAACTAAATCTAATCTTCAATTTTCACCAAGATATTTTGTGAATTAACCTTGAATTATCGCTAATTACTCTAAAAAAGTCAATGTTACGGCTGAACTCTTCCTATCTTCTTGAGAACAACTCCAAATTGAAAATCGATTGCACCATCGCATTTAGAAGACCCCGATTAGTCTAGGGGACCCCGTGCCCGCCATTTCTAGGTTGTACTTACTCGTAAAAACCACTAAAGGTAACTTTAAAAGAAAAGTCAAAATTCCAACTAATGGAATTTGAATTTCTCGAGAAAACTGACTGGCTAGGGTTCCCGGAAGGTTCGTGATAGTAAGAAAACATTCTTTGTTTGCAGCATTAGGACACCGCCAGCTCCTGGTTCACCGGTCAACCCGTTGCCATGTTGTAAATTCTTGTTAAATTCAATGTCGTCATTGATTCTGGTACTTCTGACTGTCAGAAAGTCTTGAAACTTGACTGGTCGCTTATTTTATATATAAAACTTTAATCTAATTTTTAGTGAGATTTTACCACACTTTGGATAATTTCTATGAAATTATCATCAGTTTAAAAGGCGGTTGACTTTTCATGGAGTCATCGTGGAGTTTTATAAAATCCCGAAATTTTTAGGCAATCTTCTAAGAAGTGTCCAAAAGCCAAGGGCAAAACCAAACCTCCAATAAGGATGCTAAATTTAGCAGTTCCATAATAATTTCCGCCCAAGGGGGAAATTAATCTGGTACCGGGGTTTGTCGTGGATGATTAGCGCTGTTGTTGATCTCTTGGCATGCTTTTATCCTAAAAGCACCTTTCTGTAAGCTCTAATCATCTCGCCCTTCTTTTACTTTGCATTCTGGTTTGTATTCTTCAACATTTACAGGTTTTCACATAACTAGTCCAAATTCCACATGAATTGGATCTAGATTCTTCTAAACCTGAACATAAAGTCTTATGATTTAGCCAGGCTGTTACATGTGCTCACATGTTGAATTTCACATGGACAAGACACTATAACTGGCTAATTCTCGCATCCTCACATCTCTCTAAAACATAAATACGGACTTTACAGTGACAAACGAAACCGAGTACTAGTGTAAAACATTTTCTTTCAAACAACAATACCATAAGCATCAATGGACAAAATCCAAAAGTGTATATACGAAAGTTTTAGTGTACAACATGCTACACATTACCATGGAAGTTTGAAGAAAAAAATAATTGTGATTTGAAAGAAAATCAATTTCAAAGTTAGCCATGTCTAAAACTTAGTTTTGTTCAACATGATTTGGAATTCTTTTATTTTTGTCAATTTTTTCTTAGAACTCCGAAAAAAGTTTTTGTGCCTTGGCATGTTGGTATACATCATTTCAAATTGTTGTACCCCAAAATTGAAGGAAATTGCCGCTTATAGAATTTAAAATACCAATAGTTTGACAAACATACAAATGATGTTTGTTCTCACAATATTTGATTTTTTTTTGGATTTGAGAGCATGGGATAGCATTAGCCATTGTAGAGAGAGAATAGGTTGCAACATGGACCATTGTTACATCTTCGTGCCTTTGCATTTGAAATATTTGTTGAATTAGACAATGCATTTGATTTATATTTTGCAGTTGTATAATGCGTTTTTAAATTCAACTTCTTTTGTCCAAGACTAGAGCTCATGATGCACATAATTGATCCAAAAAATTCCAAAAAAATATATATATCATTGTCAATATCATCAAAAAACTGCTAATTTGATGAGAGTCAGTGTAATTTTTGGCAATTTCCAATTTTTTGATGATATTGACAATGATATATATTTTTTTTTGGAATTTTTTGGAATTTTTTGGAATTTTTATGATTACAATGCAACAAAATTGATAAACTTACCAAAATGTTGGCTTTTTATTCAAATTAAAATAAATTTTTAGAAGCTCAAAAAAGGCCTTAGTCATTTTGGAATAAAAGAATATTATTATAAACCCAAGCTGACTACCCAAGTAACCTGCTGGAGTAGGCAACATCCTACAGCTTCGCCATCTAGTGGCGTATCTGGTGTGCTTGTAATAGATTGATATTTGTAGAGTTTTGGATCAATAAGAGCATCTGCTCTAGCCTTCCAGATATCTGCTCCCCTCTGGAATTTGGATGAAAAGCAATCAATTCTAGCATTTGTCAGGCTCCGGCCTTCTCTTTCCCCTCTTAGAGCATCTCCACTCTTGCCTTGAAAATTTGGCAAAAATTAGTTCTTCACAAAATCATAATGTGTCTTTGAAATGCATCAGCCAATAAGAATCAAACATTTGGAGGACACATTCATGTAAATGGAGGGAAGCTTTAAAGGCACTCAACTAGAAAAGGAATAGGAACAAGGACGGGAATGGCTGTTTTCACCTTAACTACTGTTGGACAAATGGAAAATCAAGGGATAGAAACAAATATTAATAATGTCGCATTAATAATGATGTTGTTTGCCTGCCCGCCTAAGGTGCAGCTTGCTCCACCCTAGCCTCCAATCCCTGAGGGGTGGAAAGGGGGTGCCGGGGCGAAGTCATACAATGGGAGACCAACCGACACCGGCATTGCCTCAAAGCTTGCTTCACTCTGATTTGTTAAGTCTAGCTTAGCCTGCAGTGAGGAGCGCATGAGGGGTTGCAATAAAGTTCTTGATTTCATTTGGAGCAAGAGTAACTACTCTGAATAGTGAAATTGGGTTGCCTTGACAATTAGGTTGCTTTACCCCATAGAAGTTACCTCATGAATAATGCTTGTCCAAATGGAGGCACATGCCAATCTCTAATTCCAAACCAGAAATCAGTGCATCAACCCATGTCATACACATAATTCTTACATTAGAGGAAATATGAGCCTCTGGAAGACCATTTCAAGGCTGTTCCCAATGCTGGGAACTAGCGTTCACAAAACTAGCTAAAATTTGCTTTATTGCTACTTAAAATTTTCAGTAGCTAAAAGTATATTAGAGAAAATTCTCAAAAAATTATATTTTAGTAAAGACTGCAACAACCAATAGAATTTGATAGCCAATTTGTTACTTCCTCTACATTGGAATTACCATCTATTTAGTCAATTTTGAATTATAGTATTCCCAATCATCCTTTACAACTTACAAAATCCTTTTTTTTCTATTTTTTTTAATGCCCCTTACTCTCAAGGTAGCCAAAGTTGATGTTTGTTTGTCTAGAAGGTAGCATGCTGAACCAAATTCCCTAAACTAGGCAGCATAATGCACTAAATTCCATACACTAGTTTTGGGATCATTGCTAGGAACTAGCCCCTACTGTCAGAAAAAAAAATTATTAAAAAATAAAACAAAAATAAAGTTATTAAAATATTAAAAGAATATTAAAAAAATTCAAAAAAAAAATCTGACGTGGCAGTCGCTTGGCCACGTTAGACTGGTCATTTGGTAGCATCTCAACATTCCTAGAGAGTTCCCACAGTCTGGGAACTTGTAGTCTCTTAGAAGCCCAAATCTCCTCTAATGCTTAACTACATTCTTCTAAAGTAACTATACACATTCATATAGTGTAGAATGTTGGGGAATTAGTATGGGGCCCCCTAATTTCACTATTTAGTGTACAGTAAAGAAGTTATTTGGTGTCATCGTTGTCGTGGTATGTGGGCATGCTACCGACCCCATCGTCAGAGGTCAGTACTAACTTAGAATCAATAACTAAGAAGCGCTCTTCATCACTGGGAGCTCTATAACTTTTGCCCCTCTGGGCTAGACAATCTATGGGGGCTAAATTTTTAATTTCAGCCCTGACTAAAGCAATCTCACTATTCCTAGATTCATGCACAAACACCTGACACCTTCCTGTTTAAGGGATGATGAAAAGGACATGCTCACAATGAAAAGTGAACTATTTATGCGATGTGTGTTTTAATAGATTGTAGTACTATACTGACAAGTCCTGAAGCTAACCATGGCATATTTGCCTGAATAGAAAGTGGGTTAATTAATCCTGAAATTTGTAGGGGATAATTTATATTTATAATCTAAATTTCTACATTAAAACACACATTTGAAAATTTTGATATTTTGTATATGTAGTATTATATCTCTAAACTTTAATCTTGTTATCTTGTAATTAGAAAGAACTAATTGAATTCCTACGTGAACTTGAAACAAATTTGAAAGTATTTTGAGCATACTTTGAAATAAACTAATATAAAAATCATTCTTGTATTATTTTCTTCAATTATATATAGTAACTTAGCCTTTCATATCTTTTCAAATTTGAAGCCATCTAAATAAAAGAAGAAGCAAAAGGCGACTTCATAAAGTAGTCAATTCTGTTTATAATTACAATGTTGAATAAATATTTTGAATACTTTGATCCCATGCATTGTACTAATGACATTTTGTCAATAACACTAAAGTGGAACTCTAATATAATATCTAAATTTTCTTATTGCAATAGAAAAAATAGAATTTAAAAGTGGTTAAAACATCAAATTGAAGAAATTAAAATTAAAAAATATGATTGGAGTCTCTATGGAATTTTTTGGTATTTTAGACATTAAAATTTTTAAATTTCTTGATGTTGTCAATCTTCGATCCATAAAGGATCACAAGTGCAAATTTTGAACAACAGATGAATGGAAATACATCCAAAGCTTACAAAAATGAGTTTTTTCATTCACATTTTTTTAACCCTTAAAGGACCAACCTGCATTTTTTGGCTATATAGAAATTTTGGGTAGGTATATGTGACTAGAGATTTGCATATTTTTGGATGAAATTTTAATAGAAGGTAGAAACTAGGAATATCTATCATGTGCACTAAATTTCATGACATTTGAAAATACAAGTCAAAAGTTATGGCCTAGTACGTTATTTTTTTGGGTAAATGGGCAATATGGGCAGATAAATAAAAATCACTCCTTTCAAGAACAAAAATTTGAAATTGATTTGTCAAACTTGTACATCTGTGGAAAGCTTTGAATCATTCCATTTTCATCAATGAAATGAAAGTTAGGAGGAAACTTAGTTTGTGGGCAGTTATATAGTCTCTATTCTAAAATAAACTTTGAAGGCATTTATTTAACTCAATTTTTAATATTTTGGAAATAAAATAAAATCATATGATGTAGATTGTTTATTAAAACATTAAAACCATTGGGATTAGCATTTTTCAATTTCACAACTAAATTATTAAGAAATTAGTATATTGAATCATTCTCTATTTTCTTCTACTTACTATATTTTTCGTATATGTTGTACAATTCCAAATGATCTAACATTTTTCAAGCATGTAGACAACTTGTCTAGAAAATTGAATACAAAGAAGGACCACCATTTTTGACATTTTTTCATAGAAAAGTGAGCATTTGAAGTGCAGCTGCCCATTTTTTTGCAAGGCCAAAAAAATGATTTTAGTGCATTTCAATGCTTTATATCTTGCAAATGAATCCGTACAATGGAAATTTCTGAAATTTTTACTGCATGTTCTCAAATCAATTTACTACAAGATCCTACGGTTACATGTCTCAAAAAAAAATTCTAAAATTTGATATTGATACTGAAAATGGCAATTTTGAAGCATTCTTCGTGAAAACATAGTCATAGAACTTTAGGGGTTAAAGAAACATGTATTAGTCCTTTAACGTTTGTATACTATAGATTGTGAAGACATTGCTTTGCTAATATTCTACCATTCAATAGGTATTGGTAGATTTGGTCTCAATAAGTAAACTCTTCAATTAAAAAAAAGATGCTCCCAAAAACAACTTGAATAGAAAAGTGAAATAAAAGTCTTCAAAAATTACTATGATTAGAACTTAACATGTTGAACTTCAAGATTTTTTTTATAAATATCATAAATATTCAGTCTACAATTGATTTGAAAAGGGATATTCAATTTTTGACTTCAGATGTTATTGATAAATATTGGTTTAGGATATTTATTGATCTAATCATATGGATTTGATCTATAAATCATATTCTACAACTTTTGATTGAGAGTCATCATTCAAATATTGTTCTAAGTTGCATTTTATAATAGATCTTCACAATTTTTTTTAATTTGGACTACATTAGATTAGTCCTTGAGGGATTAAATGTGCATAGAGCCTTATCAAGCTATACTTGATCTCCTTTGATTCAAATGTTGATTTTGGTCTAGTTCCACATATCAAATCTCAAATGGTCATAATTTGTAAGATATACTTACTTAGGGGCTATCTTCTACTTTCTAGTCCTCTTTTTTTCGAAATACTCAAGAATTGTTGAAATTTTGCCTACTACAACTCTTTAATTCCTCAAGGCTTGGCAACCTCTTGATGATGGAGGTTTTGGCTAAATTGTTAAACTTTGATATTCTTTTGCACATTCCTATGTTTGAAATTTTTAATTTCAACCAAACAAAAGTAGAAACTATTATATCTAGCATGCATAGAATTAATTAGAAAGTATTGGCTTCTACATTTTTAGATTATAGCGACTTTGGATGATCAACTTACTGGCAAAAAATGTAGCTTGGAGGGAAGAAAAATGATAAAAAGATGCATAAGGCAATCCCCCCACCCAAAAAAAATTGGGAATCCAAGGCAAATGTATGATTTTGGATTTTAGCAAATGAGAAATTAAAACCTCTCTCAAATTTGTACGTATTTTCAAACGTAAGAATTGAAAACCCTAAATTCATTGAATTGGATCCTATAAAATTTTAAATCATTTATATATGCATCAATTTTTAAAATGCAATGATTGATATTATTAGCATATTTTTTGGAACATCTTCAAGAGATTTAGAGTCATAATATTTATTTTGTATTCTAGATCAGACTAGATTAAACCTTGAGTTTTTAAAATTGCTAAAAATACAACTTTCAAAATGTTTTTTTTCATTTGTGAAAACCAAAACTAGAAATGTCGAATGATTCAAAATGGTTTTTTCCATCCCCTCTATTCCTTTCCTTGTAAAAAAATTAGCTTTGCAAGACCATATTTTCTAAAAAAATGAAAACACTTTTTACATTGAAATTTTGAAAATAAAAAAAATGCAACACCAAGTATGTCAACTTGTTACTCTACAAAACCCTAGTTTACAAACTATTGAGATTTTTTCAACCTAATAAGAAACATTTTATCTTCTTAGTCCTTCAAGAGTTTAAGTTCAAAACCTTCAAATTCTTATAGTCATTGTAAAGGAATGTCATGTAAAAGACATAGTTATTTATAATGTTTTCTTCCATTATGTGAACTAACTTAACCTTTCATATCTTTTCCATTAATTTCAAAGCTTCTTTTTGGAAAAAGAAGCAAAACACTTTTTGAAGTAGAACTTCATATTTATAAATATGATTTGAATAAATATTTATAATATTTATTACTAGCTACTCTGCATGGTAGTAAAACTTTGTCAGTGATAGTTTAGGAATAAGCAATATTCTATACAAATTTTTAAATTTTTTGCATTACATTATATAAAATTAGCATTTAAAAGTAGTTAGTACATGAAATCAATGAATTTAAAATAGAGGCATAATTGGAGCATCTTCAAAAGACCTATGTATTTTGGAGATCCAAATTCTAAATTTCTCGATGTTGTTAATCTTTAAATATTTACAAGGCCTCAAAGGATTATATTTAGTGCATTATGAGTGAAACATTGATTTTCACAAAGTTCCAAATGTCAAAGTTCAAATGGTCAAAACTACACTAATGATGATATTTAGTGTCTTGTACACTAAATACGAAGGCATACACTAAAAGCCAATTACCCTATGAAAGTAAGTAACATTAAATGTCAATTCAAACACTGAATGTGAACTACAGTGATTTGAGAGACATGCCAAGCAATTCCAGGGAAGGAGAAGGCGGCGCATTCAAGTCTAACACTAATTGTGGACAAGTTTAGATTTAGTGTTGTGGCTAGTAGGGGGTAAAAACACTAAATGTCACTAAACACTAAATATCATCTTTAGTGTAGTAGAGTGTGAAAAAATTTCGGCTACATTGTAGTCATTCTTTATAATATTTAAGATTGTTAGAACTTCATCTTTTATTAATAGCACTATAAAGCTCCAAACCATAACATTCTAATAGAAATTGTACCAAATGTTATTCAATCAATTTTCTTTTATTGTTTTGGACTTTGAGATATATCTAGACATTTTTAACATTGAAGTCTAAACATCTAGTTTACATATGATTATTGTAACAAGCACGTGCTTCAACTAAAAATAATATAAACAAGTATTCAATTAGAATCATATTCTTTGTCTCTTTGTTAGTTGTTACCAAAATTGAGATCATATAATTTGTAAATTGTTTTCAGTGATGTAACATACTTACTATAAGTATGTTATGATTCAATATTTTACATACACTATTAGGAAGAATATATGCCCATATAGTTAAAAAATAATTTTCATAATCAAATGTATGATTCAAAAGAATTATAGAAAACTTTTTTGAAGATGAATTCAATGTATCCAAGACTATTTGAAATATTTCTAGTACTAAATATAATTTTTAGGGTTTAGGCTAAACATTTCACACAAATCATTTTTATTACAATAATGTGCAGATAGTGACATTTGAGCTAATGATAATGTGATACAAGGTTTGATTTATAATGATCTATTATTAACAATCTAACTTACACCCATCTAAGAACTTTACTCTGAATTAAAAGCTGCTAACTCATTTCTAAATATTTAAAGATTTGACATAGCTGTTGATTGGATTTGGTGGGGAAAAAATTCTTCCATGTAAGAAAACAAGTTTTAGAAGGATTTGAAAATTTTCACATTTTTTTCCTTAAAAAAAAAAATCACCATGAATTTTTTTCCCACCAAAAGTTTGGATTAGATGCCAATTTCATTTCTCTTGCTAGAAAAAGTATAATATCATAGTTACTAGAAAACATTCGAGAAGTTTATCATTAGTCATCACTGACCTTAGCAGTTTTATAAACCTAATAAATTTTGAGATGTGTTTGCTTTAATCAACAAGACAACTTTCATATTAGATGCAAAACAATGTTTTTGTCCCTATATCATGACTATTGAGCTTGACTCAAATTTTTTGTCACCACCACAAACAACATACACTTGAAACATGTAAGCCTAATTCGTGACTAATTTCTCAATTACAAATTTTATTTTTTATTTTTTGAAACAATTGAAACAGAATTTCATTACAAAAAGAAGAAAACTTAACCACTAGCAACAAGTAGCTTGGCCTCATTTATGGATTTCTAGTTACCAAATTGGTAAGCTTATTCATGTAAAGTGTAGATATTTATAGCTTCAAAAATCAAAATCCATTCTTTGCAATGAAATCCCATTTCATTTGTGTCAACAAAAAATTTAATCTAATTGTAAGCTTTGTCATTAATTAGACTGTAAGCACAGTCAACTTACCTTTCTTTTCTAATGATATTGCTTTTGGGAAAATATATTTTGAATGCACTTTGGGATACGTGTTCAAAATTTATTACTCACATAAAATTAGAACCACAAACTACATATTAACTTTGTACTCAACTACAATCTTATATAATTCTCATAACTAGATTGGTATGTAAGTTAGATCATCAAAATTTAAAGAATGTAGAATAAAAATGCAATCTAGTGTACAACGCTCTCAAAAAAGTAAGGTAACCTGAATTTTGACTTGAAGGAATATCTTTCAAAATTCTTTTAAAACTTAACTTTTGAAACCTATGTATTATCTTGTAACCTTGGCTTGCCAACCCCCGGGGCCATCTCGCCCTCGCCAAGTGTCCCCTCCAGCAACTCTGCCTGTCTTTCTTGACAGTGATGCTTCGCCATCTCCAAAGAGCTTCAAGGCCAACAACTTTCTGTGTTCGTTGTCCTTGTTTTGTTTTGTTTTAAAAATTTGCTTGTAGTTGAAAATCCAAAAAATTTGCCACCAAGGCTTTTGCCTTTGGCTTGATGTACAGTTTTCTCCTTTCAATAGAAATTGTTTGTGTGTTTAAAAAATAAATAATAAAATAATAAAACTAACTTATTAAATTTATTTTTTGATGTACGTCAGGATTAACAAACCAAATTTCAATTACTCTAAACCAACATTCCATTTAATAAAATGATTTTGTGTATTTTTCATTTTGATACAAAATAATTGATTGAAAAATATTTGTAATAAATTCTTAAAACTTAGTTGTAAAAATATTCAAAAAACATCAATATGCACATTTTGCTTTTAGGAAAACCATCCATTACCTCATAAAAACTTTACACTACAAAGAATTTAATGTTAAGGTGTCACTAATTAAAAATTTGTAGATTATAATTAAGATTTGGAAAATCAATTACACCATCATGGTCAAAGGTAAAAAAATAGTCATATTACAAGGATTGTTTAGTAAACCATAATTGTAATTTAGAAATATCTATTTCTAAAAAATTTGAGAAGGCAACTCCTTGATATTGAATTCTTTGCAGTGGGTTTAGTTTTCCTTGGTAATTTTTTTTCTCCTTAAAAGTGAAACATGCATCTTGATGCTTTTAAAATATTTTTACAATGAAATTAAAAAAATTCATCACCAATATTTTTCAATCAATTCATTTTTGTTTAAAATTTTGGGTTTAGGTTTAGAGTTCAATTCATCATTTCCAAAAAAAATTTAGATTATATTCAAGAGTGAAATTTTTTTACACTAATGACATTCAAAGTCATTTGAAATTGCAAGCCAACATTCAATTTTTTTTCCCCAACTCCAAATGCTAAAATATTTCAATATGTACAATTTAATTTGTGAAATTTTTATCACATGCTCTACGACAAGTGAAATATAAGATTGCATCATCAGGCGCAAGTATTTCTATGCTACACATCATACCCTACACCAACCTATGAAAACATGTTGATATGTATTTACTCTTTTTGTTCATCATTGTTGTATGAATTTTAGAAATCCAATAATACAACACAATAAAAAAGACTAAATGAAAAACAAATATAAAAATCTATTAATATGTAATTAATCTTTGTATTGGTGAACAATGTAGTGTGTGAGCACAAAATCCAAAGTGAGTTTATTATAAAACAATTTATTTCTTGTAAAGTTTTATATCCATAAAATGTCATAAATGATAAAAAATCCTAAACTAACTATGTCAACTTTATGTTTGAAATGAATAATTAGGAGTTGCATTCAAGAATTGAAGAAAATTTGAAAGTATAATTTGCACATTTTGACTAAGGTCAATGTAATAGAAACTCTAGTAACATTTTCCAATGGTTTTTTAGATTTTTTTTTCTTTACATTCTCTTAACATTGTAGTAAAGGACTATTAAAGATAATTGTAGGATTTTCTTATGTAATCAATAAAAACAAGCTTGGAAGTACTCAAAGTCATTGGAATGATTGCAAATAAAAAATAAATTTAAAGAATACATGTTATAAGGTGGAGGTTGCATTTTGTACTTACTATCAAAGAAAAGATGCTATAATACAATTCCAAAGAAAGTGGTTAGTAGAAATATATGAATACTAAGTAGAAAATATAATATTAGTTTTCATTTAATAAAAAACAATGTGTATACTAATGTACTAATTTTGATTCAAATCCATAATTTAGTACTTCATCCAAGTTTGTGGTTGTTGAATAAGTAGGAATTCAAGTGTATATTGAAACAAATTAGAAAGTTTTTTTAACCAACTTTGACATACCCTAATATAAAAGACATTCTAATAATGTTTTTTGGAATTATGTAAGATAACTTTGAAATTTAATTTCTTTTATGTGCAAAGGAGTGTAAGGGCTTTGTTTCCTGGGGTTTAGATATGTAATGTAAAAGTTAAGTTTTTACAAAAATAAAAACATAATTTAATTAAAAATTTTAAATTAAAATAATTCAAAAATTCATAATTTTCACATTGTTGGTCCAAACACTATGAAACAAAAGCTTCAAAAATGTTTAAAACATTGGCCAATTCCAAATGCCCAACACATTCCAAATTCAAATCCATTGACACTTTTAGCCTCTAAGCATACTAGGAGCCCTATGAAATCCTATTTGGTCTTCTATGAGTCAAATGTTGATTTTCATCTAGTTCCAAATTTTAAATTTTAAGAGGTCCAAATTCATAAAATGTAAGAGGTTGTCTTCTACTTTCTAATCCTCTTTCAAAGTATTCAATCATAGTTAAAATTTAGTCTTTCACAAGAGTTTAAAGCTCAAAACCATGAAAATCCACTACAAGAGAAAGGGGTATTTTAAGTGAGTTTTTAAGTATAGTCCTAGACACATGATTTTAAGTGATGACCTTTAATAAGATTTTCAGCAAAATTTTACTTAAAACACACATACCCTAATTGTTTCAAAAGCTAGTATAGTCACTTGCTAACTCTAGTGTTTTCCTAAATCCCAATTTTTTCTTAAATTTCATATTTTTCTCATTTAGTTCATTTTGTAGAAAACCAAAAGGAAAACAAGTGTTTTTTCAAAGTGTCTATAACATGCATACCTAACTATAGATACATATAAATAATCATAGAAAGTGTCTATGATAAAGACTTCTAAACTCATGGACTCATAGATTCTATGCTCACATGCTAGCTTTTCCTAGCTTGATACATGCACTATCTTAATTGCAAGTAAGCAAGTGCATAATAGGATAGACTAAAGAGTGTATAAAATTTCCAATACTATTCTCTTTCCAAATGAATGATTTCAACCTAGTTTACAATTGTTGATTTAGTAAGGTGCTTGAATTATGATTTTTTTTAAAAATAGCCCAAGAATTTGGATATACCATTCAAGGCTTAACTCCTAATGTTATAGGTACATGAACTCTTGATATAATGTATTTATTTTGGTGTATTTGATATGTTCAATGCATGATTTGATTACTCAAGGCTTGAGTTTGTATTAACCCTTAAAAACTCCTTAGAAGTCAAAACAAGTGTGGAGAACTTCGGGTATCTAATACAAATTTTTTTAAAAAAATCTTCTTCATTTTTTTGTTGACATTAGGAAAACAATCAAATTCTTGTGGAACCTAATTTTTATGAAGATCCAATGGTTGAAAAGAAAGTTATGTTTTTTGGGTTTGTTTTGGGACTCAACTTGGGCAATGTTTTCAAGTTGCTTTGAAAACTTGCATACTTCTTCCTAACTTTAGGCCCTAGTACTCAAATTTGAAGTCCCTAAATCTTCCTTGCAAAGGTATTTTGAGTTATGGGACTCAAGAACCCAACAAAGCCACATTGTCAAAATTGTGGGTAATCTTGTAAAAATCCATCTTGCTTGCCTTTGCAAAAAGATATTCACACATAAATTGTCTTCCCATAAGTGACCCTAATACCAATCAAGAACAAGATTCTATAGTTAGAAATTATAATAAATGAATAAAAATTAATTAATAGACCTTTTATTTAGAGTGTTGTTTTTTGGCATTTTAGTGAGTATTTGCAAACTCTTAACACATGGATTATTAGAGGTTAATAGAAATCTAGATTCAATGACCTATGACACTTCTAATTAGATCATTCTTACATCTCTTGTACATCCCAATGGCTACAGAATGGTTATGTATTCTACGTACATGGTACCATATTTGAACATCACAAGGTTTAGATATTAGCATCTTGGTATGCAAGATGCTTATATGTTATTTTAATCATGGAATCCAATGGCATATGACTTGCCATTTTTTGGTACACAATTTGTACTAGCTTGCCACTTGTCGCTTGTTGCACCTCCATTTAATATTAAAAGAATGTGCCTATGATCACTTCTACATTGAAGTTTCTCTTTGTATTATCCTATTCTACAACTACATACTCATAGCACTTTAAATTTTCATTGTGAATAGTGGATGAAATAATTGGATGATATTTCTATGGGATGAAAATATAACAAATTTTCTGACACAAGTTGTGGCAAGGTGCGTGACATTGCATACTTAATCCCTAAAATAGCCAAGCTCTTCTTTGAGATTCTAGGAATTTGCTCTAAATTGAACAAAAATTCAACATTTTGATAAGTTCTATCAATTTTTGAATTGTAACCTTCCATATTCAAACAAGATATCTTAGAGATCACATAGGAAAGAAAACACAACAATATCACTTTTGGATTGAAAAATTATAATGTTTGATCATGAGTGTATCAAAACTTTAAAAGTGATTTGAAGTCTTTCAATCCTCTGTCAATCATTTTCAAAATTGAATTTTTGATGCTAAAATTAGACTTCAGGAAGATTTTTTCAAAAATACAAACTACTACTAATAAAAACTTGGTTAGTTCTTATTTAACTTCAAAGTATTGTAGACACCATAATTTGATACCTTGGGCATTTAAGGGTTAATATAATCCTACTTCTATTTTTAAAAAGATTCATGTTTCTCTTATACCCCCCCCCTTTTTTTTTAAAAACACATGAACAATTTTCAATAATACACATGTCTTTTTCAAAAACACATGGAGTAAAAGAGTATAGGAGACAAATATAGAACCCTATATTATTTTTATTTTTGTTTTTATTTTTATTTTGGGTGAAACACATGGACAATTTCCATTGAAAAGGGGAAACAATACATCGAACCAAAGGGAAAAGCCTTGGCGGCAAATTTTTTGGATTTTCAACTATGAGCAAATTTAAAAACAAAACAAAACAAGGACAAGTGAACAAAGAGGGAACCCTATAGTGCTTTCAAGCCCCCCTTATCGGTTCAAGACTACTACAGCAAGAGAGTAAGACAGTGAATGCTCTCTTTGCTTCTAAGGTTTTTTTGGGGGGGTGAGGGAGGGATGTAGGCAGGCAGAGGGAGGTGATGTAGCAAGCGTAGCTGTGGCTATGTCACCTCCCTCTGCCTGTGTCAGTGTCAAAGGGAAGTGGAAGTGGAAGCGGAGGAAGCAGTAGCTGCAAGGCTTCAAAACCCTAAACCTACCACAAGCTGCCCAACGGCTTCTCAATGATGCTTCAAAACCTTTAGGGCAAGCGCTGCAGTTGTTCCTTTCTCCGTGCTTGGTGACCCGAGAGTTCCAGGTTGAGCAGTGTAGAGAATGGAATAGACACAGACGCAAGGGAGCAGAAGGCCGTAATTTGTTTGACTGAAGCGAAGGATTTAGGGTTTAGGAGACCACAAAGAAAATAGACAAACTCTGTCGTGGTGCAAACGAGAGAAGGCTCAATCCCTTGTCTCTTGTTGTCGTGAGTTCTAGTTCGATTTAGATCTAGGGTTGGAAGTGACCGGTTTTAGTCTTTACTTAGGATGCGGCTAAGGATATCAGAGGATGTTAGGTTTTTGGGAAACAGGGGTCCATGGTTTTGTTGCAGTCCAGACACCATTTCAAGGGGCAAAGAGGATTGCTTAGCCCGTGGATTTTAGAACTTCCAGTTCTGGTGTCACTCAAGGCCTCAAGGGATCCTTGGATTCTAAAAATCGAACTAACTGCCTGCATCAACAACAGCTATCTTGCCCGAGGCTCCTGAAAAGGACTATCAGATTCCTACAAAGTGTTTTAGGGTAAGCATTGCATTTAATAATGACACCATACATTCAAGTCTCTATATTTGTGTAGAGAAAGATTTGAATTTTGTCTCTCCGCTTATTGGCAAGTTTACTCTAGGTATGTTTTGAGAGTATTGTGCTGATACTTCCCTCCCACCGTTCGTCGGTGAAATGGAATTCTCAGTGTCGTAAAAGAAGACGGCGCGTCAAGCTCCTCAAATGCGTCCTTTTCAGAAAGTTCCGTAGCATCCCCTCGCGCTAAAACCCGCATTTCTCCAGAACCCGTTGCGACCCGATGTTGGTGGTCATCGTGTAAGCCTGGATGCGCGCCAGCCCGAACTCTTGGAAGCCTGCTTGCACAGCCACTTTCGTTGCCTGCGTGGCGATCCCCTTGCCTCAAAACTCCTTCGCCAATATGTAGCTCAAATTGCCACGGATAGCGTGGGCATTCACTCCCATGGTGAGCTAAATGGCGCCGGCTGGCACACCATTCACACAGATGAGTCGGTACCACGGGTGAGGCGCCACTGTCACGGCGAAGTAGCGCTCAAGCTCCACATCCGAGCGAAGACTGGCGTTCGGGGTGGTGGGTGAGTTAGAATGGTTCACTGCCTATTCCAATGCAAGAATTTGTGAACGTTTAGATGAATTTCATACCACGTTCAGCAGCCAGGATCGTTTTCGTATTATTTGATGGCAGATTGTTCCGATTTCTTTGTGGTCTGCTTAGTTTTCTTCGTGCCCATCAAGGAGTAATTCTTTTCATTAGACTGTACCTTGTCGACTTGAATTGAGAGTTTATGGCGTTCTACAGCCTTTCAAAACAAGTTCAGAGACCGACTTTAGTGTGAGGTATAATAACTTATACTGTATATCTTGTTCAACAGAACAGGACAAACTCTAGCAATTGCAGGATCCACTGGCTTGAATGTAATTTACTTCTTAGCGTCGACGCCGTTGGATAGAGCCTCCGTCAGAATTGCTCGATTTGTAGATGCAATCACTCATCGGAGTGTCTCAGGAGCGAGCACGCGTCGAAGGAGTGAAGATCGACACCCGTGTCGCGGGTACTCCTGCAGTGAGCTTGTGGAGGAAGGTTTGCAAGCATTTTCTGCCGCAAGTAGAGTTTTGAAACGGTTTTGGAGTTTATGCTTATGTAGTGGTGATGGAAGTCAGGTGCCCATTTGTCAATGCTGGTGTATTGCCAAAACGGCTTGAAAATGATTTCAAAGCTCTTTCTACAACCGCCTGTTATCTAGAGCATATTTGGTTTCGTTATCATACTCTCACCTAATCGTTGTGTACATGAAATACTATATTTTAGCGGAATCTTTTTCATGGAATGTTCTTGTTGCCATTTCTGAACCATCGGCGTCGTTCCCTGGATTGACAGAGAACATTTCGCCAGGCTTCGTGAAAGCAAGTTTTTCCAAACACAGCAACCTAGACACGAAACCTTGGCGGCAACATCTTACACCCGAGTGTGTGTCCCCAAACCTGGGTCCCAAGAGCTTGTACTGAAGGCCAAGAAGCACGTAACCTTGGCTACCCCGAATTCTAGAAGTGACGGTCCATTCGGAGCCCCCTGAAAAACTCCTGCTCATTGGAGTGGTAGTAGTAGTAGTACTAGTTTTAGTGGTGCTACTCCCAGCTTTGAGAATCAGTCCACTGCTTCCGAAAGCAACAGCCACAGTGACGACTCCAATGACGACCTAATTGCAAGGAGTTACGAGAGGTTTGAAGGGCGGAGTGAGGAAGGGGAGGGCTCTCCTGAAGGGTGCACAAGCTCGGATCAAGTGGATCCCAAGAAAGCCAAACGGTATTGACTACAACTCATTCAAAAAATTCCAAAGAATTTAAATTTTAGAATTTTAGAATTTTAGAATAGGATTGAGATCGGCCTCTTTTGTGCCGCTCGCTTTTAGATACTGATGCATGCAGAGAGGTGCAATACTGTTTGATGCAAGTCCTTTGGAAGAAAAGTTTAAGTTGGTTGTCAAAGTAGTTGAACGCGTCTTGTTGAACATCTTTGGTGTAGGTTCGAACTTGCACAAATATGAGGCTGTCAAATGGAATGAAGAATTAACCCAAAGAATGTTAGCCCTCGTTTAGCTGCGCATTTCTGTCTTGAGGTGAGAATCTTAGGCCTTGGTATTGCTCTGATGCAATGTTTTCTTCTATGAGTTGCTGGTATCATTAATTTGTGTTGCATCCAATCTGCAATCATACGTTACGATGCTTGGAGATTTACTCAATTGGGGAGGGTAAGCTTAGATATTGGGGTTGTTCATGTGAGATGTTGTGGTTTAGGTTTCTTGCTTTTCATGAGTTGCAATATCTGTTGCAGCTTTCTTTCAGTGTATGGGATTAGAAGATATTGCCAGTCATACATGATACTTTGTGTTTCTGTTGAAGTCAAGTTTTGAAGCTTGTTGTGTTCATTAAACATTGTTGATGCAACAAGTTGTCTTGATGAAATTTTGTCATTTTAAGTTGGCAAGACTATTGTGGTGCAGGACAACAATAAGTTGCGGTGAATTTGGAGACGATTGTGAACGACTTGGTGTGAAGATTCCGCTTGCTATTCACTGTATTATTCTTAGTTCAAAAAGGCCATGACCGTGGTTAGTGGCCACCAAATTAAAGTACTTCATTGAGTTTTGTTAGCCAGCTTTGCATTTAGTCTTAAGGTAAGAGGTTCTCAATGCACCCATTTGAGAGCTGAAATTGAATTTAGACAGGCCAAACTTCTCAAAAGGTAGATGGAAGTGACATCTCACACATGCCTACGTCATGAAATGTAAACTATTTGTATATTCTTGATATTGTTTATACAAAAAATTTCAATATTTGTACTAAGGATTGTGGATGACATAATATTCCAATACCTTGAGTGTTTGTTTGTTGTATGATATTGAGTACATTTTTTAATTGAATTTTGTGAATAGTGAATGAATTCCTCACAATCTTGGATGATGGTTACAAAAAAAAATTCTAAAAAAATTTGTGTTTACATAAAAAGAGGAAAAAATATGGCATTTAACAATGTATTAGCAATTTGGAAGTTATGACATGAGTCATAAAAAGTACCAAATTAAAGTTAAGAGTAAAATTGAAAATATAAAAGTTATTATTCATTTTTATTAAATTGCAATTTCAATGTAATTTTAAAGATGACTTTGATTGTATTGATGGTCCTTTGTAGTCCATTCAAGTTTATGATTTTAACTTCAAAGTTATTGTAATATTGATAAAATCTTCTTACTTTGGTGCAGGTGAAGTGTTTGGAGGTGTAAACTTCATCATCCTATGTGTTGAATTTATACAACATTGGAATTAGGTAAGTTGTTCATATTTGAAATGCTTTTTTATTTGATTTCATCAATTATGTATTTGTGATTTGGTAACAACAGTGTATATTTACACTTTTTTGTGCTTCCCAAAAAGGTTGTACTATCTTAGTGATTTAGCATCACATTCGATTTCTTTGTAATTATTTGTGATTGTTTGTATTTGGTGAGTCAACCTTAGTAAATAGTTTTTTTAATTTCTAAATCCAAAATATTGCTTGTTGTTTAGAAGACTTGACCTCAATTATGCAAATTTGGTTTAGGCTAGTTGTTGTATTCCAAACTATATATTTAAAACTTTAAAAGCTTGACAATTTGAAGTAAATGTAAAAGACTTTATAATTTTAAAAGAATTGTTGGAGAATGCCTCCGCATTGGCTTTAAATAAAGGCCCTGACTTTAATTTATTAAACCAGGGTTGGATGTTAAAGCCGTTTTCTACTGGATAAAGGTAGGGTGTTTATTTATTAAACCTCTATTGGATGCCACGTGGTTAATTTGCGCTTTTGGGTTCATGGCTTCTTCCAATGATTGTTAAAAAAGAAAGTTAATTGAATAATTTAACATTTTAATTTTGAATGCTAGTTGTTGTATTCCAAACTATATATTTAAAACTTTAAAAGCTTGACAATTTGAAGTAAATGTAAAAGACTTTATAATTTTAAAAGAATTGTTGGAGAATGCCTCCGCATTGGCTTTAAATAAAGGCCCTGACTTTAATTTATTAAACCAGGGTTGGATGTTAAAGCCGTTTTCTACTGGATAAAGGTAGGGTGTTTATTTATTAAACCTCTATTGGATGCCACGTGGTTAATTTGCGCTTTTGGGTTCATGGCTTCTTCCAATGATTGTTAAAAAAGGAAGTTAATTGAATAATTTAACATTTTAATTTTAAAATGATAGGTTAATTTTTAGAGTATGAGTTTTGAAATTTAAAGAACTAATTATCAAATTAATATTTAACCCCTAGAAGACCGGCATGCATTTTTTGGTTGTATAGAAATTTTGGCCAGGTATGTGTAACTAGAGATTTCTCTATTTTAAGCTAAAATTTTAATAAAAGGTGGGCACAAGGAGTATCTTTCATATGCACTAAATTTTAGCACATTTAAAAATAGTAGTCAAAAGTTATGGCCAAATATGTTACTTTTTTTTGTAACTGGGCAGTTTGGACAGCAAAAAAAATTTGGCAAAATTTTTTTATTTTTTGTTTAATATTTTTTTGAATATTTGAAAATTTGAATTAAAGTGGGAATGACCAGCCTGTGACCCAACTTGTGTGAGTGAGCTGGAATGTTGCCCAGTTTAAGGGTGCAAACATGGCTCCTTGACTTTACAAAAGAATTTTTGGGTTGCAAGGTTGGTTGCTCATTCACTCACATACCAATTAGCATCAGGTTAGACACCCATGAGGGTTTTTTCAATTGAATAAGTAAATTAATTGAGAACGTTAAAGCATCCTAGTCTAAACAACAATTTGAATTTATATTTGGCACAGTAGAAAATCCAGTGGCATTCTTGTAGAGAATATAAAGCCTGTTGTCATTTGAATTTAGATTTGGTGCAATAGAAATTCCAATGGCATTTCTACACAGAATGTAAAGCTTGCTCTCATGGCTACAATAGTTCAAAATTGGAAGTTTGCATAATGAGAGCACTACATCATGCCGGATCCTAAAACCAAAACAATGTAAAGTCTTCTACTCTTAAACTACAGTAGTTCAAAATCTGAAGTTTGCACAATGAGAAAACTTTGTCATGCCGAACCTTGAACCAAAAGAACAGATATGCTATAGTAGCCATGGATGTTGTAGTAGCCATGAACAAGGCAAGAACAAGTGCAAGGCTTATATGAACAAAATGGACACTGAACTAAGTATCCCACTTCCAAACAATGCAATCTCCAAACCATAAGTAGCAAGAACACTAAGGCTTGGACATCTATGGTCCATTATAATCAGCTTCGCCGTCTATGATGAATTGGAAGTCTGTGCTGAATTGGAAAAAGGATGCCATGCCGGACATGAATTGAGGTGCTGAATCAGAAGAGGTGTCATCATCTATGAGGGAGCCCATATTTGAGCTCTGGATCTCATCCTCCTGCAATCCACCTTGTCCCACTTGCTCAAGCTGGTTCTCAAAGCCCAAACTCAAATCTCTCCCTGAATCCACATTTGATGGATAGTTAACTTCTTGGTCGGAGTAGTACACATTGTCCTCCTCAGGCCAGTCATCCCACTCATTTTGAAAAGGTTTGCAAATCTTAAAGTGGTAACCATTTTCAGCCATCTCTGCCAGAAACGCAACGCCAGAGTATAATTCCATTTTCCGGAATTCCCTATTCGTTGCCTTTGTCCAATGTAACTCCTCACCATTGGCTTTATCTAGCAGAGCCCTCACGTCATCTCCACCAAAGAAAGGGAGCTTCCCCTTTGTCCGCTCTACTTCACTATCAACCCCTTTCAGATAATTACGTAGTTGAGACTTGGTTTTAGGTAGGCATGCCATATTAACAATAGTCTATCCAACAGCATTCAACTCAACAACAAACAAGCACAAACATTCCCGAAATAAGTGAGAACTGCAAATGAGGAGTTTTTGTTCGCCAGTAGTTATGGAACCTCTATTCTAACCTCTCAATCCCAAAGTCTCCTCAAAGGACACTTAGGATTTTAGGCAAGCACGTGTAACCTGAAATTTTGATTTGATTTGATTTTTTGAAATTTTCTTTGAAGATAGGGAATCAAATTAGCTTTCCAGTGGTATAGTTTTTTTTCAATTGGTGCCTAGGAGCAAGAATTTTGCCATTTGAAGTCTTAAAAGCAATTCACTGAGCAAAAAAAAAAGAGGAAAAAAATTATTTTTATTTTTATTTTTAATTTTTTCTTGAAAGATTATGTTTTTGTCTATGTTTGAAGCTTTGGTTCATTCTATTTAAACTAAAAATGAGAAAGTAATGTATAATCTTGTTTTTAGGGCAATCTAAGCATTTTCTCCAAAAAACAACTTATAAAATAATTTTTGGATGCAAATTTAAAATTCTTTGAAATATGTTTTTGGCATGGTCAAGTTTGTTTTTAAAAACAATCCCACCATTGGAAATATGGTCTTTCAATTCCATCTTAGAGCTATTAAGAATTTAGTGTTTTGTTCAAACTTGGACCTACTTCTACTTAACAATTTTTTTATATGTGAAAATTAAGTTTTGATATCCTGAATTTTTTTCCTAGACTCTCAATTCAAATGTTCAACATAAAAAATGTGAACTTTATGGCGTGTACTTCAACAGGCTTGTGTTAAAAACAAAGAAAAGAAAAGAAAAGAAATCTACTAGGGTCACTGCCAAATCTATAGGCTCCACACCTTCAAATCTTTGACGCGAGCGCTATTGGAGATTGATTTTTTCTTGGCGGCTCCGGCCATCTTAAAATTCCATAGGCAGGGTGGTTTGGGTGGATTGCAAAAGGTCAATGGTCAAAGTGCGCATCCCTCATGCGTGTACGCATGATGCTAAATCCTTCATTTGAAGTGGGCCAAGAAAGTTGGATTTTCCTCGGGGGAAAACACAAGAATTTTTGGTTTTTTGCAAAACTCATTTTCTACAAATCTTACATTTATATTTGCAACAAAAAATCCCAAATAATTAGCTCTAAAGAAGTCTAGAGCATACTCTAGGCACAGCTCAAAATATATATAGCATTTGTATAATCTAACATATTGATCAATACGCTTGAATATGTAGCGTTGGGAATCCATATAACCACATTAGATATGTTGAAAGTTCATAAGTTGGTGGTCTACATTATTTTTGCATCTTCAAGCTTTATGAATAAATATTGATTCAAAGAGGTTTATTATTGCATATTATACTAACTAAGGGCTATTTCACACTATGGCTGGAGTCATGAAGGTTGTTTTGTAGGACTCCTTGCTGGCACTTGTTGTTCATGGTGTGCACATTCAGTGGATAGGGTGGGACAACTTAACTCCCCAAAATTCCAATGCCCAGCTTCCAATCACCTTGGCCAATTTTGATGCAATTTATTGAACTTGTAGAAGGAGGCAAGATGTCCTAGATGAGATGGTAGAGGGGGTAGCACACATCCTTGAGACCATCATTATTTTAAATAATAGTTAAATTAAACAAAATTAATATTACAAACAAACAAAATAGAAGTGCACTGGATAAATGTCACCTGGCAAAAGGCATAAAAGTATTCTATAATTTTTAAATTGAATTTTTTATTTTTTATTTTTTATTTTTATAATTATTATTTTTCTTTTTTTCTATTTTTCATTTCTATATGCAATACATACATATGCAATTTGTTGGATAAATTTTTGAGAGTAATTAAACAATGAAGTCATCCATCGGACACTTTTGGTCTTCAGTATTCTTCAAGGGTTAAGGAACATTCCATATGTACCTTGGATCAAAATATTTTTAAGAAAAAAGAGATATCTAACATGTAGTCAAAAGCCTTAACAACATCCTAAGTATTAGAATGCAAATGGGGCTAGTAGATGTAAACGGTCCCACTTTAATCTGGCAATCATATTGAAGGAGTATTTAAAATTTCAAGGATGCAAAGATGCAAGGATCACATTGAAAAAGGGAGCAAGGACTACAATAGGACTTGAGGCTTTTTCAATTGGTTCGAGGTACCTTGCTCAAAAAGCAATCATGAACCAAAGATATGTCTTGTTTTCTTCAATGTACTAGTAATGTACTTGGACATTTTAAGAGGTGGTTACTTTTAGTGACCACTGCATTTTAACTTCAAAAATTCATACCTAATTTCATGGAGGTCCTCAAAATATGAAACAAGGGTGTGAGGATGTGAAGACCTTGTTCTTCGTCTGCAATTCTATGACCGATTCAGCCTAAAACAAGGAACTTGCTGATTATTCCTCTGCTTCATAGCACTAGAAGGAGGCCCTGTTTTTTTGGACTTTACCATGAAATAAGGTTGTTTTTTATAACATAAGCTAAGAAGAAGGATTTCGGTCATGGGAGGTTGAATTCATTTCCATATTGCTGCAAACATGTGGATGAGTGGGTGAAAACAACCGACCTTCTGTCATGTCCGACATCCATATTTCACATAACATTAGGAAAATAAAATGACGTTTTCCAAAACGCCCCAAACAACAGGACTATGTCACGTCAGCTTGAGGTTTTGTTTAAGTACTGCAAATTAGCATGAGGTGGTGTAAAACACTAACCATGCATGAAAAACACATATGAAGGTCAGGTCCTTTGCATCCTTTCACCAAGGAAATGAAAGGATGGATGAAAAAGTTAAGTTTGCGCTGTAATTTCCATTCCTTTGCCAATATAGAGAAAATGTCATTGAAGAGGGAAAAAAAACAATGTGAAATGCGTTTCATTGTACATGAAATCCATTAAACAGTGTGAACCTTTTTTGCGTGTATTTTCCACTTTTTTGAAATCAGGTCCTTAGTTTTAGAAGGATTCTTTATCCAATGCATCTATTATTTAATCCATCCTTCTCTCATTGCAGTGACTCCATCCCCGCATTCACCTGCAACTATTAAAAAAAAAGTGAAAGCTACAAATTGAAAGCAACTTTTCATTCCATTGAGTTTGATACCACCTTCCATGCATTCTCTATGGAGCAATTGTACATATTTTCTTTTGAAAATGAAAAATAATTACAAATTATTCTTTCTATGTATTTGTTTTTTAACACTTATACAATCAATATTGATTCAAAAAGTTTGCAAAAAGTTTCAAAAAAATTGTCCAACTTTGAATGCTAATATCTTCCAATCCATACGGTCAAATTTGATGAAATTTCTACCACATTATCTCAAACAAGTGAAGTACAAGATACTACGGCTAGATTCTTAAAAAAATGTTTTTTTTGCTTTTTTGGATGAATGTAGTAGAAATGGCAGCTTTCTATGGTTTTCGACATTTATTATACCACTTGTATAAATGTGATCAAATTTTTAACTTTTCAATTTTCAAAAAATTTAAAGATAACATGAATCAAATTCTACTCAATTAGCCACAGTTGTAGTTTGTATCATCTCAAATCACTTGTACAAACAACAATTGCTTTTCAATTGAAATAAAATCCGACTTTGCCCAATATACAACTTTTATGTTTGTAATTTTGAATTCATTCACATGAATATAGCATGATCATCAAATGCAAAAAACAAGAAATATAAACAAATTTGTGACGTAGTGTCACCAAAATTTATGCCTAAACCAATTGTCTGCAAGTCCAAGCACTAGCAAAACCCAATTGAAGGTGATTTTCATAATTAGCTCCCAAGTCCCTAAAATTGAACGCTCATAAATGTGCTCAATCTTTAAATGTAATGTAACATTGCATTAATGGAGATAATGTACTGTATAGTCACACTACCAACATTCCGCTACCTGGTACGAAAACGTTGTCTAAAATGGGCATGCTATGATGCTCGAGGTACTTAGGCCAAAGAAAACAACGACCTGCAAACTCAAATCCTACAAGTCAAAAGCACAATATTTACAACTTCAAAATAAAAAATTATTGGATTTCCAATAAAAAATTATATTCAATTCTTCCCAAATGGTTAGGTTTCATCTTTCAAACATCTTATAGAAAATCCTTAGATTCTGCAATTTGTTGCTTTCTAGAATATATTGAAGAAAAAGTTGGGGTATATATAAAAATTCTCAAAAGAAATTTATATTTATACTTTAAAAAAATGTAAGTAGAATGAGATAAGGTTTGCTTCAAAACACTATATTATTAGGAATTTAGATATGGAATTGAAAAATTTTAACTCTAATGGATGTAATGTTGTATTAACCAATTTACATTTTCTCCCTATTTTTGAATTTCTTTCTAGAATATTGGAATTTGAATGACATGTAGTTTTTTATATAAGTAGTGTGTGTGTATATATATATATGGGGCGGGTGGTGTGGTGTGGTGTTGTGTGTGTGTGTGTATGTGTGTGTGTGTGTGTATGGGTACATGTATGTGGGTATATATGTCTGTGTTAATGCAGTACAAACTTTTTATCTAGGAAGAAAGTGAAATTTTTGAATTGCCTATGATTTAGAGTCAAAGAGTAAGTGAAGTTGTTTTTTGAAGTTTTGACATTAATTATTTCACATAAATGAGAAGCTAAATGATCAAAACAACACTTCAAAGGACTTTAATCATGATAAAAAATAAATATGACCATTGGAACAATTAGAAATTATTAATCACAAAGTTCTTAATGTGTTTTAAGATTGAGTGCACTACAAGAGAAAGGGGTGTATTTAGGATGATAGATTAGTATGAGATTGCTGAAATTTGTTTCAATGTTCCTAATAGGTCACGTTGAATATAGAAAATGAATAAAGTGAAGTATTGAAATACTTATCGGTCATCACTTCTTTAACGATCGGCTGCTCTGCTAACTACCCAGCGCACACGCCAGTTTAACGCCACGCCATCCGCCATCCACCTGGCCAAGTGGCAAATTGCCACAGGCTGATCCCAAATTTCCTGGTGGTTGGCATTGGTTGAGGAGCTCCCCCACACACTTGAGCTTATCCTACTGCCCCACGCCATGGAAAAAAACACAGATGCGCTGAAAACAATTTTAAAAACATACTAGTGTGCCGTTGCTACAACCAAAATATAAGCAATAGAAATTTTTTAATTTGAAATTTGAAAATAAATGTGTAATGCACAAAGGAGTGCAAGGGTTTTATTGCAGGGTGAGTTTGCGTACGAATAGAATAGAATATGAATAGAAAGCTTTATGTACAAAGGAATGCAAGGGCTTTGTTTTGTGGCGTTTGGACATGCAATGTAAAAATAATGTTTTTCTAAAATAGAAGATAATTTTACTTTGATTTTTTAATTTACAAAAATACATAATTTTCACACTGTAGGTCCAAACGCCACAAAAACTCGCACAAATAGAAAGCTCTATGCATGAAACAGTGCAAGGGCGTTACGACATGTGATGTGAAAGTTATGTTCATTACAAGATAAAAGATAATTTAATTCAATTTTTTATTTAAAAAAATTCTATAACTTTCACTCCTTAGGTCCAAACGCCAAAAATTGATGCAAATTAAAAAACTCTAGGTATGAAGAAATGCAAAAGGCTTTGCTTCATGGCATTTTTTTAACATGTCCGCACTGGTTCCATTTATTGGTGCAATCTTCATTGCTTGATGGATACCTCATTTGCATTTATATTTCATTAATCCCTAAAGGCCCCAAGTCCCCTCCGGGGACACTTGGGATTTCGAGCAGGCTTGTGCGACCTAAAATTTCGACCTGTTTGTTTAAAACTTTTTTTGAAGATAGGTGCCCAAAGATTTTTAGCTTTCCAGAAATATAATTTTTTTTTCAATCGGTGCCCGGGAAAAAAAGTTATGCTACCCAAAGTTAAAAAAGCCGTTCGTCGGGCAGAAAAAAAAAACTTTAAAAAATTGAATTTTTTTTTTTGATTTTTTTTCTCAAAGATCATGCTTTTGTCTATATTTGAAGCTTTGATTCATTCTAATTGGACCCAAAATGAGAAAGTTATGGACAATCTTGTTTTTCGGGCAATCTAAGCGTCTTCTTCGAAAAAACAACTTATAAAATTCATTTTTGAATGCAATTTTCGAAATTTTTCAAATTTTTTTTTTTGAAAAGGTTAAGTTTGTTTGCAAGAACAATCCCAAAATTGGGATTATGGTTTTTTAATTCCATCTAAGAGCTATTGAAGATTTAGTGTTTTGTTCAATTGTGGACCTACTTCTACTTAATAATTTTTTTATATGTGAAAATCAAGTTTTGACATTCTGAAATCTTTTTCCCCGGCTCTCAACTCAAATGCTCAACATAAAAAATTTTAACTTTATGGTGTGTAGTGCAAAAAAAATCCACAAATGGCCGTCAAAGTCATCTAAAATTGCAATCCAGAGTTGTGAAGTATAAGATCCTATGGTTAGATTCAAAAACAATTTTTTTTTTTGGTTTAGGGAGTGATTGCAGCAGAAATGGCAATTTTAAGTGTTTTTGGAGCCAGAAAATGCCTTGGGCCTTTAGGGGTTAATAAGCAAAATTAAGCAAAGTTCACAATATGGTCAAATTGACCTCATTAGCTAGGGGTCCATTAAAAAATATACTTTAAAACTTTAAAACAAATTCAAAAATGTATTGAATGCAAAAGTCAATTTCAATTACTATCTTCATTTGCAAGTATTAGGTATTGTCTTGCAATTTTAAAAGAAGGAATTTCCTTGATAATGGAAATTCCAATGAATTAAACAAGAAGCCTCAACATTTGACCACTTTATAAAAAAAAATTAATAGTCACGATACAAAATTAAACTGAACATGGTGGATCTCACATGGGAAAAAAAACGATCACTTATGGATTAAAAGATTATAATGTTTGATTGTGAGGGTGTTAAAATTTTGAAAGTGATTTCATGGGTGATTTTAAGTCTTCCTATCGTCTTTTGATATGCCAACTCTAAAAAATCAATACCATAAAAATTTGAACTCTAATTCTGGCATCTAAAATCTTTTTTTGAAAATATATGATTATGATTTTTTGTGTCCACAATTGTGTGCAAGGGTGTCCATTGCAAATCTTGATGTCCTAGTATTCAATTGAGCCTAAAGTATACATTACTTTGGAAAATAAATCGTATTAGAAATTTACTTAAAAAAATTGTAGAGTAGTAGATTTTGAGAAGCCGTCAATTGATTTGGGTTATGCATAGAAAGCTCTTGAACCTCTTATCTTTTTGGTGACCAATTTCTTCAATTTAACATGTGAAAAGAGTTTTGAAGGACTTCAAAACACTTTTACAGATTTAGGGTTTCCATTATCAAACATTATAGTCTTTAAGTCCATAAGTGGTATTGTGGTATTTCCTTGTTTGATGAGAGTTCTCAAATAATTATGTGTCCTTTGAAATTGTATGGTTATAATTTTTTTTTTAAATTATAAAACTTATTTCAATGTTTGTTTTTTGTTGAATTTAGAACGACTTTCCTTAGTGATCAGAAAAGGCCTACAATATTATAGAGATTAAGTAACCATTGAATTTCAAGTTCAAAAATTTGTAACTAATTCTATGAAGGTCCAAAATATATGAAACAACTTTGTGCACATGTCAATTCCATTTTACTTCCTACAAAGATGTACTAAGAAATTGTTTCAAGGAGTCTAGCTTCCTCCAAAAGGTAATGAATTCTTAAATGGTCGCTTCAACAACTAAAGAAATTAGTCTTTAATTTGTTTCCTAACTCTTATATGAAACAACATTGAAAAGAAACAACATTTCTGTACATCATGTACATTAGTATCTACAAGGATACCACAAAATGAATAAAAAGTAAAATTTGTCGTGCCTATCCCCACCACGCGATACAATTTCCGGGTGAGTTTTTACCCATATTTGATACCGTGCCACAATCTTGTTTGATACCCATGTGAAATTGATACCCTGTAAAATTAATAAAAATTAGTTCCATTTGGCAACAGACATGTAGTATCCAAATCAACATAATATGTTGCCTTTTCACCAACATTTGCATAGTTGACACCAATATGTGAAAACGGTCATTACAGTGCCCAAATGAACATAAAAGTGTTCATTTTTTGTTGATATGGACGCCATTTTCTAGTAGTATTAGCTATAAATGTTTTGGCTCAAGAGTTTGTTGACAGTTGCTTTTGGCCTATTTTTCTTGATGGTGTTGATCTAAAATGTTGGAAATCAAAATTTTACACCTTTTCGCATATGATTCTTAAAAACTAAGAAAAAAAAATTTGAAATATTAATACCTCCCAATCCCAAAACCATCATAAGTAACAAAAATGCCAAATCAATAGGCTCTACACCTTTGAATCTTTTACTACAGTGCTGTTGGAGATTGCTTTTCAATTGGCGGCTTCAGCCATCTTAAAAATCCATTGGTAGGGTGGTTTTGGCAGATTGAAAAAGGTCAGTGTTCAAAGTGTGCATCCCTCATGCATGTATGCATGATGCTAAGTCCTTCATTTGAAGTGTGCTGAGCAATTTGGATTTTCCTTGGAAGAAAACATAAGAATTTTTTTGGTTTTGCAAAATTCATTTTTTGCAAATCCTACATTTATATTTGCAATCAAAAATCCCAAATAATTAGTTGTAGAGAGGTCTAAAGCGTATCCTAGACACGGCTCAAAATAGGAGTCTTTGTTCCACTTTTACCTTAGAAAACCCAGAATTTACCTTGCTAGGCCTATTTTGGATGTAAGATTATTTGGCTTGCCAATTGGCTCTTGAATATTACAATAGGGCCATGAAGTTGACTCCAACGTATGCAAAATTAGATTACAATTGAATCCACATTCAATTAGAAAAAATGTTGAATCAAACAATAATAAGTCTTTGCTTTATAAGAGCAAAAATCTCCAATGAATATCACTTATAGTAGAGTTCCTTTGTACAACTTTATGTCTTGCCACATCATTTCAATATTCCTTTTATCCTAATGCATAAAATTGGACATGTCAATGCCAGTTCCTGTTACATCTTAATTGAAAGTTAAAACAATTAAAAAATTGCAAAAAATTCTAAAAGTGTCCAATGGTCTTACATTTTGTAGTTAGGTGTTTTGTCTTCTATAGAAAATACATACTTATTATAAAAACAAAATGAACACCCCGTACTAAAGAATTGTTGAAGATTTTGTATATTGGGGTTCTTTAATCCCTAAATGCGAGAACTATGTTTTGGGGGAAGATAGCAATTTTGGATAGCTGACTACAAAAGGAGTTTTTGTTTCTTTTCTTTGAAAATTATATACAATGTTTGCCAAAGGAGAAGCTTTAAGGCCCAATTGTTTTCATAACTTTTGACTATGTGGTTAAAAAGTTATTGCATGATGTATGTTTTTCAATGCTTGGTGGGTAGGCTGGGCAATCCAAAAGTCTTCTTTAAAAAAAACTTTTTTAAAATGCAAAAACTTGAAATTGAATCTTTAGATTTACGTACACATGGGAAGCTTTAAATGACTTTAGTTTGATAAATGGCTTGAAAGTTATGACAAGTTTTAGTTTATGGCTAGATATAGTTTTCAAAGATTCAATATTACCCACAAAGTAAAGTTCTTCATAACATTCAATGCATTTATCAAAATGAAGTGATGCAAAGCTTCCCACATGTATATAAATCTAAAGAATCAATTTCAAATTTTGGCTTTTTAGAAAAGGGATTTTTGAAGAAGTTTGTTGGGCTACCCACCCTAAACCGCCAAGCAATGAAAACCACATATCATGCAGAAACTTTTTAACCACATTGTCAATTCACATGAAAACTATTGGGCCTCAAAGCCACTCTTTAGGCACACGTTATGTGAAATTTTCAAAGAATAAAAAAGAAAACTCCTAAAACTTTATAGTGAGCTGCCCAAAATCACAATGTTTCTTGCCCAAAAACACACTTCTTGCATTTAAAGGTGTTAGATCTTCGACATCATCTACCTCTTCATTCACAAAATTGTCCAATTCACAACACATACATCATCATTCCCAAATGAACTGCGGTAAACTAACCTTTTAGGTTTGTTCATCCTCCGTTTAATCCCTAGGAAATACAAAGTAAAAAATAGTGAATTTTTTTTATACATCGCTTTCATGAAAATACCCTGAAATTAGCTCATGTATGCCATTTGCTAACATCCTAAAGGGGTTAAGTAACTACAAAATGATCATGAGCTTGGAGTTGAAGCAAGGGAGAATTCTTGTACTTGTTTGTTGAAGACATACAAGAGTACGAAATACACTAAAAACTTGTTATCTATAGGAAAAATAAGACTTATCCTAGAACTTAGAAGGTCTTGGTTCCAAGTTAGATTTATATTGAATACAACATTTGTATCATCTAATATATTGATCAACACCCTTAATAGCATCAAGAAACCATACAACCATGATAGACATGTTGAAAGTTTATAAGTTGATGATCTACATCATTTTTATATCTTCAAGCTTTATGAAAGAATATTGATCCAAGGAAATTTAGTATTGCAAATCATACTTGCTAGCAATAGTCAATGATTTCAAACATCTCTTACTACAATCATGTGGCCTTTCCCTTGTAAGAATGATGGTGCACAATAAATACATTAACCACCAGTAGACTGGACATATGTAGCCAAATTTAGATGTGTGATAATATGTGTTTTTAAAGGTGATTGTAAAAAACACCTACCAATTTTGTTGCGTTTTACAATACTCATTTTTTTTCTTCTGGAGTACCTTAAAAATTGAAAAGATAATTTAAAAAAAAACTTAAAAATATGATCAATGTTTATACCTATAAGATGAAGGTTTAGGGTAGGAAGATCATGGAAAAACTCTCTAAGTAGGAGAACTAGAAAAGTGCCAAATCTCATGAAAATATATTTTTCATGTATTAATTAGTAAAAAATAGGAAAAATAATTAAATGATGAAAATAAAACCTGGCCATTTGTAACAACTCTATGGAGATGGTCATTCACCAAAAGAAGCACCAAAATAATGTCTTACATGTTCTGAAATGTACTTTGAATGAAGTTCACTTTGTAGACTTTTATACCACATGAAATTGAGTATTTTTAAAAATCCTTCTGACAATATCTAGAAATATACTTGAAGACCATCTTCTCCAAATTTCAGCTCAAAATTCTTTTTTATGGGTACTCCATAATACTACCTCCCCCCCCAAAAAAATTTTTGCAAGTGTGATGTAAATTGGGGGCTCTTTCTAGATAGTAAAACAAAATTATTTTTTTTTGAAAAATCAGGTAAAGTAAATAGTAGCTATGTCTGCTATGAGTACTTTGGCTATGAATTTTGAGCCATTTGGAAGTAGAATGCAAAAGTTATGGCCAAAAAACTAATGGGCGCTTGAGGTGTGACACAAAATAGTACAATTTTTTTTTGCAATCACCTTTAACAACTCCTATGAAATTTTACAATCAAGAAAATGTGGAGCATGTTAATTAGAAATTATACATGCAGCTAAAACCTCAAAAAGAATACCAAATCTTAACCAAATGAATTTATAGTCATTAACCTTTGAGAATTTATCAAAATCACAATTTCTTTTAAACTACTTCAAGTTTTTAATGATTAGTCAAGGGTATAGGGTTCCTCTACAAAAAATGAATTGGGCGATGAAAAATATCCAAAATAGTTTTAGAATCTTGAAATTATAAGTCTTCTAACATTAATAAAATATTGACTATTTTTATTCATTTCCATATTATAAGAATTTGACTATATAAATCTTGTTTTAAAATGATTAAAACAAAAGTTCTTCTCATTAACAATAAAATTGGCAAAAAATATTTTAAGAAAAATTGATTTCATTATTGAAAAGGTCATTTGTAATAGAATTATTTCTTAAATGCTTGTGAGTTTGGCAGTTTGTCTTACCATGCATATTTGCATGGTTTAATAGTCAAGCACAATATTTTTGCTCCAACTTGCTCTTGGCACAAAGCCTTTGCCATAGCAACTTCATTATGGCATGCTTGTTCTTCCTTGTGAGTTCAAAGGCAAATTAGATCAAATTTCTTGTTTTGGCCATATAATCCCTAAGTTTTGGAGTTTGGATTTAGCCCCTAAAGTACCATGGCCTTTTTTCTCCCAAAAACCACTCAAAATTGCCAATCCAATTGCAAAGGGTGAAAAAATCTAAAAATTGTTTTTTCTTTCACTTCTAACCATAGGATTTTACACCTAACTAGTATAAGAATTTGGGGAAATTTTATTAGAATTTTTGACATCATTGATTGCAAGATATTTTCATTTAAAGTAAAGAAATCAAATTTTTTGGTACATTGAGAGACCATATTTTTTGACTTTGAACCTTTTAAACTTAAATTTTTTGCACTGCAAAGTTTTGAGCTTTAAATCTTTGTGATAGGAAATTCAGTTGAGAATCTATGAAAAAAAACATATCAAAAATAGCTTAATTTTGTTGTTTAGAAAATTGTTAAATAGAAGTAGATATGAGATAGAAGGAAAATCTAAATTATTAATATCTTTAAGATGAAATTAAAATGCACTAATCCCAATGGTGACATTGTTTTACTAAGCAAATTAAACCATGTAGAACATTTGTTTCTAAAAATTTGAAAGAATTGCATTAAAAAATGAATCCTCCAAGTTATTTTTTCAGAAGATAGTTTAATTGCCCCCCAAAAATTGTCCATGACTTTCTCATAACAAATACAAGTGGAATGAATGAAAGGTTTTTAGATAGATAAAAATATAATCTATAAGAAAAAAAAAATTTAATTTTAGATTAAAATTTTACCTTTCTCTTGTTTTAAGCTTCTTTGGCATAACTTTTGCTTCCAAGAACCAAAGGAAATTACTTTAGTTTCCTATGAAGCTCTTCATTTTTTCTATCTTCAAAAAAGTTTTAAAAAATCAAGAGAAAAATTCAGCACTGGTACTTGCCCAAAATCCCATTTGTTCCCCAAAGGAACAATGGTTCTCTAGAGTTTAAATTACATTTTACAACTTTTAAAGAAAAACAAGCACTTGTACAATGCTGAATAGTGCACCTTTGACTGTTAAAAAAGAGGCTTGGCTTTGGCTTGACTTTGGCTTGGCTTTTTCACCATACCTGCTCGTTGTGAATGTTATAGTATTTTGAATGAGTTTAACTTTATTTGCATAGTTCAAGGCTGCTTTTTTAGTGTTCAGAATATTGGTCTCAATTGGGAGTCTGACGTCAATGGTGATGTACTTGTAGGCCTTGCAGTGTTATCCAATAGCCCCTTTACAGTTGCAGGTTTAGGGTCTGCAGGTTGTTTGCTTTGAAATTTAGCCTCATAGTAGAGCCAGCCCACATACAAAAACGTGGTTGTCCAAATGCTCTCCTTGCTGCTACAGTTGGCATAATTTTTTCGTTTCCATACTTGCTGTGAATTTCCCAAAATTGCCTTACAATTAACCAATTCTCACTATAAGAAAACATTGTTTTTTGTGATGTTAGAGCAAAACGTTCATGTTTTGTAAAACAAGAGCCTGTTAGAGATTCAGAGGAGGTGGAAGCCAGAATTGTTGGAAATGTTGGTCAAATCACTCGGATGTCGCTCAAAAAAACATGTAAAACAGGTTAACCCTGGAGCGCTCCGACGTCCATTTTCTGGACAATGAACAGATTCAGATCCTTGTTTCTGTCTCATTCCTGCTTGGATGAAAGTCATCCTAATTTTTGGTGATACCTTATCAAGTTGTTGTCCTATCCATCGGTTTGATTTGTTGTTACTAGAATATATACATTTCTAAAATTACAAATGTGGAAGTATGTCAAGTGGTCAATTTGCATTGACTTTAGTTCAAAACTAGATGTGCAAAAATGAGGTCAAAGATGTAAAGGTCACAAAAATTTCAAAAAATCACCATATGAAGAGAACCTTATTTCAAATCCATTCCAACAAGTTTTACTCAAAAAATGATAATATTTTACTTGTAGTTGAATTTAGAAGGAATTCTGAAATTTTCTTTTCAAAATTTATAAAAAAAAGATTGGTGATAGCATTAGTAGATCTAACCGTACGAATAGAATTTAAAAATCAAAATCTACAGTTTTCATTTGTATACCAATTCCAAAATATTCTTCCAAATTGTAGTTTATAATGGGTTTTCTCAAATCGTCAATTTTGGAGATGAATCCAGACGTTTAGGAGTTAAGACGTTCATGTTCAGAAAAACAGGCCGCAAAACATTCCTTCATTTTTTGCTTTGTCCAAAACAACAGGACTGAGCCACGTCAGCAAATGCTACTGGTTTACCACCGAGTAAGTTGGTGGAAGTTACTTTTTAAATAGGTAAAATGTGGACTACATCTGAAAAAAATAGGGAAAGGGCAGGTGATTCTCGTTATTCCCCAAAAAAACGTACGTTCGGATGAATGAGGTGTGCAATGCACATCGGATCTTACAGTACAGTTCAGAATGTATGAGCAAGCCTCTCGCAAATATCGTCAAAAGAATAATAGCATATTTTAAACCCTTCAATACGTGGCACCGCGATATATGACAACATTGTGCCTGTGTCGTGTACAAAACTGGAGTAACAGTTAACCCCTAAATGCCCAAGGCTTGTTCTGAGCCTCTTAGAATTTGCTCTAAATTGAAAAAAAAGTCAACATTTTGAGCCAACTAAAGACAACCTTTACGATTAACTCTAATATGTTTTAAAGAAAAAATATAGAGTGTTCTGAAATGAAGATATAGATATTTTAGGAAGATTTTTATTAATAAACATAATCAGTTTATAGGGACCATACAAGCATACAACTAAGGTTAGACCACTATTTCCCAATCAAAGACATATATCCAACATGTAGGGTGCAACTATTTCTAACCAAGACTGGAACACATAGATTTCCAAATGAAGCTTGGAATGTTTTTTTTCCTTCCCCTTCTCAAGGTTAGAACTAACAAAGTCATGACACATATCCCAAAGTGCACGGAAAATAGCAAGCAAGAGAATAGGAAATAAAAATTAGGAAAGTACATTAGTTCTCGAATGATTTGAATAAAAAAAACCTAGATATTGCTTTTGGATTTTGAGCACTTTTGGGCTCCTAAAATTTATAGTAATTTCAATTTTGTGAATAAAATTATGAAAAATATGCAATCCCCATATTTTTATTTTTTTAATAATTTTTTTTTGCATCGCCCTATACTAATCATAATTTATGTCATAGATTTGCTTAAGTGATTGGATGTGGGTGGTTTGACCTTATCTGTACTAAGGTAGTTTGCTTTTAAAGCGGCCTTTTTAAGCTTACCGAAGTCATCATTGACAGTAATACAATAGAACCTCTCTTAGTATATCCTCTCTTTGTGCATAATATGGTGGGCCCTAATTCAATCACTTTTTCTAAAAAGTAGTGGTTAGAGGCCATGTTAGTTAGTGACCATTATTACACCTCTCTAAATGCATAAACCTTTTTTAGTGCATAGTCCCCACACCATGTACTAAGAGAGGTTCTATTACAGATATTTCAAGCAACATGTCACACTTTCCTAGATAGGAGTTGCATTTATAGTTTCAATTCTGGAAATAAAATCACAAAAAATATACAATCTCCCATATTTCCTATCTTTTTATTTAAGAAAAAATTGCATCGCTTCATACTACTCTTGATCTCTGTCATAGAATTGTATAAGTAATCGAATGTGGGTGGTTTGACCTTATCTCCATTAAGGTAGTCTGCTCTTAAAGCGATCGTTTAAGCCTACCTAACTCATCATTGACAATAATATAATAGAACCTTTCTTACAATATCCTCTCTTAGTGCATAATATGCACAAAGAAGGTTAGTAGGTAAGCTCAATTTCAAGCACTTTTTCTAAAAAGTAGTTAGAGGTTACACTAGTTAGTGACCATTATTACACTTTTTCAAATGTATAAACCTCTCTTAATATATAATCCCAACACCATGTACTAAGAGAGGTTCTACTGTAGATATTTCAAGCAACATGTCAAGCTTTCCTAGATAGGAGTCGCATTTAGAATACGATCATTTTTCGAACACACTACCTTATCTTTAGTCCAAGCACTTAGAGAGTAGTACGGTACACCTTAGTCGCGACACTTGGAGGCAAAATAAGAGGATGTCCGATTGTATATCCAGTCCCAATGAATTCCACTTTAGGGTTTCCTCCATTGATCATACCGGCTTTTCAAAATGCATGATGGAAGCAGTGCAGTGACACCCAATCATAATGCAACACCAGGATCGATTACCTGTCGAGTTGCTTGGTGGTAGAAAATTGCACAATATTGCATTTTGTGATAACCATGCCTTTGATTGTCATAGATCACCTTGTCCGATTGTACCAAATGTGTCCAAATATCTAGAATTTCACCAAGCGTGAAATGGTCATCGGCGTCAGCAGCTTTGTACTACTAAACTTATTCAACACTTGGCGACTTTTATATTTTCTTATGTTGATTTTGCTAGTGTGAAAGTCAGGTAAGGGTTTGCAAAGATTCGCCATACACTAGAGAGCATCACTGATACGCATACAATCAACCGAATTCCAAATGCCCAGTCCTGGAAGGCTAGCCCTTGCGTATGAATGTGTGGATTGAGTATTCCCACTTAGAACTTCAGGTTTGCTATCCCAGCCTTTGCTTGTAGGCAATGAAAAGCTTCACAGACAAACCTCTGTTCCATTTGGGCCTCATTGGTGCCATGTCTCAACGAGCTTCGTTGAGTTCGTAGTCACCGCTACTCGCAATCGAGTGATCTTTGATGCTTGTAAGTGCCAGTTTTGCACAGACTCGCGTATCCATTTGTTAGGTCGCATTCTTGCAATGTACTTCTCACATTGTCCATGACTGAAGCTCCAACGTGCCGTCACCCTTTCGGAATTAGGATAAATCAGCCGAGTTCCAAAATTCAGTTCCATTAGACGCATTTCCAATGACCTTCATAAGTATCAACTCTTGATTGACAGGTTTTGACGGCAGGGCAGACGATGATGAACATAACGTGGCAAGAGGAGAACCTTGGGGTGCGTTAACCTTAAACCCTAAACTCCCGAGTTCCAACTCCCGAGCTGCCGTAGTCTGTTTGATATCTATTTTTTTTTTCCTTGTGTATAATTTTCTCATGCACTTGCAAGGTGGAAGGTTGTAGACCATTATACGTGACCCTATTTCTCCATTTTCTTTCTGAGATCAATGACCATAGACATTGAGTTGAGTCATGGTTACACCACTTGCTAGTAAATGTATCAATAGATGTTTTGGTGTTGGTAACGAGGCTTAGCGTGGGAGAGGGATGAGGTCCGTAACGGGTTTTAGAGTCCTCTTCGACGCGTGTGGGTTCTTTTGTAGTAAGAACTGGTAGCATCACAGAGAATCTTGCTAGAGAACATGGCTTTTGCATCAATTAGCCTTTGTGATGCGCAGAAATTATGGCAAAGATTTGTGTGAAATGCATTGTAGTTGCTGCTGACACTTTGTCCAATGCAGGGTGATTAGCATAAAGGATAGACGAAGAAGGAATAATTTCTTGCTGTTGGGAATGTCTACAGTCGGCCGCTAGTTTGTCAAGTAAGTTACGTATCCTTGTTGTGAATACATGTCTGAAATAAAGGATTTTTCACTACTGGCCCTTTGCCGAGCATCGTCATTTACAGAAATTGTGCTGACACTATGAAGAACTCAGGACATTGCGCCAATGGATTTCAAGTGATGGTTATCGATAGCGACTTCACTAGCAGAAACTTGTGTGAGTGGTGTAAATTAGACTACCACAACTATTTGAAATTGATGCAAGCCAAGCTTTGAAGGCGGAACTGTGCGATTTTGCAAGTTCTTTGCAAGGGTAAGCTACTCTACCTCCTGGCCTTATCAATTTGAGGTGAATGAGACAGTCTCACGCACTCATGCACATTTCCTTAACATTGGTGAAGCCAATCTATGTACTGGCTGGAGTGCCTTACTCTACACATGAAATGAGTTGCTGCAGATTGCACTTCACCTGCTGCAGCAGCTCCAAACAAATCCATGAATCCTTAGTACTAGTTAGCTTTCTTGGGACTTGGGGGCGAGAATTGTAATTGAACAAAAGGGACGGAAGGCATTTGCTCTTAAATAATAATCTGCTCGGGGGGGGGAGGGGGGTTCTTCTCAAAAATTCACCTTTCCATGGTACTATTTTTTTTGGGCATGGTTCGGCAAGGAACAATGCAATGCAATTCAGAGACAGAAAGCTGAGAGCAGAAACAGCTGAAAGGTAGCTCAAAAACTCGCAGTGATGGACTGAGGTTAGAGTGAAGTTAGAGCACGGAACTTCTTGCAGTGCAGCATGATATCCTTTCTGTCCAGCATGTGATCCTTTCTTTGCAGCAAAGTTAAATTTGAAGCTGTTTGCATACGTTGAGAGCTGTGGGTGTTGTGGGTTCTCTTTTTGCTTGGAGGTTTACTCAATTGGGGAGGGTAAGCTCAGATATTGGGGTTGTTCATGTGAGATGTTGTGGTTCAGGTTTCTTGCTTTTCATGAGTTGCAATATCTGTTGTAGCTTTCTTTCTGTATATGGGATTAGAAAATCTTAGAGATTGATACTTTCACATTTGAGGTTTCCCCTGACTACGTTCCAGTCCATGTCGTAGAAATATCGGTTTGTTTTCAGTTAAATTTCTTTCAAGAAATCAATCGATTCCAAATCTATTCTATGTTGAAGGACAGAGGAGTAGGAATGACCCTCGCTCGGACAAACAATGCGGATGATCAAACCCTAAGTGTGCCCTAGTTGAGTTAAATGATGATACATCAGGTTTGATACTTATATATCAGCTTGAGAGTGCAGTCTGTAGCACAGATGAGGTTGCATCTTGGTCAAAGTTGGGAGTCCTTGAACTGGATCAGGGACCCCAGTAATTTGCTCCTGCATCAGAACTTGCACCATTTGGATCACCAATAGCTCCTGATTCATCTTGCACTGGATCACCTTCCGACTTTAGAGTCTGAACTGGGTAGCCTCGATTTTTATATATACATTAGGGTTCTCTTGATCTCACAAAGTTTCGTTGACACGACAAGCATTGAGTCTAGTCTAGTATTGAAGCTTGATATTTTCACATTTGAGGTACATTCCAGTCCAATTTTCTGAAACTAAAGTCATTTGAAGTTGTTGATGTTGATGTCAAGCGCTCCAGTGCTTGGTGACCTGAGAGTTCCGGATTGAGCAATGTGAACAATCGAACAGACACAAACGCAAGGGAGCAAAAGGCCGTAATTTGTTTGATTGAAGCTAAGTATTAAGGCTCCTCACTTTGGTTGTGGTTGATGCAGGGAACTAGTGAGTGTTTTTTTCTCCCAGAACCTTAAGGGCTGAGCAATTTGGAGGGGGTTCCGAAATTAGGAGGAAATCATTTTCAGTTAACGGGGAGTAGAAGAGGGATTCATATGTGGAACTTTGGTGTGGACTGAATTGAACTTCTAGTCAATAAATTGGAAGCAGCAGACTTTGGAATTATTGATGCTGCAGGCCAAGATGGAGGTATAAAATCAAACAAGCAATGGGACAGACTTGAAAAATATTGCTAGTCATATATGATACTTTGTGTCTCTGCTGAAGTCAAGTTTTGAAGCTTGTTGTGTTCATTGGACGTTGTTGATGCGACAAGTTGTTTTGTGTAGTTGCGGTGAACTTGGAGAATGATTGTGGTCGACTTGGATGCAAAATTTCAGCTTGCTATTCACTGAGGTAGTACGACTGCGATGACTATTTAAGACTTTTGTAGGAGGTACACCATGACCTACACTCAATCTTTGCATTCACTTGATCAAATTAAAGTTCAATATGCACAACAATTTGTAGGTTGGTGATGGCAATGAACAAAGAGGCTTGATATGTTTTGATGAATTCTTGTTGTTTTAAGTTGGCAGGATTGTCATGGTGTGGGAGAACAGTAAGCTTTCCAATCAAATTTTCAGGTAAAAATGCTTTGAATGGGCTGAATTCTAAACCAATTTCAAGCATTTAGGTTTGAGCATTATTTGTTGCACATGTGAAAATGATCTTTTTATGACCGTCCTTGAATAATAGTCCTGTTGCATTTTTCAAAGCTTTGTTCTAAACTTGAGTGGGTTTAGGGTGTGTAGTTGCAATGAACTTGGAGAATGATTGTGGTCGACTTGGATGCAAAATTTCAGCTTGCTATTCACTGAGGTAGTGCAACTGCGATGACTATTTAAGACTTTTGTAGGAGGTACACTATGATCTACACTCAATCTTTGCATTCACTTGATCAAATTGAATTTAAATATGCACGACAATTTGTAGGTTGGCAATGGCGATGAACAAAGAGGCTTAATATGTTTTGATGAATTCTTGTTGTTTTAGGTTGGCAGGACTGTCGTGGTGTTGGAGAATAGTAAGTTGCGGTGAACTTGAAGACGATCGTAGTCGACTTGGATGCAAAATTTCAGCTTGCTATTCACTGTATTATTCTTAGTTCAAAAAGGCCATGACCGTGGTTAGTGGCCACCAAATTAAAGTACTTCATTGAGTTTTGTTAACCAACTTTGCATTTAGTGTTAAGGTAGGAGGTTCTTAATGCACCCATTTAAGAGTTGAAATTGAATTTGGATAGGCAAAACTTCTCGAAAGATAGATGGAAGTGGCATTTCACACATGCCTACATCATGAAATGTAAACTATTTGTATATTCTTGATATTGTTTATACAAAAAATTTCAATATTTGTACTAAGGATTGTGGATGACATAATATTCCAATACTATGAGTGTTTGTTTGTTGTATGATTTCTACAAATGTATGAAATTGCTACTGAGAAGAATTGATTTTATTAGACTTGTTCTATTGATGTTATTGTTTGAAAATGAAAGAGGGTTTTATTGCACAAAAAATGTGTTATAAAAAGCTATGCAAGCAAATATGGGAGATACCAGGAAGAAGGGGTGGAAAAATTCAAATTAGACATGTTTCATACAATAATGTCCACTTTGAGTGCCTCCAAGTAGATTGCAAAGAAGAGGGGCTTCAACAACTTCTTAAAGGACCAAGTGCACAATTTGCTTTATAATGCAAAAAATATACTAGAAAAAAATGGAAAAGCGTATTGACCGAGAGATGGAACCTTTAGTCAAGTAATTGAACAGCTGAATTCTTTGTTGCATAAATGGGTTAATATTTGAGGAACCAATAGGGATCTATAGGATGGTGGCAATCATAAGAGGGCTAAGCAGAGAGAAGAATTCAAATGTCTCACTTAATTGCCCTTCTTGATACCGCAAATGTCATTGCTCTTGACAAGGATGTGAAGAGGGGTGGATATGCAAGTATTTGAAGGGTTCACATTTTTTACGACTCTCAAAATATTAGATTGTTGGGAATTTGCGGCAAATTTGTCTCTTCATTATACAACAAAGTCCAACCTTGAAAATTAGAACATCAAAACAAGACAATGGTAGTAAAGATTGCTCATGCAAGTGAAGGGATGACACTTTGGAACGTTGGTGGTGGATGGATTCTAAAAATGCAGTTGCACAAGGTGTAGAGTTTGAGATTATTCTGCAAATGCAAAGAATTTTGGAAGAATATGCAGTTGCAAAAATAGCTCAATGGATTAATGGAGAGTGCATGGTACATACGTTGCAATCCAATTGAGAGTGAAAGCTCAGTAAAGTACTCCATACAAGATTTTTGAAAAGGTATTTCATCTGTATATGAACAGATGTTGTGATAAAGAATGTCATCAAAGCAGAGGATCATTATATATAATAACTGAATTCATCACAATGAGGGATTGATTACCTCAAGGGTACCAACTTGTGTAGCTCATATTGCATTAATAATGTATCCTTTTTATAATTTTTGGATTTATACAATGAAGTAAGGAAAAGGAAGGATACTCTAACCACTAAAGATGAAGAAGAGTTGAAACCACTTTCCACATTTTTACTTGGCCAATCCTTGATCCAAACTCCAAATGAGTTGATTTTTGTCTTGTTAGAAAGATAGCTTGTTTCTTTACATGTTCTCAAAATTTCAAGGTCTAATTTTAAGAAATGAGTGACCAATATAAGTTTTAGTCAAAAGTAATCTCAGCCGTCGCCAAAACTACCCTCCTCCTATACTACCCACTTCTAACACTAATAACTTTGATTCTACAAGATTCAAATCCTTTGAATCTTGTCTTATGAAAAGCTAACTTACTAACCTGAGTGTCCTAAAAATCTCAAAGCATTTGGATCTATTCTGTAGAACAAACTTGCAAAAATCTGAATACAAATTCAAAGGAAAATAAGGGTTGATAAACCCTCTTCATTTCACAAAGATACCTATTTGAATACAAAAGATCAACCTCCTATTTTGCATTGGTGTTAATTAACACCTCTCAATCCAAAATCCACCATAGCTAATACTTCTAAGCAACACACACCACACGTAGGAGCAAAAGAAGAAGAAGGATAAGATGAGAGAGAGAGAAACAACAGAGGAAAGGCTAAAAACAAGGAAAGGGTCCCTCATGACCCTTCTTCACCCCACAACCTCCCTTATCCACTAAGCCCTTCATCTACATGCTAGTATTAGTCTTCAACTTCACACCGCCCTCACTCTTCCTATTCTTCACATCCTTTTAAGTCTTCAATCTCCTACAAATCTTCAATCTCCAACTTGTCTTAAGATTTGCTTTAATCTCCATTACATTTTTTCTTCATTTTTTAATTTTTTTTGGACTCTTCTAATGCTATTTGCTATTTGATTTGTATTTCCCTTTTCCAATTAATTTCATTAAATTTTTTTTAACTATTCTTTTAATCTAATTAGTTAGACTTCATTGTTATGGGTATTCTTAAATTTTAGATATTTCCTTTTAATTTCTAAATTTCCTCTAATTACTACTTTAAAACATTAAGTACACTTTATTTCATACCAAAACACATTGAAAGGCTCACACATAACACATGGTTGGCCAATATCGCATGAGCATTTTCAAACAATGAATAAGTGTGGTAGTTCATTCTTGACATTTGTGACGCAATATGTAGATAGTAAGCCAATAGCACAATAGTGCAACAAGTAGTTAGAATAGTGGAGGAAATTTTGAAATGTAAGCCTTTAGATTTTTTTTTATATATATATATATTTATATACATGTACAAATTTGAGATGTTTATGATTATGTCTTAAAGTGCTTTTAAGAATGTGTTGATAAATTGTTAGCCATTAATTGCACAAAGTCTATTATATGAATTTCAGAACACATGTGAATGCCAAATACATGCCATTGGCTTGAGGGTTCTCCTCATACATGCCATGGCTGGGGTTCTCCTCAGCTTGAAGAAGTCTGGGACATGGAGGGCTTGGGCAAGCCATTAATTTCCCAAGCTCTATTGCCCAGAAATGGGCGGCGATGCTCTTAGAAAAGTAGGTACAGTGCTTGGGGAAAGTAAGTGGTTAGAGACTCGGATTCATTTATGATTCAACAATGACTTGACTGTGAAGTTTCAATGCTAGGGGACTCCCACATTCTAGGGAAGCAAAAGGGACCCCTCTATTTCTTACCGGGCCACTTGTGGCTGGTTGTATCTTATTTTTATTGGCAATGAAATTTAGTCTAATTTTATTTTTTATTTCTTTTGAAACAAATGAAACAGAATTTCATTGCTAAGGAAAGATACAAGATAGTTTAATTTGTTTCAAAAAAATGAAGGGGACCCCCCTAGTTGTCTGGCATTGCTTAACAATGTTATGTACTGTGCTGACCACTAGATCCCCATCTTGTCCTATCGTGCACAAATCAGTGCACATAGCAACTAGCTGACTTTGTATATTTATGGTTTGTTATGTGAGAATAAAGCTTTGTCTACCTACAATGCCCTATAATGTCAGGGAATACCTATCAAAATTGGGAAGCATTTAAAGAGACAGAGCAGTACAGGCGACTCGTGTGCTTGAAGCTTTGGGGCTTTTGTAGTTCCATCCATGTGCACCGTGGAGTATTTTTTTTGTTGAAACAAATGAAATGGAATTTCATTGCTAAATAAAGATACAATACCACCAGCCATAAGTGGCCCACACTCTTCATTTTGTCCACAATGAATCTGCGGGACGTACCTCCTCAATGCCCTCATAGAAGATGTTCAGAATTGGTCCAGCCACCATTCATAAGACATGAGACTACATTGATTCTTGTATTTGTCTAGACTAGGTACACCATATAAGTGAACACACCGGGCACATCCAAGCACTCTTCCCTTGCTTGTCCCCATTTCAAGCATTAGCACTTGTAGTCATGAATACCACGGTTGGAGAGGGTGCGTTCAGTAAGGCCTTACTGTTGGGTGAGAAGTACAAAGATGAGGTGATATCTTTAGCCAACAACTTCGGACCCTTCAAGCTACTTTTGGAGTCTGAAGAAGAGATGGAGAATCTAGAAACAAAGCATGGAACTAGTGATCGAATTGGTGGTGAGCTTGTTCCGCACTCTGAAGATGGATTTGAATTTATAGCGGGTGCTAGCTCGCTCGACTGCACGACTCCTTGCATGGGTGTGTTCAACAGTGTCTTGTTTTTAGATGAGAAGGATGAGGCCAAGCTTGTATCTTTAGATGATGTTTTTGAATCTTTTGAATTGGATATGTTATTGGAGTCCCAAGGGGTGATGGACAACAGCAGTGAGCACAAAACTAGACATCTGGTTCAAGATAAGCTTGCTGTACACACTGAAGATGAGAAGGGTGTAGGGATTGCAACCATATGCCAAGGGTTTCGACCTTTTGAACCAATCTGCTATCAGAGTTGGAAGGGGACGAAGATCACCACAGATTTGGGCAGTTAGTTCAAGATGAATTAACTCCACGCACTAAAGATTGGAAGGGCAAAGGGATTGCAACCGAGCCCTATTGCGTGGGCAAGGTGAAGAGCAACAAGGAAATACGAATTGGCAACAACCATCCAACACTGAAGCCCAAGCAAGAGCGTCATCAACCATACACATTAGCCTTGCGCTCAAAGGTGACTCCATCAAATTACAAAATGTCCTACTGTGAGCTTCTTTGCCTAGGTCCTAAGTGTAACTCAAGGTACAAAAGGCAGGCTCAGCACATTTCAGGAGCATTCAAAAGTACATCATCCTTGTCAACCCCAAGCATTTCCAGTAATGTTCAGGGTTCAAATAGACCACCAACTGGATCGCAGGTGTTGAAGCCTTACAATAGGTGATTAGTCTAGAAATGCTAGGTGAGGGTGTCCAAAAGGTGCCGAGATAGTGATTTGGGGTAACTTCATGTCATATAGGCACTCTACATTTGGAAGCTTTCAGTTAGATCATGGAGTCAATTTTCAAAAGGCTGGGGTTTAGGGTTTAGGGTTTAGGACATCTTCATTCACACATCCACTGATGTGCACGATCTTGTACAGTAGGCACTATCAAACTTGTTTTTTTCCCTTAAGTTTAAGGAAAAATCAACTCCTATACATGGGTATAAACATTTGCAAGCATGATCATTTCATTCTTTTTGTCTAACAATATTATCTTGGACCTAGAAAAGCAATGTGCAGTCTCTAATATGGTTGTTGAAGGGTCTCGTGTGTGAAGGCCTGAAGGATGAGCCTTAACCAAGCTTCAAAATCGAGTGACATCTACTTTCAATAGCAATTTTAAAGATGCATTGTTAGATGTTTGTTGAATAACAAAAATGGAGTTGATGTTCAAAGCAACGTTATAAATGCCAATTTCAAGACTGCATCTTGACGGTTTAATTAGTCAAACTTTTTTTCCACTCATTTTTCATTACTATTTCACATATTTCTTTTCAAATTCAATTAGAAATCACAAATGTAAAGAACTTTCATGTATTCAAAAATTATAGAATCATCCATAGCTTTAGTTTGGCAATTTGCTCTATTGGCTTAATTTGTTTGGCAGTCTTTTGATCAATAAGTGTCAAAACGATGTGATATAGGACATTCATGTTCATGAGGACACGCTAAAAAACATGCCAGCATTGTCTAAGACGTTCAAAAGAACTTGACCATGCCACATCAGCAAATGCTATAGTTTCTGCACTAGGTAACTTGAACAACTTCACTGTGAAGAAAGGTTAAACGTGGAGTCCAGCTACTGACCAGAGGAAAAGGGTAGCTGCTTTCAAAACCAAAACTAAGTATGGACGATGAATATGCAAAAGTGAATGAATTTATTTGTTGCTGTATCAATGAAGTTTAGAACGTCCATCCTGGATTTTTTGTATTGAATTAAAACAAGACCACACCTACTACTATTGTGTATATAATTATTGCATGCCAATGCTGAAGCTGCGGTGAATGAATGTATGGCATCATCTTTAGTTTAGACCGCCGTGTGTCCTGTGCCATGTGCTATTTGCTCATTTACAGTAACAGGTATAAAAACTCTTTAATTTTGTAATTTCTTAAAACTTTTAAATTCAATATCTTTTATGCACAAAAGAGTGCAATGCATTTGTTGTGGTAAGGTAGGAGGCTCATTTAGAACCGTTGTATAGACTTGTCTCGAATGGACATGAGGTGGTCTTTAAATGGACCTTCTATAGTCATTGAATGGATCAATAAAAAAAATTATTATTAATTACAAGAGCCAATTGTTGTCTTGCTTTTCCCATTTCTCTCTAGAATTTGCAAGCGAATGGTTTATGGAAGACATAGGGTCATAAATAGGGACCTATGACACATCTTGTTTGAAAATTCATAGGTAATTCAAAAAATGCTTCAAAAAAACAAAACAATTTGTATTGCAATTAGAATCTAATTTTTTTGTTTGGAAAATGAGCAAAAAATAATCCCAAACAAGAAGCCACATAAAAAAGGAGGACCAGCCCTTAGATGCTTGCTTTTAGAGCCTCCTACCTTATGAGAAGTTGCATCCTTAATACAAAAGCAAAGCTTGATACGTACATGAAAGGTTGCAGTGATTTTATTTTGTTGTGTATAGAATGTGAATGTCAAGGTTTTCCCAAAGTTAAAGGACATTTAATTTAATCTTTGAATTCACAAAAAAATTCAGCATTAAAATATTTCCAACATTTTTAGTCCTAAAGTTTGAAGGTCTTTTTTCCATGAAAAGCCACTCAAACCTGCCATTTCTATTGCAAAGAGTAAAAAACTTTTAAAGTTCTTTTTTTGTTATACTTAATCATAAGATTTTGCACTAGACTAGTCTATAAATGTGCAAAAGACAATTCAAAATTTTTGTCCTCATAGATTGCAAGATATTTGCATTTAAAGATAAGTTACAAATTTTTTGTCACCTTACTTGATTTGTTTTTTTGCCTTACAATTATCTTAACTTTGAACTTTGGCACTAATGATTTTAATTTTCTAATTCTTAATGCTAAAGAATTGAGTTGAAAATTGAGTGGTAAAAATTCAACAGAAGAATGTTTAATTTTCACTGATTAAAAACTTGTTGAAGAAATGCAAGTTCAAGATTGAAGCAAAAAATGAATTATTAAAAGCTCTCATATGGAATTAAAACACGCAATTATTCCAACGTTGAGATTGTTGATATAAGCAAACTAAAACCTTAACTAAAGCTTTATCTAACTTCTTTATTTTCAAATTGTAAAAATTGCATTCAAGAATGAATTATATTATTTATTATTTCAAAAATTTGCACAAGTATTCCCCAAACAAAGATTGTCCATAATTTTTTCATTGCTAGTCCAAATGAAATGAATCAAAGCTTCAAAGGTAGACAAAAATGTAATCCTTGAACAAAAAATTAAAAAATAAAATGAAACAATGATTTGTGTTTTTCTTGAATTGTCCCTAGAATTCTTTTTTGGATTTGAGTTGCCATAATTTCTGCTCTTGGGAACTGGTTGAAATAAATATTAAATTTCAAAAAGCTAATTTGATTTTTGATTAGTAGAAGAAGTTTCCAAAAATCATGTCAAAATTTGAGATTATACAAGCCTAACCAAATTTCTAAGAGTCCCCCGTAGGGACTTTGGATTTAGGAGTAAAAAAAAGGACAATACTAATCCAAGGTTCTAAATTGTATATCATAGGATCTCAAAATTTTATTATTGTAATCATGTTGTCATAATTTTTTGAACCCCTAAATTTCCATAACTCTTTTTTCACTAAAAACATTCAAAAATTGCCATTTTTAGTATAAATACCAAATTTTTGGAAAAAAACATTTTTTGACACAAATAACCATAGGATCTTGTAGTATGCTGACTAAAGAACACATGGTATAAATTTCGAAGATTTCCACCATGTGGATTGCAAGATACAGGTATTCAAATTCACTTAAACCATTTTTTTGGCCCTCCAAAAAATAGGGCAAATGGACTTCCTAAGCTCACTTTTCTATGAAAAAATGTCCAAAACAATGGTGCTTTTTTGGATTTATTTCTTTTAATACAAATTGGCTACATCATTTGGAATTGTACAACATACGGTATAGGAATAAAATAGTAAGTAGAAAGAAGTTGAGAATGATTCAAAATACTAAATGTATAAGAATTGAGTTATAGGATTAAAAATGCTAATTCCAATAGTTACAATGTTGTAATAGACAATCTACATGCTATGATTTGTTTTTTTTCAAAAATATTAAAACTTGAGTAAGATAAAGGACTTCAAAGTTTATTTTAGAGTAGAAAATCCATAAGTGCTTGCAAACAAAAAACTTTCATAACTTTCATCTCATTGATCAAAATGAAATGATTCATCTTTCCATGTACTTATAATTCCAAAAAGTCAATTTCAGATTCTTGTTTTTGAAAAAAGTGTTCTTTTTTATCTGGCCGGATTGTCCATTTACAAAAAGTAATAATATATATGAGGCCACAACTTTTGATTCATATTTCCAAATGTCATGAAATTTAGTGTATATGAAAGGTATTCCTTGTCCCTGCCTTCCAGTAAAATTTTAGTCTAAAATATGCAAATCCTCATTCACAAAAGTGAGCCCAAACTTTCTATATAACCAAAAAAAACATGTTGGTCTTTTAGGGGTTGTATACCATAGAAATCTACACCTGAATGATTGGAAAATACTTGCATTTAGTTGAAATTTCTTGTGATATTGACATACCACCTTCAAGTTATGAACAAAAAATTAATAGTTCCAAGCCAAAAAATTGTTGCAAAAAACACTTGTCCTTTAATTTTACTTTTGTCCCCTTGGCCTTGCATAAGTAGTTATTTACTCATAACTTTTGTATTGTATGTATGTTTTCTATGAAATTTGAAATGAAGGTATCAACGCTGGTTTTAGACATTGAATAATTTTATAAATCTTTTATAAATAATTTCCTATTTTAAAACTACCTCAGAATGGATGTCTACCGTGGCCATTTTGCAAGTTTTCTATATTTTTTCTAACCCTAAAATCTCTTCTTGGGGTTGTGTGACTTTAGTAGAACTCTTCATATTCCAATTTTCACCATAAAATTTGCATTTTATAAAAACAATAATGTGTCTAGCTTGCATATGTGCTCAAAGTGCCCAGCTTGCTATTTTTGCGCACGTGCAGAGAATACAATGTTTTTTCCCAAAAAAACTCTGTAACAAAAACAAGCATCTTTAAGTTAGCAAACTTTTAAAAAAATTATATTTTTAAAAAGTTGACTCTTTTGTAGTTTGCACTAATTGTCAATTCTCAAGCAATCAGCGACACTAACCCCTAAATGCCCAAGGCCTATTTTGAGTCTCTTAGAATTTACTCTAAATTGAACAAAAAGCCAACATTTTGATAAGTTGAATCAATTTAAAAAAAAAATTGTAATTGTACAAATTCAAACTAGACATGTTAGAGATCACATAGGAAAATAAAATACAACAATATCATTTAAGGATTGAAAGATTATAATGTTTGATCATCAAGGTATTAAAACTATGAAAATCTTTGAGCTCTCTTTTTGCATCGCAAATCTAAAAATTTCAAGACCAAAAAATATGAGGTTGAAGGGCCTAACCGCCTAACAAATATAACCCCGATCAATTTATGACTTCTAAAAATCTATTCTACAATTTTTTTAAATGAATTTCTAGTGTGATTTTTCTCCAAGATCTAGTGTATTTGAAGCTCATTTCCAAGAGCCCTCAACACTACAAAAAGTCAAGATTGCAATGGGTACCTTTGTAGAAAACCTTGAATAGAAAAATCATTATCATTCATTTTTAAAATCGGATTTTTGATGCTAAAACTAGACTTCAAAAAGAATTGATCAAAAATATAAACTACTAAAAGTAGCAGTTTGATAAGGTTTTATTTAACTTCAAAGTTTCTTCGACACCACATTTAGGTGCCTTGGGCATTTAGGGGCTAAGTCCAATTCTCACAAAATCTCTACGGGATTTCAGGTGGGCATTTCAGAATTAGGGTTTTTCATATCCGTCGACTCCGCTTGTCGGGTTTAAGGATTACAATTTCCTTGTAGACTTTGGAAGTGCTCTAGAGCGTGTCAAGAATTATAGCAAGCTCAGGATTTCCTCTCTCAAACGGTGTGCTGGAGAATCGGATAGGTTGATTAGAATTTCTGAACTTGCTGGGAAAGAGTTGACTCTGTTGCACCCTGCTTTTGAATTTGGTTTCAAAATTTTTCTATCTGCTGCGGATTGTGGAGAGTCGGCGTGGAGAGGAGGTTTGAGAGTTTGTCGACGGCCTATTTGATTGAATCGCCATGGCTCTATTTGTGCCGACTGGAGTGAATGCGCAAACAGATGCTGAGAAGGCTGACTTGGATGCTATCGACGCCATTAAGGAATGCGCTACCGTTGAATTCAAGGTATGAAGCTTTGAATTGTATTTCTTGTCAACTCTAGGGTTTCATTTTTGCACACAAATTTCAATTTGCTCTTCAATTCCGCCTTTAGTCGTCCTCAGTATGCAGGACAAATTGGCATGCTGGAAGCTTCTCAAAACTACACATTTTGAGAGAGTGAGTTGGAACTACGACATCAGGGGGTGTTATCTCGGCTTGAACATTTTAGGGCATTTGGTATGTGCTTATGAATCTCGGAACTGTGCATGTGACTGGGAGTCTGGAATTGGGGTTCGGAATTGTGAGGCTTAGGATTGAAATACTAACAATCAGTGCACAGCAGTTCAGGAACTAGCTCCTACTAGCCTCACATGGAATTTTAAAGCCTCCCCACGATGTTGCTAGATTGCAAAAACGATTGCTCTTGCAATTGTATCGACACTTTCACGAGAATAGAGACTCGTGTGACATATTTACGCCTGTTCAAATTTCATTTTGCATTGCTTAGAAATTCACTCCTAGAGCTACTCCTTGAGACTTAAACCTGCATCATCTCAGAGAATCACGCTTGGCGGGTTTCAAGATTTAGGGTTACATTTTTTGGGGGGCATTGGGGCATCAGGGGATGCGAGATGATAGAGTTCGAATTTTTAATGTCAGAATCGATCTTCTGTTACATTTTTGTTGACTTCGGAAGCAAATTGCGAATACTCTTCTGCCAAGAAAAATGGTTGCTTTCCCTCGAATTTTTAGGTCATCTTGTTCTTTAGCCAAGTCTTTCTGTCACTTTTGCAAAAAGAAAATCTTTCAGGCGTTGGCATCAAGTGCCAAGTGGTGTATCACTTTACTAACTCACATCGCTTGGGATTTTAGATTTTGCGAGAAGTAATGAAGGACAAGAATTGGACTCCGTTGATGGTCGGAGACCAAACAAATTTTTGATCGATCGACTGATAGAGGATGCGATGAAGCTGTCACACAATGGCGATCAAGTAAGACCTCTAGTCTGCTGGATTACTAAATACTCCAATTGTGTCCAATTTCTTGGATATTATGTTGGTTAAAGATTGGTTAAAGATTGCTGATGAATGTTGTGATTTAGAATTCAGTTTGGGAAAGCAGTTTTAGCACTACCTTGTGTAATGAGGGAACAGTGCACTTATACTATATGTATGAGGCTTAACATGTCATGGGCATCGATTTGTGAGATGTATTTGACAAGTTCCAGTACTTATGGTTCTTGACAATTACCCAAAATCGTCCACAGCTCACTTAGTGAAAATTCTACTACAAATAATTTGTCAAAGGTCGTTACTAATTTTAGAAACCTTGGTGGTGTATTTGCAGATTTGTATCACAAAGATAAAGAAACTTGGTACGCATGCCATCTTTTCCTGAATCTGGTCCTTACATTTGACTTTGTTGAATGCCTCATTAGACTGTGTCTCCTTTTAAATGTGAAAACTTGCAAAGCTAGAGCAGGAGACCTTCACGGCCATGGAAGTAGTAAAATGTAGAGGACGGCATTGATACAAGTAGTTTACCACGGCAGGGGATGACAGCAAGGCCAACTGCAAATCGTTCAGATACCAAATAGAATATGAATTGCAAGTCAAAAAATTTATTGGGAGTTGGGGAATTCCTTCTCAGAAGCTGCTGTGAGGTACTATTTTTCCTAACAACACAGCTGACGTTTTCTCTACCTATATGATGTCTGCGACAAAAATATGATGTGCATGCGCTGCCTTGCCAAAGTCTTCGATGTGTGCATTATATGTAGTACTTATGTTTTTGGAAAGGGCTGTTACATTGTGGTAGGCGTCTGTGATGATTTTATATAGACCTCCCAATTACTGACAGCATGTTGAGCACGGATTTGAATCTAGTCAGCCTACTGATGGTCAAGCAAAGGGCACTACGTCCTAAAAATGTTTCTTTAGATATGTTACCTATTTTTTGGTTGTCTTCTTGTAACGCTCCTGCGTGTTGAACTAAGAAAAACCCACCCATGTTTATTAAATAATATTTATCACCCATGTTTATCAAATATATAGGGAGTCTTGGAGGCCATCCGAATCAGCTGTGCGGGGTACCCAAGAAGGCGTATGTTTTATGAGTTTCTTGACCGACTTGGGATGCTTATCCTAGAGGTTCTTCAGGGCAAGTAAGTATTTGAATTATTGCAGGTGTTATTTGTATGTCATTTGACTAATTTTGGGTACAAACCTGAGAAGTCTTAACAATTGCGATTCTTGCGACTCTCCTGACAAGTCGGATTCTAAAATGTTAGTTTTCATTATCTTACATGTCTATTGAGCATGTTATGCATTTTGTTTGTGGTTGATTTCTTTTCTTATAGAGTGTATAACCTTGGCACAACATGAATTATAAACAAGATGCTTTTAACTTTTTGGTTCATTCAGTCTGGAGCAGGATATGGAATTCTCTTGACCACCATATCCGACAAGAGGTCTTACCGTTGTTGCGGCAGTGAGTTTTAATCCAGCTCTTGGGGCCTTTGGCAAATTAAGGTGTGTCTACGTTAAGGAGCTTGAGCACAATTGTCACCTACGTGCCCCTCGGATATGATTTGTCAGATATTTCGTCACAATTCGTCATTAACTTTATTATACGAGGAACTTGGGTTTTGGCCGTGGTAGAATATTACTTGATCACGTTGAACGATCTTTTGTGCTGTCCTGGATGAGGGTATGGAGTGTTAGTGCATACATGCATTATAATTGGGCCATGTAAAATTTGTCCATACATTTGCACCAGGGAAGATGCTTTGAGGAAGATAACATAATTTTGTCGCAAGGAATCAACTGTACAGTTTGTGTAGCATGTCATTATATTAGTGATTGATGTATGATTGTCAGCATTTCATCGAATTACCTATGATTCTTGTGTTGGGCTTACAGAAGTATGAAAGTGTAATTGTAGCTCGTCTCAGAGTGAGGCAGATCGAGGCATGCAATCCTCGGCGACGCAGTCGGCGACGAACTCTTGAGGAGTAAAATGGTGGCACCACAACGAGCTCTTGAGGAGCAAAATGCTGGCCACACGACTGCGAGAACTTCCCGGTAAGGTATGGAAATTGTACTCCGCACTTGCACTGATTGAGTGTGGATTCCGCATGCCTTGCCGGGATTCTTCATCAGAAAGATAATTTGAGAGGCCGTGAGATTTTCCGTTTGCTAGTCGTAATCAGAAATTCGTCAAATTGTGCTATCAAGAAATCGAAATTGTATCCTTAATGACGCGCAACACCTAAATGTGCGCAAGATTATATTCTGACTTTCATTGCGGGGGATTCAGGCGCGTGTGGATTTGAAGAAGAGATGGGAAGCTCTAGGTGTATTTCGCGCAAGCTTGTGCCCTGCTTGCGCAATGCGGTTGCTTGGAATCGTCAAACATGTATATGTTCTCTTTGGAGTGACACAAGTAGTGATATAGTTGCTCATATGTTTTGGAGAAGAGTAGTGATGTTTACAGATTCGTGTACAATGCCATGACATGAGGTTTAGGGTTTAATAATTCTCTAAATGGTTGCAGTTGTCAATAATGGAGCGTTGGCTAGTAATCGCCAGATGTCGACTGTGGAAAGCTGTGGTGATGAAACCAGCAATCCTGCTAGCAGCTCACACGTATTAGATCAACAGCAGGTTGTCCAGCTCAAGCCTCGTCGTAACATATTAGCCGCAAATCTTTTGCTGCGTAAGATGTAGGGGTTCGTTTATCGTGCATGTGAAAATGCATGTATGAAATAGTGTGGATTACAGTCTTGGGTATTCTTGTTGTATCGTATCACATTCTGAGCAGGCTAATTGGCTTATTTTATAATCTTTGAATTTTGCTCGGGATCAAATCAGAATGAAGGTGCTAAGGAAGCGCCCTCTGATGATTCGAGATTTTGTCTGGACAAGTAAACAGAATCAACAAATTCTTTGACGTTTCTTGATGGTTTTAATTTCTGTTATCTAGTTTCACAAGTCTTGAACATGCTGCGGAACATGAACTGGAGCAAAGAAAACCGGGCATGGATGGTTTTCGAATTTTTCCTTTATGGTCTGATGTTTTAGTTAGATTTTTGTAGCTGCTGTGAACTTCTATCTTTGTATGCATATGTGAAGTGTTCGTACTTCATTCAATAGATAGTTTCCATTCTGATGATGAATCGAAATGTTAATATTGACGGCTAATATTAATCTTGTCCATGCAGCCCTGAGCATTTGCAAACTCGCTTGTGACCATCACAGCGAGTTGGATCAGAAGATGGAAGTGTTCCCAGGTTAGGGATTCATTTCTTAATATCCGTTATGTGTACTGCTTTGACACTGAATGAGCCATGAGTGTAGTCAATATTTGGGTAGATTGATGTAGTTAAGCTCTGATTCAATGAGCGAGTTGAGTTGCACCATGTGCTAAAGAGATATTCGTGCATCTTTGAGTACTACTGTACTAGGGTAGCCGAGTTTGTTGGATTTTTTCTAAATCGCTCTACTTGTTTATCTGTGACCACAGCGTTTTGTGATAAACCTTGACAGAAGCTCGCTTTCCTGTTTTGATGACAGCAATGTTCGAGAGAACAAACTTTCAGGGCCACTCCCGCCTGGCGTTGGAAACTGCACATCGTTTCAGAGATTGTGAGCTTCCTTTTGTCCTAATTTTTCGTTTCACATTGTTCTCTAAGCTTCTGAGATTCTTCAATGGTAACGAAGCATTGTGAAGTCTGACACTTGAATCCTTAGGGACTTGAGGTAGAACTCTTTTTCTGGGGAGATTCCTTACAAGTCAGCACCTTGTAAGTACAATTGTCTCCTCACTGTAGGAGTGCATTCACGTAATGCGTTCCATGTGTCCAAGTGGACGATTTTAAGTGTAAGTGAACTGACCGTCTACTAATGTTCCCTAAACCCTTATGCAGGTCGTTGGAATCGAACTCGCTTTTTGGCGTAAATCCTGATGTTCTAGGGCAAGCCCTTGTGATTCTGTGAGTATCCTTGTTTTAACCAATGTCTTATATGCTACTCTTAAGCTTCACAGGATTGCATAATATATTCTTCTAATCTAATATATAGAAAGAGTGTTGGCTCACGGATAGCTTTAGTAAAATAGTGCGAGTAGGAATTGCATTCTTCCTTCCTCTATGGCCAATTTAATTGTGAACTGGAAATTTTTCCATGTTCTGGGAAAGTCCCAAGTAACCTTGTTTTTGGTTCAAAGATCTGAGTAACAACCAGGTACATGGAGAGATTCCTCCAATCCTCAGAAATCTTACTGCACTTACTGAACTGTAAGTTGAATTTATGGCCGCTTTGCTATCCATAATTCCATATTTTGAATTAGATAGATTAAGATTTTGCTTGGAAGATGTAGCAATGTTGTAGGATGACTTTTACAAAAGTAACCTACTGCAGTGCTGACAATGAGATTCGGATCTGCAGATATCTCTACAATAACAACATAAGAGGGACTACTATACCGATGGAATTTGGAAACATGTCTCGACTGAACTACCTGTAAGAAACTTTTTCTGTCACAGTCCTTACTTGGTTTAAAGTATCTTACTTGGAAGGAGAGGATATCTTCTGAAACGTTTGTTATTTCCCACAGAGAACTGAGCGGTAACGGCTTGACGGGGGTGATAAGGTCCGAATTAAGCTACCTCACTGGCCTATTTGAACTGTAAGTCTTCAATGTTTAACTCCGGATCTAAGAAACTGATTTGCGAGAGTATCATATTCAATTTGGTCAATCTCTCGAAATTATTTTATGAAATCCAAAGGATCAACAAAAGTGACAAACGCCATTTTGCAGAGATTTGTCTAGCAATTTGCTCTAAGGGCCAATTCCAGAAAATATTAGCTCTAACTGCTCTTAACATTCTGTAAGATCATATGTATTCCCATGCTCAGTTCAAAGGACTGCTCTTCTGATACATGTCATCATTTTCCCTCTCGGTTCAATTACTCTTGTGTCAAAATGTATGAGTCTAATATTTAACAGGGATTTCAGTAAAATTAGATATGTCTTTAGAGAGAGTTTTCCTTGTGATTCATTGGGAAGTCTCTCTATGTTCAAACCACAGGGAGACCTCATGAATCTTGAGAAGATTCTCGTTTTGATGTTATCTAAAAGTTCCTGAATTTAAATAGTTTATTTTGATTGAAAGCGTTCTCATTCACAGTCTCTTGCTTACATAAGCGAGATCTAGTATTGAAGTGTTTTCTGGTGTATGATTAGGAATGTGCACGGGAACAGTTTTAGTGGAAGCATCTCTCCAGAACTTCAGCACTTGACCAACCTGACCCTTGTAAGTTTCTTGAGATTTTGTGAATCTGATTTCATGAGATTTCAAAAAGGCATTCCTTGGTCATTCTAATTTAGTACTTATCAGCTACCGGTTATTTTGGCCAGAAATTTGTCATCCAACCACTTCACCGGAAGTGTGCCAGAAGAGATAGGAATGATTTTGAACCTGGACATACTGGAAGTCTGAACTCTCCTCTTGCCGCTCCAAATAGCAGCAACTCCTGGGTTTCCCAATGTTACTAAAATAAGATAATTTGTGAAAATAAATTATGCAATGAATGCTCTTTTCCCACATCTTTGTACAATGCACACAAGTCGTCTAAATTTCTATGAATCTTTGTGCAGGGATTTGCCACAGAACAACGTGAGTGGGCAAGTACCTCTTTCAATGTCGACCCTGGAGCATCTGCTTACAGTGTAAGACCCACTGAAACATTAATTTTTTAAGCACTGCCTTATCGTCAAAACAAGTGAACCATTAGAAGAAAAATTTGCAGATTTGTTCCTTTGACTTCCATTCAGTGCCCATGTACTTCCATTCATGTCTTGAAAAGCGAATACCGTTATTCGGAGTTTGTGCTAGCCAGGTATTTTTTTGTAACATATTTGTCTGTGATCATGCAACACCCAAGGTCTTGCACTTATGCAACATTATAGGGAATTAAGAGTCTTAGGGACCAATCAACTAAGTAATTTCATCATATGCATTATTTGCTGATTGTTTATGAACCACAGAACAGAGTAGTATTAACCTACTTTATTTTGATGGCAGAGATCATGACAACAAATTTAATGGCACAATCCCGATTGTATTAGGCATGGAGAGATTCCTCCAATCCTTGGGAATCTTACTGAACTGTAAGTTGAATTCATAGCCGCTTTACTGTCCATATTTTGAATTAGCTAGATTAAGATTTTGCTTGAAAGATGTAGCAATGTTGTAGGATGACTTTTACAAAAGTAACCTACTGCAATGGGCTAACAATGAGATTCAAATCTGTAGATATCTTTACAATAACAACATAAGAGGGACTATACGATGGAATTTGGAAACATGTCTACCTGTAAAGAGTTTTTCTCTCAAAATCCTTATTTGGTTTAAAGCTATTTAAACCAGCTCTGTTGCCATGTGCTCAAAATCAATTGTGTGTAGAGTATTATTATTTATACGGGTATTGACTTTTGAAGCTTACTTGAAGAATTCTAATGTCCATGATTGCCTGATCAGAAAGAAATGGGAAGACTGCTGAAGACCTTGAAGAGCTCAAGAAAGTCTTCAAAACAGCCAGAAGAATTGGAAACCGGAAGGGCTTTGGTTGATGTCAGATGTCTTGGTAGAGATGGTAGAGAGATGCGCAGACATTAGATTAGGTAGACAAATGTTTAGGGGATTAGCTTACAATTATGTGTACCCTTTTCATGCAATAAAAGTGCCCAAATTTCAACCATAAAAATTGTGCAATTTGATGTCAAGAAATTCATGTATTATCATGTATGTAATTGTTCTAATTTTCATACCTAGAATGTCTTAAAAATTGAACTATAGATATTGGTCACTATTCATGCCTACAAAATGCCCAAAATTCATGGATGGATCAAGGCTTATGAGCACCCCAATTCCACATATGAAAAATGGCCATTTTCTTGTTAGGAGGACACAATTTAGGGACAAAATTCATAAGATGAAAAACCCTCATTTTCATCCTTGCCATACATGAATTTTGGCCTTTTTCATGTGTCACATTCTAGTTGTGGTAAATGTATCAATAGATGTTTTGGTGTTGGTAACAGGGCTTAGCGTGGGAGATGGATGAGGTCCGTAACGGGTTTTAGAGTCCTCTTCGACGCGTAAGGGTTCTTTTGTAGTAAGAACTGGTAGCATCATGGAGAATCTTGCTAGAGAACATGGCTTTTGCATCAATTGGCCTTCGTGATGCACATAAATTATGGCAGAGATTTGTGTGAAATGCATTGTAGTTGTTGCTGACATTTTGTCCAATGCAGGGTGATTAGCATAAAGGATAGACGAAGGAGGAATAATTTCTTGCTGTTGGGAATGTCTACAGTCAGCTGCTAGTTTGTCAAGTAAGTTACATATCCTTATTGTGAATACATGTTTGAAATAAAGGATTTTTCACTACTGGCCCTCTGCTGAGCATCGTCATTTACAGAAATTGTGCTAATACTGTGAGGAACTCAGGACATTGCACCAATGGATTTCAAGTGATGGTTATTGATAGCGACTTCACTAGCAGAAACTTGCGTGAGTGGCATAAATTAGACTAGGGCATGAACTACCACAACTAGTTGAAATTGATGCAAGCCAAGCTTTGAGGGCGGAACTATGCGATTTTGCAACTTCTTTGCAAGGGTAAGCTACTTTACCTCCTGGCCTTATCAATTTGAGGTGAATGAGACAGTCTCACGCACTCATGCACATTTCCTTAACATTGGTGAAGCCAATCTATGTACTGGCTGGAGTGCCTTACTCTACACATGAAATGAGTTGCTGTAGATTGCACTTCACCTGTTGCAGCAGCTCCAAACAAATCCGTGAATCCTTAGTACTAGTTAGCTTTCTTGGGACTTGGGGGCGAGAATTGTAATTGAAACAAAAGGGATGGAAGGCATTTGCTCTTAAATAATAATCTGCTCAGGGGCGGGAGGGGGGGAGGGGAGTTCTTCTCAAAAATTCACCTTTCCATGGTACTATTTTTTTTGGGCATGGTTCGGCAAGGAACAATGCAATGCAATTCAATCTAGTTCTGAATATGCATGTTCATCTAGATTCATGTTTGTATCACTCCTTTTCTTTTTTGCACTTTGTCAGGAATAGCCTTCACCAACCTTATTAGTGTCTCCCTACCTACTTCGGTCATGATGTCAGTATTACTTCCTGCATGAGCTCCAGAGATGTTATTACTACTGTGCCAACATCCAGAACTTCATAAATTAACTTCCTTGCCTGTGTGGGGGTGTAAGAGATCTACCTGGCTTCACATTCCTGTGTGCAGAGAGATATACACAACCTAGATTACCCAATGGTGCTTTCTGTATGCGGCCATCAAGATTTTAGGGTTTTCAATTTTAGGTGCTCAAATGGAGATCCACTGTGATCAATTTCCTCGTTTAGTTTGTGACCTTGTCTATTTGGTTTGATGGATGATAGCGGTGATGACCGATGGCTACTTCTCCAAAGCTGGGAAGCTCTTAAGTACGGCATTTCAAAAAACAATGTCTTTTCAGAATTTGGAGGGTGTGGTGGATTTTTTTTTCAGTTTAGGTCCGGTGATGGAGAGATCATTATTTTGAGTGGTATTTAGAGAGTGGGTTCCATTATCCAATGCGTCGACAACTGTTTGACTTCTTTCAATAGGAGTTGGAAATGGATTTTGTTTTTTGAGGGATGCTATTTATTTTTTGCCTCAAAGACATGTTGTGTTATTTTGCAATAATGAATGTCCCATTTTATTATAACATTCTAGAAACAAGATACCAAACTTCAAGTGCACATTGTGCAATGATATTGTTGATCATTATAATTTTGGTTTGGTTGCATCGTATACGTTGTTCAATGCTTTCAAAATTGGTCATAAAATAATTGGCTTTTGTGCGTGCAGCAATTAGTTCCTTGGGAATATGAGATGTCAAATGGAAGGACCGATCTATGTGGTGCTTGCTGTGAAGGCTCTCACTCTGTTCGCAAGAGTATTTGTGAATCTATTGTATGTACATGTGGTGCACCCTTTTTCTCATAGATTGTCTTGGAGAACAACTTGCCCACCAATCAAAGATGCTTGATTGTAAGTATCGAAGATTCTTTGTTTTTGATAGAACTTCCTTTAAATTGATCAAAACATATTTTTTTTTAGATTAGTTTTTGATCTTGGATGTTGATGTAGGAAATTCCTATGGAATTTATGGACGACCATGGCGACAAATTTGACAAGAACATTACCCTACAAGAAAATGGTGGAGAATTACATCAAGTGAAGATTAGAAGCAATCTTCACGTGGGATTTGGATTAGAGTGGAAAGATTTTGCAGTGGTTCGTAACATTCGCAATGGGCAACTTGTTGTTTTCACTTTGGTACAAAGGACTAGGTTCTTGGTGCAAATCTATGAGGTGGGCAAGCGGTATTCTACAAATGGTGGAGTTGGACAAACAGGGTATATTTGTTGGACGGGAAGCACTTGGTTATACAAATAGATTTAAGATTCAAGCGGGGAGGGGGTGTGTGACAAGATAGTGTGTTATTTGGGACAAATTGCCATGTTGTTGTTTTTTTAGGTTTAGTTCATGCTTTGTTTATCAATTTTGTTAAATGCTTGGTTCATTCCAAATAGAAATAAAAAGTTTTAAGGTGGTTGAGCTTCATTGTCTAAGAATGGCAAAACTTTAGAATGAAAATATACAAAAAGGAATAATAAGGAGATACGAAATTCAAACTACAAGAATGAAGAATGTTGCATGAATATATTAAACATTGCTTTTCAGCCTACAAAAAAGAGACTAGAAATCCTCCTAGGCTTAATTGACAATCTAAGGGAACAAAATGATATTTAACCCCTAAATGCCCAAGGCCTTTTTTCAACTTCTAGGAATTTGTTTTAAATTGAATAAAAAGCCAAGATTTTGATAAGTTGTACTAATTTTTTATGAATTGTAACCTTACAAACTCAAACTAGACATGTTAGAGGTCACATACAAAAAAAATCCATAAAAATATCACTTATGAATTGAAAGATTACAATGTTTGAACATGAAGGTATTAAAACTACGAAAGGGACTTAAAGTCTTTCAATCCTCTTTTCACATGCCAAATCTAAAAATTTGGTCAACAAAAAAATATAATGTTAAAAAACCTAACATGCATATCCCCAATTAATTTACAGCTTCTCAAAATCTACTCTACAATTTAATAAAATGAATATCTAATGTGTTTTTTCCTCCAAGTTCTAGTGTATTTGAGGCACGTTTCCAAGAGCCCTCAACACTACAGAGGGTCAATATTACAATGGGTACCCTTGCACAAAATCTTGAATAGAAAAATCATAATTAATCATTTTCAAAATTGGATTTTTGATGCTAAAACTAGACTTCAAAAAAAATTTAAAAAATGTATAAATTATTAAAAATAGCAACTTGGTTAGGTTTTATTTAACTTCAAAGTTATGTCAATACCAAAATTTGGTGCCTTGGGCCTTTAGGGGTCAATCCATAAATGCTGTAGGTCTTTTCTGATCAAGGAGGAAATTGCTCTAAATTAAACAAAAAGTGAACCTTGAAATAAGTTTTATCCATTTAAAAAAAATATAACCATACAAATTCAAAGTGCACATGTTCGAGATTACATCAGAAAAGAAAATGCTACAATACCGCTTATGGATATAAAAATTATAATGTTTGATAGTGGAAACTCTGAAATTGTGAAAGTATTTCGAAGTCCTTCAAAACTCTTTTCACATGTTAAATCTAAGAAATCGGTCACCAAAAAAAATAAGGTTCGAGGGCACTCTATAATCCAAATCACTTTGCGGCTTCTGAAAATCCACTTTGCTATTTTTTAAAATAAATTTCTAAATAATGCATTTTTTTTTCCAAAATAAAGTGTATTTTGGCACATTTCTAAGAACACTCTAGACACTTAGAAATCAAACTTTGCAATAGACATCCTTGCACACAATCACGAATACAAAAAATCATAACCATTCATTTTCAAAACAAGTTATTAAATGCTAGAATTAGACTTCAAATTTTTAGGGATATGGATACCAATTTCTTTGGAGTTAGCATGCCAAAAGAGGATTGGAAGACTTCAAAACACTCTTGACATTATTTTCACAATCTTAACACCCTCACAATCAAACATTGCAATCTTTCAATCCACAAGTGATATTGTTGAATTAATTTTTTCCATGTGATCTCCACCATGTTCAATATGATTTTACATAATGGCTACTATTTTTTTTTATAAAGTGGTCAAATGTTTGGGATCCTTATTCAATTCATTGGAATTTCCATTATCCAGATTTTTTATTTATTTTACATTGCAAAACTATACCTAATACTTGCAAATAAAGAGAAGAACTGAAATTGAATTTTGTATTCAATACATTTTTAATTTGTTATAATGTGTTAAAGTGTATTTTCCAATGGATTCCATACTGGGTTAATTTGACCATATTGTGAACTTTGCTTAATTTTGCTACGAAGTACAGGGTTGAACAGTTCACTAGGTCAGCGCCAAGAGTTTTATAGACGTTTGGAGATTAACGCTAGAACGCCCTTGGAGCTACTGAGTGGTGTTTGGAGTTTGGAGTTTGGAATTTGGTGTTTGGTGTTTGGATGACAATCTAGAGAGCTGCAAAGCTAATTAAAGCATTTTTTCATCCCCTTTTTGTTGACCTTTCATGGTGGGTTATGAAGAATATCCAATTGAGTTTGTAATGCTGCCAATGGTTGTCTTCTCACACAAAAAAACGGATCACACAATATGCTATATTAGTGTAATTTGGGAAGTTATTGCTCCTTGCTTTTAATCTAGAATTTCTCTATAAAAATGATATTTTTTGAAGTTGAACCCAATTAACAAAATGAAGATCATGTACTCTTGTTTCTCCGTCAATTTGAATTTTGAAAAAAAACTAATATTGAATCTTTTATTGCATTTTGAACTTTGGGTGAATTTTTAATGTCAATTATTTTTTAATTATAGAATGATATAGAAATTGAGTTTACACCTTGATGTTTGTCATTGTGATATGCACACATGGTTAAAATTTCAAATATTTTGAGATAACTCTCTGTTCATTGTGATTTTTCTTCACTTTATCTTCAAAAATTCCAAAAAAAATCTAAAAAATTTCTAAATTAAAAAAGAGATGTAATTCCATCTTTGAAAAATTTATATATATATATATATATATATATATATATATATATATATATATATATATATATATATATATATATATATATATATATATATATATATTTGCAAAATGGCAGCAAACTAAATAATGGGCAGTGAGGCTTGAAATCCATGGTCATGGGTCTATCATTTAAGGGTTTAGCCTTAACAGACCTTGTTAGCCCCATAGTCAATCCGGAAATCAAAATTAAGCTTTGAAAGACCTTGCCAACCCCACATGCATTTTAAAAGTCAAAATTTGAATTTTGAAGTAATTCTTGTTTTTTTAATGTTTTGAAGGTTAACTAAAAAAATGTAGTTAACTATTTAGTTTTTGCTCCATTTCAATACTTTTTCAAATGGTTAAAACCTGTAATTGTTGTAACACCGGAAGTCAAAATTTGAATTTTCAAAAAGTTCTTGAATCTTAATGTTTTCAAAGTTAAATAAGAAAATGGAGCTCCAATAAGCTACTTTTTGCTCCATTTCAATTCTCATCAAAATTGTTACAATTGTAACTCTTGTAATCCCTCTGTCCCACTAAAAACCTCCAAATCAAGCAGAATTTTTGTCCCACGAAAAAGCTCCTTTTTGTGTTTTTGATTGTTTAGTGAATGTTTGTTACATTGAATAACCTTATGGGGGCAAGTGAGACAATCAAAAAGCATTCCTGTGGCCTTGCAAGCTTGGCCTTGGCGATATGAGACACCTTGTACTAATTTCTGTGTCAAATAGTAGTGTTGACAGCCTATTTAGTGACTACTTTGGTGCTATTAAAATTTGATCATAAAGTGGGATAGTTTTTTTTATTTATGGATGTTTAGGTTGGAGAACATATCATTACAATCCCATTGCAGCCACTACCCTTTAAATCATCTAAAATGACAGCTGGTAGCAATTATAAAATATGTTCAAATATCACACTTTTGACATGAATTTTGGGTGCCTAAATGATAGTGTCTAAACTTGAGATTTTGCATAGATCTAAGGGATGGGTTATTTATTCTTGAATGAATGTATTTTTGGCACTTTGATTGAAAATATAGTTAATTTCTTAATGGGAAGAGTTTTGGAGGTTTTTAGTGGGACAGAGGGAGTAACACTTTAGAGATTGTATCTTCAACACTCAAAATACACCACTCCCTAAACTTTTTCTATTGAATTTCTCTTGGTGTGAGTTTAAGAATTATAATAAATGCACCATGACATTTGTCACTATTATTTTCATTTTTCTTAAAGATTTGATATTATTTAAAGCAATTTTTTGATGACCATGATTTTTACCAAAAAAATCTCTATAAAATTATAAAAGTTTTAATTTGTTTTTTTCAATTATGGAAAAATGTGATTACACTTAGAAAAATATTATTATATATAACATATATCACAATTTTGAAATGTATTTTTTTGTATTCAAATGTATAGACATTTGCCAAAGCCCAACCATGAATTGTCCTTTCACGATTACATTTGAATTTCTCTTGATTTTTTCTTAAGCCATGCAAAATGCTATCTTCATATATACCTATGTTTACATTTGAAGGTGTGTATGTAATATCCAAAATAATATTTGAAATAAGTTTGGCAGTATTTTTGTTCTATCCATAACTCCAATGTCATCCCTAATTCTTGCAACAATTGTAACCACTAATAAATAGAATTTAAATTTCTATTCATAAATTTAGAACTTTTTCTTGTATTATGTCTTAAAAGGTAATTCCTACTTGTAACACCTACATTACTCAAACATATACATTAGATTGTACTAATCCATTCAATTAAACTAGAAATATTGTTCTGTATTTCAAAATGCATTTGAAATTTTTATATCAAGGAGCTTGAATCATTACATTATATTTTTAAACTACATAAAGTTGTATACCTTTTGCACTATTAAAGTTATTCATTCATTTTAGAGACATTGTTATAGCTAATTTATTTTCATAAATTCGCAATAGTAGAGTCCTTAACTCGTAAAGGACCGGCATGCGTTTTTTGGTTGTATAGAAATTTTGGGCAGGTACGTGTGACTAGAGATTTCCATATTTTAGGCTGAAATTTTAATAGAAGGTGGGCGCAAGGAATATCTTTCACATGCACTAAATTTCAAGACATCTGGAAATAGGAGTCAAAAGTTATGGCCAAATATGTTATTTTTTTTCATGACTGGGCAGTCTGGGCAGCAAAAAAAAATATTTGGCAAAAATTTGATTTTTTTTTTAATATTTTTTTTCTTGTACATTATATTTTTGTCTATCTGGAAAGCTTTGATTCATTTCATTTGGATTTGTTATGAAATAGTTATGGACATTCTTGTTTTTCAGGCAGTTTGAGCATCTTCTGAAAAAAATAACTTGTAGGATTCATTTCTGAATGCTGTTTTTTCAATTTTTCAATTTTTTTTTTTTTATGGTTTAGTTTTCTTGATAGAACAATCTCACCATTGAGATTAGTGTATTTTAATTCCATCTAAAATATATTAATATTTTAGATTTTCCTTCTATCTCGTACCTACTTCTACTTAATAAATTTTTTATGAATGATAATTAAGTTTTTTTCAATATTTTTTTTCTCCCTAGACTCTCAACTCAATTCTCTACTATAAGGATTTAAAGCTCAAAACTCTATAGTATAAAAATTTCAAGTTAAAAATGTTTAAAGTCAAAAAAACTAGTCCTGCAATGTTCTGAAATACTTGTTTTTTCCACTTTAAACGCAGGTATCTTGCAATCTGTGTGGTCATAAATTATGAAATTTTTTCCACACATTCTCATACTAGTTAGGTCTAAGATCCTGTGGTTAGATGTGAAAAAAAAAAAACATTTTTCAAATTTTTTTTACTCCTTGCTATAGAAATGACAATTTTGAGTGTTTTTTGGCAGAAAAAAGGCCTTGGGCCTTTAGGGGTTAATAATGTTATGCACTTAAATCTAATACATTGCCATCTATGATAATTGATTGTTATTCACTTGATACCATTCACTTTCTACTTTGAATTTTCTTTTGTTGTCCCAGTTGGTCTGAAATTTCCACTAAATAATTTTGTGTTTATTGATTTAGTTCTTTTTTCCTTAATCATTTCTGTATAGACTACTATATGTACTCTTCCATGTTCCATAGCCTTCTTCAAATAATAAAACCACTCAAGTCTGCCATTTCTATTGTAAAGAACAAAATCTTTTACAAACTATTTTTGTACATTTTCATTTGTAGGAACTTGCATAGGACTATTATAATAAGTGTAGAATGAATTTCAAATATTTTATCCTTGTCCTTTACAAGATTTTCTTGATCAAATTGAAAAAAACAATATTATGTGGACATTCTCTATGTACATTATAATTCCTTAACCCCTAAAGGACTAGCTTGTTATTTTTAGCAACATAGCAATTTTGGGTAGGTACCTTTGACTATAAGTTTGCATATTTTAGGCTGAAATTTTAGCAAAAGGTGGGGACAAGGAATATCTCTCGTTTGCACCAAATTTCATGACATTTGGACACATGAATCAAAAGTTGTGGCCAAATATGTTTTTTTTTTTTATAACTGGGCAGTTTGGGCAGATAAAAAAATATCAATTTCTTCAAAAACAAAAATTTGAAATTGGTTTTCTAGATTTATATATATATACTTGGAAAGCTTTGAATCATTCCATTTCGATCAATGAGTCAAAAGTTATGAAGAATTTTAGTTTGCAGAGAGTTATGAATTATCTACTCTAAAACAAACTTTGAAGTTGTTTATTTCATTCAATTTTCAATTTTTTCAAAAAAATAAAATTGTAAAATGTAGTTTATTTATTACAACATTATAGACATTGAGATTGGCATTTTTCAATTCCGTAATTAACTTCTTAACAATTTAGTGGTTTGAACCATTCTCTACTTCTTTCCACTTATTATTTTGTTCCTATATGTTGTACAATTCCAAATGATCTGAAATTTTTCAAGCATATAGTCAACTTGCAAAGAAGAATGAATCCAAAGAGCAACCACCATTTTCAATATTTTTTTGTACAAATGTGACCTTGAGAAGTGAAGCTGCCCGATTTTTCGTAGGGCCCAAAAAAGGATTTTTGTCAATTCAGAGGCTACTATCTTCCAATTGGCATGGTGGAGAATTTAAAATTTTTTTCCACATCTTTTCAAACCAGCGTACTACAAGATCCTACAGTCAAATGTGTTCAACAATGTTTTTTTTCCAAAATTTGGTACTTGTGCTCAAAATGGTTGTTTTTGAGCGTTTGGGAGGAAAATATAGTCAAGGAACTTAAGGTGTTAAATTGGAACCTCCTTTCACTTGCAAACAAGAACCTATGAAAATTCGACCAGTCTAATAATAGTAACTAGGCTCAGGACCAAAAAGTGGCGGTTTTGGGTGTACCCACCTCACATGACCAGCAGTACTTGGAATCGGAACCGCACAAGTTCCAAATACAGTGAAATGGAAGAAGCTGAACCGGTTGAAGCAACAAACATTCTCGAGAATAATACACAAATGCTTTTCTGTCTTGAAGGAACCCTAATACTTGACGATGTTCCCATGATTCAGGTTCTAGGCACATGGAGGTCGAGAGACACGGTTCTTCGGATTCCAACATCACAAAACAAAGAAAATTAGTAACCAATGTACTCAGCCTTAGAAGACTTGTAGCAGCAGAGGTCAATGATGTATTTCTTCTGTGGTCTCAAGCCAATTGAGAACAGTGGAGAGAAAATAAACCATTTTGATATGGTGGCTCTTCAGACAATACACAAATTAGAATCATATATCTAGGAGAGGATGAAAACAGAACATTTTAACCCCTAAAGTCCCAGGGCCTTTTTTCCATCAAAAGTCACACAGATTGCCATTTCTATAGCAAAGAAGGGGGGAAAAAAAATGTGATGCTTTTTTTTGCATACTTAGCTGTAGGACCCTGTACTAAACTAGTGTAAAAATGTGTGGAAGAAATTTCAGAAACTTTGACTTCATAGATTGCAAGATATTTGCATTTTAAGCAAAGAAAACAAGCTTTTTTTGCACCTCGCTCAACTACATCCTTGACTTCGAACCTTCCTAACTTAAATTTTTTTTCTCTACTGATTTTGAATTCCTAACTTCATATGATGAAAAACTGAATTGAGATTCTAGGAATTTTTTTAATAAGAGAAATAGTTCGTTTTCACTCACCAGAAAATTGTCAATTAGGAATAGGTTTAAGATTGAAAGAGTAACTAAACCATGGATAGCACTCATACGGAATCAAAATACCCTAATTTCAACTGTGAGATTATTCCAACAAATGAATTTAACCTTGAGGAACTTGTTTTTTGAAAAATTGTGAAAATTGAATTCAAAAATAAATCCTACAGGTTATTTTTTTCGAAAAGATGCACCAATTGCTTGAAAACCGACAGTCCATAACTTTCGCATAACAAATCCAAATGCAATGAATCAAAGCTTCCCATGTAAATAAAAATATGATGTATATGAAATAATTCTAAAAAAATTGATATTTTTCCCCCTGCCGCCAATCTGAAATTTGAGGGTTTCAAGCCGTAACTTTCCCTCCTAGGCTCCGATTGAAATTGAAACTATCTTTTTGGAAAGGTAGTGTGTTTTTCTATTTTCACAAGAAAAATAAAAAAAACAAAAAACAAATATTGAGACCAAACTTGGCTGCATGTCCTTGAGTTGAGCTTCAAATACTTTGACACTTTCTTTAGCGTGTGCCGGGCTCATTTCTCCAGATGACTCTCTGAAAGACGCTTCCAAAAAAGCCGAGTCAATCCCCTCTTTCTGTATCCCGTGCAAAGTACACAAATTTCCGTTCAGATTTTTTGTCCAGAGTTCTACGTACGTTCACATCTTGCAATAATCCAGTGCAGAGTACACGGGCACTTAAAAAAAGAGCAAGGGACGTTATCAAGCACATTTGATCCATTGAAAGTTGATACAAAGTGTCCGAAAGTTTCTCATCGCAAAGGTATTACTCGGTTTCAAGGACGGACGAATTTGACCATCGCAGTGTCCAATGCAGAATTCCACATGCACAGAAAGCACAGGGAAGAACACGGACTGACTTGCTCAACGTGCTGCTGCAACTTTTTGCTCAACTCCCTCAATTCCCTTTTCCAGCTCTCTTGTCTTTCCCTCCCACCACCGAGATGCCTTTTTCATGTCTTTTGGGTTTCATTTCTTGAAAGCCAAGAATGCTCAATCACAGGATCGGTGGGAAAAGCTTTTGCCAACGACCAATGACACTAACACTGGATTCACTAGAATGCCCTGCCCCGATGGGCCGATGGACAGAAGAATTACATACAATTTGCATACGTCCATTGCTTGCAGCTCGTTAGTAATATTTTGACGATCAATACGGCCACTTCTATCTCCTCGGTGCTTTTTGCAAGAGTCTGAAAAAACGAATGTCGGCTGAATGTATTCCCGTTAACTTGGCTAATTGATGGCCGACTCTTAGCAGAACCAAAGCCTTCAGACTCTCGAACAAATTTTCCATGCTTATTGGGTAGGGAGCCGCATCATTGCGCGATGATGTAGAAACAAACAACTGCATTCGTTTTACATAAAGCATACATTCAAGCAGATCAATTTTTCACATCAAATACGTGTCAAACATACGAGAGACATACCTGCAAAAAAATCTCACAAAATTTTCATCCATGTTAAACATGCAACGCGATGCTTTACACATGTGATGTGTGATGATTATGTTATATCGATGCATTTTGAAGTAGAAACGACAAGAACCCTGCTATCAAAGTAATGTGCAAGAGAAAGACGAACCCCAGCATGAGATGTTACCTCGGCAATAGACACGCCGTAGTTGGAAACGAACAACGCTTTCAAAAAATCTCCAACCTCAGGGTCATTGTTCACCTTGGCACCAACCCTGTGTACAGAGTTTTAGACCGTCAGGGAGGTAATTGTAAGGTAGAGGACACTGTTCCCTTTATTTCAAAGCATGTGCTTACACATGCAGGTTTGACGTACTTCTATCAGAAAATGATGGGTGACAAAATTGCAGGCTTATAGTCCCAAATTAAAGATAACTGAGTCCTCAGAATATTTTATGCATTGGTCCGAGATGCCATCCTCCAACATAAGGAAAATTTCAGAGAACAAGAATGAAACATTACCTTGATGCAGCGTGGGATCCAACTATAGCTAGAATGGTCACGCACACCACCTTCGTCTCACCCTCTGCAATGATGCTCATCTACATCAGCCTCAGTATCACCTAGCCGCCTGGCCTCGACAACCTAAAAAGAAAGGGAATCGAAGGCCTAGTCAAAAAATCGCTCCCATCATTCTCGCTTCAAGAAGTTTCTCTTCCAGTACCAGAAGCAGTTTATCGTTCACCCTCTGGATATCAAGACTGATTTACATCTTCATCAAATTTGCGGGCGACTTAGAATTGAAATCCGTGTTCCACGATTTGGCCTTCTTTTACCAAACATAATTCGCTTACAATTTTGGATGTAGGTCTTGTCCCAGGTTATAGGACAATGTAAGAGCCACCTCGGATTGTACATGTCGAAGCTTGAGAGGACAAAAAAAAATTTAGGTTGTGGAGAAAATCATTGTTTATTAGTTTTACATCATTTACTTCAATGTTTGCGTTATTTTCAACCAAGTAACAAGAATGAGCATGAAGAGGTGGCGCTTACGGATTCCCGTATTACATGCTAAAACCACTCAAGATGACAAGGTTTCAAGCCACCTCTAGAGGTGAATTGGACAGTTGCTAGTGCCTCGAATGCACTGTGAGATGTCATAAATACATTGAATTATTTTAAACTTGTTGTCTCACCCTTAGTTGCACATTATGCTAGTCCAAACTGTAGGCTTGTCGCTCGGACCTGTGCAATCTAAAGTGGCCCTGAGACGCACAAGTTGTTGCACATAAGGAAAAGAAACGAGTGGAGTACCTGGAAGTGCCAATGATTGATCTCATAGATGATTTCTAAATGGCGAGGCAACAGCTTCTGCATCAATGGGACTGACCATTTCTCAAGCGCTCCCGGAAGCACGATGTGGTTGGTATAACCGAACACCCGAGTAATGATGTCCCGAGCTTCATCCCAGGCCATTTTCTGCATTCGAATGTGCACAGGAATCGACAGTGTACTATTAGATAAGAGCGGGGACTTCGAAGGCATCAATATGAACTTCCATGCAAAATGTACACACGTTCTAAGTGGCAGGCATACATTCTTTCAATAACGTTCTCAGGATATATAAGACGAAAAGCATTTAAAAAAACACATGGTGGAGATTGAGGTGAACATGTTGAATACTGTAGTTTGGATCTTTGAACTGTAGAACTTGCAACTGCGATAAAATGCTCTGCACTCTGGATTCTTCAAATTTGAAAAGTCAATTGGAAACTAGACCTGACGATATTCATTACCTTGATCGAACTTAAAACCAATTCCAAGGTGACCTCGAGATTTGACCAAGAAGCATCCGATGTGTGGAGGCCTGAACCTCAAAGGCTTAACTGCATAGTATATCAGGTACTGACCTCCTCATCTACGAAGAGGCGCATGAGCTCTGGAATAGCGATGGTGGACTGAGTCCCAGTGAGCTGCACAGCAACTTTGCTGTCAAACTTTGAGATTGCGTCTGCAGATTTCTCGTAACGCTTCATGACATCCTACACAAAAACGAAGAAGGCTGATTAAGGGTAACGCCACTTCCGCCAAGCACAGAGCACAGAGCATTATTACCACAAAATGAATGCCCTTCCTTTTCCTCATTTTAGGAAGGCTTCAAGCAATAAGGAATATACTGGCTTTCTTTGGTCCAGCCTGAATTGCATTTCGACCAGCACATACAATGTTCTTTGCGACGCTTGAAAAAATGGCTGGACGAATCTTATGGTTCATGTATAGGACTGAAAGAGGGCATCCACAACATAACGATAACCTAGGGTTTGGAATTCGCACCTTGGGGAAGACGGGGTCGTCTCGCGTTACAGTGGGCAAGGTCCATTACCAACTTGGTCACCGCTTCGAGAGGCATTCCAGACTTCTTCATAACCGAACCTTCCACAAAAGCCAGGCTCAACACTGGAGAAGTTTGATTGAACAGAACCAGAGGATGTATTCCCACTCGTGCAGGTTTCTCCATTTTTGTAGATCTCGATAAAATGTCGCAAAAACTCTACTTCCTTGAGAGGTTTTCCATTCAAAGACCCCAAACTGTGACCATACATACGCGCTGATGATGCTCGTGGGCTTTGGTCGACGCGGAAATAATTCTTGGAGTCCAAGCCCAATGAAGTCGTGTGAGAAGAAAACCCAGCAGAAGAATTTGCACCTCCTGAATCATCGACAGGTTCGAACAGAATGTTGTGCAATCTATTTGTCACCTCAGCCATTCCTGGTACACCCTCCACCGCTACAGGACTCACCATTTCATCTGACGTTGGTCTGAGCTCGGAATCCAACCAATACAAATATGACTACTTTGATAACCTGATGCAAGCTAATGTGAAACTATCAATAGAGTTTGCTTTTGTATACATTCTCCAACCTTGAACAAGAGCGCAAGTGTTCACTCAGTGCCAGTCTGTTCAACTCAACTGAGAAAAGATAAACCCTCAAGGACTGAGATTTAACGGGTTTTTAACGACCACTCTAGTTGATCATTTATCAAACCTTCAAGTTTACAGAAATCCCGGATAATATCACAGGCCAATTTGGTCTTCTTCATTTTTTCAGGTGAAGCATATCACACCAGTTCAATTGTCCAAGCAGATGTATAATTTACCCTTTCAGTCTCCTACATTCCTCATCGATCAATGTGTCACTAACATGTGTAAATTCAATTTATTCACATACTCAGGCAGTTAGAAACTTACATTTCTAACTCGGAGGTGTCGATCGATGACATCGAATGTTGTTACCAACAAGACCCAATAAGTCCTGTCATCAAGAAAAGGACAATCATCTTCAAATGCCAAAGAGTCCAGCCAGATGCAACAGCTTTGGAATCAAAGCGTGGGCCGGATAATGCAAGACAAGGAGCTGTGCAACATCGAGTTGCATGAGTTCACTGGCCACATGAGCAAGTGTATATTCTGGTCCCCCTGCAAATTCATCACTGCAACCTATAACTATGTAGCATAGTAGGGTGCCAGCATGACCGGTACGCCTCTTCCACCTCGCAGCAGTGGTAACCAGAATCTCTGCGGTGTAACTTGAGGCTTCAATAACTGCACATCACAGCCAACCACACAAAATGAAGTAACTCTGTCAGCACAAGTGATAAAACAAGTATAATAGCTGGCTGCAGCAATACATTATTGTAACCACACGTAACAGTTAGTCTGATAAGGTGGAGCTACAACAAGCTACAAGACAAGATACGTACAGGGGAAGCCAGCATTTGATAAGTTAAATTAACATCTCAAAGATATCCGGACCAAGAAACTAAAAGTACCTGTAGAAGAGAATCAGCTGCATGTCTTCCTTTCTCAGCCGGTTCCTGGGGATCAGGGTCCTTTTTAAGCAACTCCTTTATACTGTGAAGACCGATTTTAAAATCCCTATACCTTCGTAAGACAGTCAAGTCCAAATGAAAACATTAATTTGTGCGAAGAGAATAGATAAACCATCAAGGTCATATCTAAATCTACTATGCTCATGGCATCCAGTTGTAGAAACCCAGCATTCCATTCCCCATCTACCCCATCCTACAGAATCATAAACCACAATCGCTATGAATGCATACCTATGTCAGAAAGTGAGTCCCTGAGTTGAGTGAAGCTCAGATCAGGGCAAGTCAACTAGCCCTTCGAGTTCCTGCAAGGCACCAATGTATGAAAACTCATCCGCGTGTCATACCTGTTTTCATCATACTGCATTCACTATTTGCAACCTCAAATTGGTACAAAAGAAGGCTGTAGTATAGAAGCATAAGGATACTAACTAGCACAGGGACAACTCAAGATTGTGTAATCTGATTTCTATTCCAATAGATATTACTGGACATGAAGGGATGCAGCAAATAAGGAAACAAATCAAAGCACCCACATACGCAAGCCAGTGGATGGAAGAAGGGCATAGCCCCTGCTTCTCCTTTTTCCATTACGAAACCTGCCAAACAATACAAAACACTGTTACATTCAAAAGTTTGTAAATCATTCCATACAAAAAAACAAATTGTGCTGAAATATGAAAATTAATAAAGCAATGAGTTCAAAACTAACTTACCATATTACGTCAAGGAACAGACAATCTCAGAAAAAAGAAAAAGTTGAGCAGACAAATAGATAGGTACCATCATTTGGTTGATTCAACTTTAGAACTAGGTGAAGTGATACTCATTGCATTCATTAAACCTGCTTGATCCAAATATCCACACATACTACCCGCGTCCTCCAAACAAATCAATCCAAAATTCAAAAGCTGGGCATACCGAAGCATCCAACAAAGATCAGTAAAATTTGGCCGCCGTTCAGGTTGCAACTCCCAGCAATTCAAGATGCAAAATTGCAAATAAGCTGGACAGTCTTCTGGAAATCTTGGCCTCAAGCCCTCAGATTTGATTCTCTTGTGCAACTTTGCCTTTGACCTCTGCTCCAACAACGGCATCCGGCCAGTGAGAATTTCGAAGTGTACTCAACTCAACTAACTCAAATCAATGTCATGAGAAGAAAGATAAACCCTCATGGACTGATATTTCATGCCATTTTGAATGACCACTCTGATTTAAAGTTACACCACTAGTTGGTTTAGCTGCACATGATGGTGGTCTGCAAAGCATCATGCTTTATATCATTAGCCGAGGAATAATCCATGGGGGGTAAAAAGGCAAACTACACAAAAATGGGATATGCACGGTAGATATGTGCAAATGGAGAGAAGCCAATTGACTGATTACCCACCAGTGTATATTGGTATTACTTTACCATCCGCTCCAAGGATAAACTGGTCCCCTGAGAGAAAAAAACAGATTTAAAAAATTGGTCAAGAACATGTAAAGCAACAAATGAAACATACCTTGTCATTTCTGATGATCATTTTCTAATTCTCTTGATGTGAATGTACAGTTCAGGTTGCGCACCTTCCAGAGGTTGCATGGACATTCTCCTTGCGAAAGAGAAACCATCATGCTTGCTTGAATCTCCTCAATATAATTACCACCTTCTTGCAATTATGCAGCATTAAATCTTAGAGGTCAAACGAACCATATTACACTTGCCTTTGAACATGTGGAATACTTTTCTGAAGACAGGATACATAAAAGATGACAGTCGTATCACAAAAAGCTTTCATACTTGAGTGACACAATACACTTCCGGTTGTTTATTTGTTCCAATAATTCGACAAAAAGGGGAATGACACGACCTAAGAGTTCGTAAGACCTATTATCCTAATCAAATTGGTAATTTTCGCTGCAGCAAACAGAGTTGCGTTTGGAAACTTTGCATGATCCGAATCTGAAATACACGCAAGCATCACAACATAAAACACATGAGCGCTGATTGCATTCCATTGTCCGTGTGCAGATTTTGCTCTCACAAAGGTGGTCTACACCCTTGGCAAATTGTTCACAAGACGCACTGTCACGGGCCTAAAGCAATAATTATAGAACCCAAGCTGTTGTGGTGGTGTATTACATTTAAATCAGGTGCTGCGCAAGGCAGTCTTAAATCACAAACTGGCTACCTAAGTCCTACCCTGCAGAATCTACCCAACTACTTATGACAACGGAGATCAACCACTTGCATAACAACCGATCAGAACTTGCTTGCCCCAATGTCAGGCACACTCAATTCTCTGCAAGAATCAACTGATGAAGACAGACATCTCAATCTGAACTATACCGACAAAGATGCAAAAGCAGCCACTCGTACCTTGAGGTGAGAATATGCACGGAGCTTGCAGACTTTTTCTTCCCTCAATGGCTTCACCGCTCTGCAAGAGAGAATATCGCCAAAGATTAGTATCCAAGACCGAGCCTAACATTTTCGTGCACCAAAACCGAAAACCTAACGTAGAACTCCCAGACCACCAAGACCTACTGCCCAGCGCGTGCCAAAACAAAAACCCTAATTTAGAACTCCCAGACCACCAAGACCTACTGCCCAGCGCGTGCCAAAACAGAAACCCTAATTTAGAACTCCCAGACCACCAAGACCTACTACCCAGCGCGTGCAACAGGCATATGCAAGAATCCTCTCCATCCAAGTGATCCAAACCATAGATACTCTCTGCCAGGCTTCTTTATTAGTTTCGGCATGGGGAGGTACAACACTGATTATGAAGACGCCAGCATCAGCTACATCAGGGTGGGAAAAAACCTTGACTACGAGTATGACATCAGAGCATACACTCGCAACCTCTGCAACGACCCCTACTGCTCGTATTTCTCCGATGGGAAAATCTTCACTGCTTGGATTGATTTCAATAGCTCATCTCGGACTCTCGAAGTGCGGCTTGCGAATGGGTCGATTCCCAGCGTGAAGAAGCCCCTGGAACCTATACTGCACATCCCCAACTACACATTGGCCGAGCTGCTTGGAGATGATGTGTACCTCGCGTTTGGAGGAAGCTCCAACGTCCAATGTGTCGAAGCGCATGAGCTCTTGTTGTGGAGATTCTTCAGTTCCAAGATTTTGAAAGCAAACGCCTACCTCAAAAAAATTTCAATAGTTTTTATTTCTTAATAATTTATAATTAAACTTATTAGTGACAAAAAAAATTTTGGTGCAAACATAATTGAGAGTTTGAGATAGGCTTTCTAGATTAATATACATGTAGAGGGCTATAAATTTTTTCATATCATTGGAATTGTATAGTGACTCCTAGAAGTAATTGACCACCATATAAATTGCTCTCATAAATTGAGAAATTGGAATTATGAAGGACATGTTGTTGTACAAAAGGGACTCTACTTTAATGTGAAATTTCACTTCGAACGGACTATATGTAAACCTATTATTATTTGAATGAAATTTCTATAAAAAAAAAACTTTTTGTGAGAAGTCAAAATGTCTCATTTCTTTTTATAGGAAAAATGTACATCTTGACTAGAATCACATGTAACAAGTTTCATGAATTTTGGATTTTTAATGATTGATAGCATATCTTATTCATTGAAATTTGACATCAAAATTTTGACTTTTTTATTTTTCACTCTATAAATTCCAAAAAAATTAAGATAAAAATTAAAAATAACATCAAATGACTATATAAATCAAAAACATATTTTTTTGCAATTTATGGAGTGAAAAATAAAAAAGTCAAAATTCTGATGTCAAATTTCAATCAATAAGATATGCTATCAATCAATAAAAATCTAAATTCATGAAACTTAGTACATGTGATTCTAGTCAAGATGTACATTCTTCCTATAAAAAGAAATGAGAAATTTTGACTTCTGACAAAAAGTTTTTTTTTGCATAGAAATTTCATTCAAATAATAGTAGGTTTAAATATAGTTCGTTCTAAGTGAAATTTCACATTTAGGTAGAGTCCCTACCTAAATGTTGTTGTAAGGTTTAGAGTGTAGTGTTTGGAGTTGCTGAATTTGTTTTATTTTCATCTAGGGTTTCGGCACTTGCGTTTCTGCATCCTCTTATTGAATTCTAGCTTTTCAGATTTTATCGACTCCTGCCTAAACTGTCTTTGATTTGCGATTGTACAATTCTGTTTTCACACTACTAGAAAATGGCATCCAAATCAACAAAAAATGAACACTTTTTTGTTGATTTGGGCACCGCATTGGGGTAGTTGCAAGAAACACCTGCCGATTTTCCTTCAAAACGGCCATTTCACTCCTATTTGTGGATTTTGGAATAAATTTTTTAAAAATAACATAAAATATGTATAATTTGTAAAGCATTAAAAAAATGATATGTGCAAAAATTCAGACCTAAAAAAATTTATTTCTAAGGGTTATACACGGTCAAAGAAGGGTTGAAAAATGCAAGAAAATAGACAGTTTGGAATTTAATTCTTAAAAAATAGTAAAAAAATTCTAAAAATTCTAAAAAAAAAGTCATTTTTCCTAACTTATAGATACTCCTTTTCACCAATTTTCACTGTTGGAAAAATAAAATTGTGTTCTCTACACTTGCGCAAAGGTAGTGCACTTTGAGCACATGTGGAAGATGGAAAATTAACTATTTTTAGAAAATCTTTGATAGGCTTGTGTAACTTTAGTAGAAGTCCTTGTATACCAATTTTGAGCTTCAAACTCGGATTTTTGGGTGAAAAATAGTACTAAAGACCTTCAAAATGGCCAAGGTAGACATCCAATTGGAGGCAGTTTAAAAATAGTAAAATAATTTTTAAAAAATCCAAAAAATTACTCAACATCTGCAACTACCACATGTACCTTCATTAGGAGTTTCATAGAAGATGGACAAACGATGCAAAAGTTATGAGCAAAAAACCACCTGTCCAAGGTCAAGGGGACAAAAAAAAGGTTAAGTGTTTCTTGCAATCACCCATTGACCAAAATAACAAATACGTGTGAACTATTATATATGTTGGTGTAAGAACGCAACAAGTTTGTGTTGATTTGGATACTAACTTTTATTTATTTTGGAGGGTATTAATTTCACATAGGTATCAAGCAGGGTATCAAGCAGGGTATCAAATAGGTTATCAAGCAAGGTATCAAGTACGATATCAAGCAGGGTATCACATGCAAAGTCTGTCTTTTGCTCTCTGCAAACCATGGCCACCTGGTTCCTCAAGTCACTTTGAATCGGGCTTACAAATTCACCTGGAGGAGAGGTAGAGATTCTCAATGAGTCTACGTTCTCTGCCCTGAAATCTGCGTTACCCCCAAACTCATCAGCTTCCAGCATTCTCCGCACTGATCAGCATCTGCTTGGGGATCCGCTTGCGGATCCAGGAGGATTGCATTGTTGTTGTTGCTGCTGCTGTGGCCGCATCAATTTTGATTGTAAATTGGGTCTGTATGGAAACCCTTGCCAACCCATGAGAAAAAAATTTGGTTGCGGTTTTAGGTGCTGGCGACCATGATGTGCGTCAAATGTGAGTTCGTGCGTCTGTTGGCTCTTGTATGGGGTTTCTAGGGTTTTGTTGAATTTATTGTTGAAGATTTTGAATTGCGAGAGAATGGATTGGTGCAAATGGGACATGAGTTTTCTTTTGGTGTTCATAGATAGGATTTCAAGTTGGATTTAGGTCACAAGTGAATTTATTCCAATACATGATGATTGAGTTTCTTGGGTTTAGGGGTGAAGGTAGGGTTTCAGTGGTTGGAATTGTTATGACAAGCACGATGACTATGTTTGATTTCGTAAGTTCAATAATGAAAACTACATAGCCGTCCAGGGGCGGCGTGGAGTGGTTGCGTGAGCACGACGTCAAGGTAGTCGACCTTCAGTCCGCGGATTGCATCGACCTCCTCGGGCGGTTCGTCGTCGCCTCGTCGGAGATCTAGAACGAAGACAACGGAAAGGACAAGAACCTTAAACCCTAATTCATCTCAGGAAATCTAGAACAAAGGCATTGTATTGGCAAAGACTAATTCTGACTACCTTTGAGCAGTAGAAGTTAAGGACGAGTCCGGAGATGTGGTTCCGATCTCACTTCTTTGCTTGTTGACAGGTTAAGAATAAAAAAACTTTTGGAAACAAGTCCTTCAGGTTGAATCAAAGAGAAATCATCAATGCCTCAATGAGTGGCATAGATGTGTTTGTACTGATGCCGACTGGTGGAGGGAAGAGTCTCACGTATTAGGTGAGCCGTGGACTTGCTTATCTCTGCTAGAGAACGAAGTAAGTCTTTCAATAATTGAGCATTGTTCTTTTTAATGGAGAAATTATTGGTATTGATGTAGTTTTCATTATTGAACTTTCACCATTTTTATGACTGCTATCTGGCAGTTACCTGCGATCTGTTCTCCGAGTGTCACGCTTGTTGTTTCTCCACTGGTCTTTCTTATCATGGATCAAATTATAAACCTTTCAGAGGTATGAACAATCATCACTAACCATAGTTTTTAGTACTCTGTAATTATTAGTGCTGTGTGGACTTACTGATCAATCGCATTTTTGATGTGCATAGTGTGCATAGTGACTTTCTCTGTTGTTGCCCTATACTCTGATGAAGAGTCAGTCAGCCTTTTGCCGTTCATTATTGAACTAAGTTGAATTTCCTAATTTCAGGCAAACATACCGGCTACATATTTGAGTGGCTCCATGGAGTGGCAAGAGTAGAATGAAATTCTAAGGAACGTTGATGCAGGTACTTATAAGCTGCTATAACACCAGAGAAGATCGCAAAGTAAATATATTAACCTTGGTGTGTAGCTTTCAAAATAAGCTTATGTATTTTTTTAGGCCAACGACTCTTGTTTGGTTGTAAGAGTTGTAATGCTGTTTTTACCATTTTGGAGCCAAGCCTTGTCAGGCCTGTTGGTGTTGCAATTACTCTTTTGCTCTAACATTTGTTTTGATTCTCTTGCTTGTGAGGGGTGCTTTTGATTGTTGAATTTGATGAATAGACAGTCGTGCTCTTGATCTTGTGCGTTTGTTTCTGCTACTTTATTTTATAGTTGAAAGACTTCATGCAATTTATTGGTGCAGCGTCATAGGAAGAAACCCGAAATTCGGAGGAGGTATTTTCATGGAACTCTCTCAGAAGCCATTATGGGGTATCCCATGAAGCCTATGTCATCGGCTGATCAAATTGAAGGTATCGCATTGCACTATTTTGTAACTATATTTTGTGTCGTGGACAAAGACCTTGAGCTCTGGATAGCACAGAGTTGCATGTTTTTTAAGTAGCTCACAGGTTCCCCTTGCATGCCTGTTTTTCATTGTGCTGTAAGAATTCAGAATTTCTCAAATCTATGGTTAGTTTCTTGGCAATCATCTGTATGGGCTTGTGGTAGCCTACTATCTGTGGATTTTTTTCTTATGATTTCAGCAAGAGCTTATTTTTGTATTTATTTTTCAGAGATCCGAGCTCGAGAATGCTTTGTGGACTTTTTGAAGGGTCTACTCGAATGTGATCCAAGAAAAAGATGGTCACTGCAGCAGGTTATTTATTTTCTGTTACCTAATTAAAATTGTTAACACACTATATACCTTCGTAGCTTATTCATAATGAAAACGATTTGTGCGTCTTTTCTCAAACATGCTGGGATCAAACTGACGATTTTAGGGATGCTCGGATGACCGCTGTTTGAACTTTACCCTTTTAGCCTGTCTCTTTGAGTATAAGTTCCATTCTATGGGATTTATTGATTGTGGAATGTCTTGATTCTACTTTGCAGGCCGCACAGCACCCATTTGTAACTGATGAACCTTTTACTGGACCTTTCGATCTTGTGCTAGAGACTCCAAGAACAGTAAGTGTTGTCATATACTTGATGTTACAGATTAGCAAATTGATGTTTGCTCAATTTTTCAAGTTGTAGTTTTGTGAACGCACTACATAAGACACCTTATCATAGAAATAGACGTGAACAACAATGACCAGATAGCAGCATTCACAATCGAAGAGAGAGACGGAAGAAGGAAAAATCATTAGAAAGTCAAAAAGTTCGCTAATGTGTTGTTCTGCAGCTTGGTAATCACAATCTTCTTATAGATCATAGAAGAGCAGCAGGGCACTGGGTCGGTGCTGGGCTTTCTCCCCAAGTAAGTTGGTATTACTTTCTATAGATTGTAGTGACTGGAATGCGGTGCACTTTGGGGTACACCGGTACACCTTTTAACACGACAGGGTACACCGGTGTACCTTTCCCTTTGGGAATGCACGTCGTTTTCGGGAATGCACGTCGAAGGGTGGAAATACACCCTGACCGGGCGCGTGCAGGCTGTTGTAGACTTGTCCTTGTACAGGCGGAATGCACGTCCGACTCTGGGATACACCATGCCTCTACAACACTGAAGACCTGACTCCCTCTGGTACTCGTTGGACTTCGCGCCAAGCCACGCTTTTTGAGTGGAATTCACCATGGAGGTGGCCATTGACCAAGAGGTGGCTACTGAGCAAGGCCATGGGTTTAGGGCTTGGGGTTTTTAGGTGAAGAAGGAGTTGCTAGGTTTAGGGGGTTTGGTTGGTTTTGGCAAGTTTGGCTAATCAAGATAGGCGCAAACCGATGGAATTGAGAAGAAGTGTGCGGTTTAAGGGTTTTGCATCGAAGGGTTTCAAAGGTGTCCCCAATTTTTTGACAAACTTTTTTAAGGCTAAATTCTGGCCTACCCCCCATTATCATATATTGTACTTCCAATGGTGCAAAAAAACACCATTAAAGTATCACGATTGAAGTTGGACTTTTTTGGGGCGAGTTGACTTCCTTGATGGGATGGCATTTTGAAGTTTGAATTATGCCTACCCCCCTATTTGTGGGTGTTGTGAATCCAATGGTGGTATTGGTTTCTCCAAAAAAGTTTAGGGTTGAACACAGTGAGCGTTTCAAAAGTGTCATTTAGGGGTGCTATTTTTGTGAGGGTGAGGAATTGGAGAGATTAGAAGGTACCTACCCCCCCATTTTCAAGGGTTGTGAACACAATGGAGTAATAAAAATCCATTAGAGTGGGCTTTTTTTGGCCTATTTGACTTTCAAAACCCGTGGAGTTGACTTTTTGGAGGGAATTGATTTAGCAGTTTTGACCTGAAACAATGTTGTAGGTCTATTAATGGGTGTTCCAAATTGGTATCACACTTGTTGATACAACCTTGTATGCATGAGTTAGGAGCGGATGAAGTTTGGTTGGTACAAACTTCATCCGTCAATTGCCGCTATTCTAAAAATAGGGTCAAAAAATGAAAGCCACTTTCGAAAAGGGCTTGGAAGCATCTTTGAGGTGGTGTCCTTACCTATCGCTAAAAATAGAAATTTAATGGGGTCAAATTACGAGGAGCCTACAAATATGCTTTTGTATGGAGAAGGGCGATTGAAATCCAAAGGTATGGCATTCTAGGTCTTCTCCATGGGATTCTAAAATGATGTGGCACTTTGTGATTGGACATTCTATGCATGAGTTAAGAGGGGATGAAGTTTGGTTGGTGCAAATTTCATCCGTCAATTGCCGCTATTTTAAGAATAGGGTCAAAAAATGAAAGCCATTTTCGGAAAGGGCTTGGAAGCATCTTTGAGATGGTGTCCTTACCTATTGCTAAAAATAGAAATTTAATGGGGTCAAATCACAAGGAGCCTACAAATATGCTTTTGCATGGAGAAGGGCGATTGAAATCCAAAAGTATGGCATTCTAGGTCTTCTCCACGGGATTCTAAAATGACGTGGCACTTTGTGATTGGACATTCTATGCATGAGTTAGAAGTGGATGAAGTTTGAATGGGACAAATTTCATCCGTCAATTGCCGCTATTTTTAAAATAGGGTCAAAGGGTATAAGGCATTTTTGGAAAGAGCTTGGAAGCATCTTCGAGATGGTGTCCTTACTTCAAAGCTAACAATAGAAATTAAATGGGATCAAATCAGGAGGAGCCTACAAATATGCTTTTGCATGGAGAAGGGAGATTTCTAGGATCAAGGTGATTTTTGCATCCATTCCAATTGACTTAATACGCTTGAGGGTGAATTAAAAATCGCGGAATACAAGGGAACATGGATGTATAAAATGAACCTAGGGTTTAGGGTTTAGGGTTCACTCAAACAAAAATAGTGGAGAATTAAGGGTTGATTTTGTTGACCTTTGGGTAGTATAGCCATAATCAAATTTAATTGTAAGAAGACATAATAAAGCACTTAAATAAGTTGAGCTTAAACAAGCTGTAAATATCACAAGGGTTAAAAATCTACAAAATATTGGACTCATTTTTAATTTTTGTAATCCAAAACAAGATAAAAACAGTCGATTATTTAGGGGTTGTACTTTAAATGTTCAAATGAACAGAAGTCGTAGAAATCCTAGCAAATGCATGGAAATGAAACACCTACAAGTTGTAAATTTCCCAAAGTATTTGAATCTACAAATATATATTGGGCTAATCTTTCATTTTTGTAATTGAAAACAAGATAAACATAGTTGGTTACTTATGGGCTGTACTTTAAGTCCTAGAATGAATAAAACTCATAGAATTCCTATGCAAATGCATTGAAACAAAGTACCTACAAGTTGGAAATATCTCAACGTCTTAGAAGGCACGAGAGTATTAGGCTAATTTTTGATTTTTTTCATTAAAAACAAGATGAAAACAGTTGGTTACTCATGGGCTGTACTTTAAGTCCTAGAATGAATAAAACTCATAGAATTCCTATACAAATGCATTGAAACAAAGTACCTACAAGTTGGAAATATCTCAACGTTATCAACCCTTAATTCTCCACTATTTTTGTTTGAGTGAACCCTAAACCCTAAACCCTAGGTTCATTTTATACATCCATGTTCCCTTGTAGAATCGAACGCGCTATGTCGTACTTCGACTGATGTTCTTATTGTCTATTGACAATTTTCTTATACATTCAATAACTGTGGATGTTATTTTCAATCAAGCCCCAAAAGCTTTGTTCAATCGTGTACACCTTGTTTTTATGAAATTCCTCTCTCAAATATCACAACATCTCAATATATGTTGCAAAATGAACACCCTAAACCTCACATGTGTACTTGATATTTCGATATCCCGATATCTATTCAATCCTTTCGATCCCTCGATATGTCAACAATCGATACCTTGAGACATCGATGCTGTCGATATCGAAATCGAGATATCGGTGCAACCGATATCGCGATAATCCTGCACCGATATCTCGATATCGATGCAATTGATCTCTCGATAGTGTGATACTTGATCTTGAAAATCCAGCAACATTAGATATGCAGAGATGAATGAGCAAAAAGAGATGATGTGACTTTAGCATTCCAGCAGATATCGAGATATCAAACTTCAAAGAACACTGAGCAAGAAGAGATATCTCAATATAGGAATATCGCCCCATGGAGATATGTCGATATCCAACTCAGATCCGCTCCAACTCTAATCCGAGCAAGATTCCGATTGAATCCGGATTGTCCACTAGTTCCGTTCTGTAGTTAAATTCCGGTTTCCTGTTACCTCTTTATTCGAATTCGGATCCCTAGCTACGATTTCCGTTCCAAATTTTAAGTAACTTAGAAAAACCAAAAATTTACACTGCGACACACTCCGCCACTATGGACAAGTACACTGCCAAAAACGAAGTATGTACCAATGAACAGGGAGTGCCGTCGGTTAGTTACAACCTAGCCGGTTGATCTTGAGAATTTCCGAATGAGATAGAAATGTTTAGGAAGGGGTTCCGGAAGATAAATGAAGGTTTTTGGAAATGAGCCGACTAGAAAAAAAAATGCTGGCATTTTGGCAAGCTACCCTAGGAGTATCCACGGCAAATTACCGATTGAGAGGCATTTTTCACGGCGGGCAGCCGACCGGGCATATACTTTTTAGGAATTTTTTTAATACTATGTATTGTATTCTAGTATACCACTTCATTGCACTCTATGCCTTGGATTCTTGGAAGTTAGAACAGCTCACAACTGGAAGCCTGGAAGACTGAAACTCTGAAAATATATTCATAATTCATGTATTGTGTCATTGTGTGTACTGTCACTACTCACTATTGTGAGTTACTGAGTTACCTGTTACCGTTGCCCAATGCACTTAATCAAAATCCCAAATACCGAAATACCCAGTTACCGACTTTGCTTTGCTGGCTGACTGGCTCGACAGTTGAAGGTCTCAGAGACTCAGACAATCAGACTCTTAGTAGAATTTGATTAAACCAGACTAACCAGTAAGTAAGTGGGCCAGAGGAAGCAATAGATTATTTACATTATCAGTGATGCTGTCCCACTTTGGAAGAATGATAGTAACTATTGTTTTTTGTATGCTAATCCGTCTTCTTACTTGAATTCTCCTAATCGACCGAGTGCAAGTGATCCATCTTATTCGTTTGGGGTAGCTGATACTAACAGCAGTGGTGCGCAGATTTTGTGACTTCCAATATTAACCAGCCTTCGGAAAATACTTGGACCCTTTTTGGATCCTTGTATTTTCCGAAGGCTATATCCTTGGCCCTAAGTGGTAGGGGCTTTGTCAGGTTTGACTCCTGCCAAGGATACATTTTAGACAAAAAAATATGGGGAATGAATGACAAGGAAACTAAAGCCAAAAAAATGGGGAGGGAATAAAAATACCCCACCAAAACAAAAAACCAGACCCATTTTAGACATTTAGGAAAGTAGATAATTGAAATAAAAAATGTCGGCTAATTGACTAAGTACATTAAGAAATGGGGGATATGAACCGATAAAATTTGCACTCTTTAGGCCTACTTCCGGGTAAAAATTGAAAAAACTGAGCCACCTCCTAGAAGCTAGGAAATTGTCCGTTTTCTGTATAGAACTTCGCGGACTATGGTATGTACTACAAACTTAGTACAAACCTTGCATGCAAGTTGCATTCAAAGTATGCAAGTACAAGAAGAAGACTTCATGAAACAAAAGAAATTTAGATAATTAGGGAATAACTGGATAATAAAGTTCATACATCACATATATTACATAGAGGTGACAATCCAGGTCCCAAACCTGTGCAAAGTGTGGAGATTTCACACACTCTTATCCGCATCTGGAGAGAGGTACTTTTTGTTCTCCCTGTCGAGGTCAGGTAGTTGCAGAGGAACTCCTAGCGATCAATGATCTGCACAACAGGAATATATTTGGAGCACACAAGAATAACTAAAACCTGCCCATACCTAGGTGGTTCAATATATTGAAACATAGATTGATCAGAAGAACGTTTTGACAGTCCATCATTAGAAAATTGCCTTGTATCACCATACCTTCACGATTGTGTCTTGCATAAAGTCATATTCAAATCGTTTTAATTGCTGAAGTTGAAGAACAGGTGGAAAATCTATTCAAATTGTTGCAATTTCAGCTACCATTGCCTGAAATAGACCATGGCGTATTAGATTGGAGTACAGGTAAGGATCAAGATTGAAAAGTTTGACATACTCATATGTTCCACATAGATACAAGCTTATTCAAATGGATAAACAAGAACCTGTTGCAAGCGTAGATCACCGTAACGGCTCTTCTTAAACTCTTCCATGTCTGCATCTGAGGATTTTTCACCCAACTCTTGACCTCAAATTGGAATGATGCCACAGATCCATCAAGAGAGCAGCAGAACAGCATGTACCCATCTGGGTTCCTGTTGGAAAAATAAACAATGTCGTCATGATCAAAAAATTTTGTTAGTATGCTGTGCATTAGAATCAAAGACTTATATATATTCAAAGAATCTTGCACTCAAGAAGTGTGACTAGCTACAACAACATGGAGGATGCACCAGGAAAAGTCAACGACACTCTGCTGAAAGAAATGCTTTCCAATAAAAACTGGACGGAAGCTCCCCGTTGTCCACATAGATATGCAACAGTCTTGGCTCCCGATAGCTGCGACATTATACGGCACAGCGTCTGTATTTTTTGAAGAAGAGCCATTACCTACCGCTCCTAAGACCACTCCATTTCCAGCTCCTTCATCCGGAGAAGCTTTTTTTATCTGATTTCACGATTCTTGAATGTCAACCAAATTGTAACATTCTTCTAATCAAACTCTCAATCATCTCAAGACATAGTTAGGGTGAAGAAAAACTAAATGCGCGATAATAACTTGGAAGGCAGAGGATTAACAATTAGTTTCATCTCAATTCTCGCCTCATCTTATCTTAAGCTTTACTTATCTCCACAGCATGCCCATTTATCTTTTTACTTTATCTAATTATAGGTCTAAAGTAAAATTAGACAACTGTAATCTAATCTCAGACACCCGCAATCAAATTCAAAACAACAATCCCCAATGCTGTCCGGAGCTTACTAGTTAGGAATTATCTTTGAAAGTGCTCTCCTAATATATCTTCAGTAGTGAACCATATCTTGATTCAAAATAAAGACAATATTAATAAATGTATTTGTAGATTTCAACTCAATTCCGTAATCTCGTTATTGAAGTGACAAGCGTATGAAAATTTACCTTTTGAAACATCGAATGATTGAACTGGACAGCCACTGTTGGTGCATTATGGCCCACAAAATCAAAAGAGGCCACCCACTCTCCTCTCTCCAACACTAGAGCTCTATGACTAGGGTTCCGAAAATCGTGTGTCGTAGCAAGGAAATGGCCACATGGTGACCATCCCAATCGTTTGAAGAATGTGGACCCAACCTACAAGAAAACATCCACACGCAAGAACCCCAACATGCACAAGCAGTTCCAGCTCTTGAAGGTCACATTAGACAGCACAATTGAGGCAACAAGCCTAAAATTTGAACCAACATTAGGAGTGAGATACCAAGCTTGAAATAAGGCATTGCATTTATGACACCATACGCGCATTTGAAGGTTAAAGGGTCCAATCCTGGAAACCTTGTTATCTCAAATAGTATTAGCATGACACTTACAAACCAAGTAAGCCACCTCTTCAAACTCCATATTACTTGGACTAGTGTAAAATCAACATTGGACAACACAAAGTAAAAATCAATAAAAGAATGATATTTTCATTAATGATATTTGCACTACTAAAGGTGCAGGATTTCTACTTATTTCAAGTTTATTGCTTGAATCTGTAGAATCTAAAATTTGCTCTGAGTAACTTCTAGAAGAACAAGAGACATAGCTTTCCAATTAATGTTGAAAAAAAAAGACAATACTAACATTGAAACCAAGACCAGAATTTTCCTTGACCTGTACAACACAATATAGAATACACTTTTCTGTCCCAGAAATTAGCTCAGAAACTCACGGTCGTTTTCCATAGCCCTTCCACACGTTGCAGCACGCACCAGTTGCTAGTTTGTAAGATGATGACCGACTTATCATCGGACTGCGTGGCCAAAAAGGAACCAATTGGATCTCAAGTTAAGCCTTTCATGGCTAGAGAGAATTGCCAAAGTGGAGGCTTGCTTTATGCAAATAGTGTGGTCTAGAAAGAAAGTCTCCAAATGACCTACCCAAACTGCTAAAAAAATCATGAATTTGGACAGGCTTTTCAACACCTCAAGGACCAAGAGGTCAAGCCCAATACTAGGGACCTAAACATGATCAATTGCAATATCAGCAACCTTAAAGAAGTTGAGAATTTAGAAGGCACGCTTTTGAAGATTTCATACGAAACAATAGTAAGAGAGGGACAGAAAAGTGTACCACATCGGTAGTATGACCCCGCAAGATGAAGAGCACCTTCTAACTCTACACATCCGGAGGCTCTCACGCTCCCAAACTGGATGGTTTAACATTAGGAACCACTAACATCCAGTTGCAAATCTACAGAAAGCAACAAAACCATGGTCATACACAATGCATATAATCTCAAGCATTCTGTCCTTCCTCTCTGTACTCTCCAACCAATCCAGAAAGTATCTACGAAACAACACATTCACTCGAACAGCATGATCATGTCCATCCCCCTCACCCTTATTCTTCTTCAATGTTAGCGGATTCAAAACAAGCTTAAACACATCTTTAGGGTTTATACCTCTCGGCTCTGCTTCCCAGTGTTTGAATGCCAACAAGTGCGAGAAAAAAATTCAAACTCACAACAGCTCGTGGCGACGTCAACCTCTGTCCTTTTTTCATATTCTGATTTTTAGCAAAACGCAATCAATCCAGTCATGAACTATACATACACAATCTGTTGTGCTCATAATTGTCAGAATGGGATGTTCCGTAATCTCAAACTTGCGGCATTCAAGTGCCAACCTATAGCTATGAGAACTACAACTAGCATAGTTAAGCTTATAGTTCGAAGTAACGTCAATTTTGTGAAATTGGCGATATTTCCCAAACCAAAATTGTGACATATATCTTCACAAATGCCTAATTTTAGGCTACAAACTAGGACAGGTATACATTTTGGTATTAGGCCCAGCGGCCTGAACCGCACCAAATTTTTGGAACATCGTCATTCTAAAGAAATGTTGAGATGCATAGATGTTGAGTTTGGAAATCCAAACTCAGTGTCAATGTCACTCAGATCTGAACGTTGTGATCTCCCATGATTCTAACAAACGTAAGGTTCATTCATTAACACGGAAGATGAAATGTTCATACTCGAAGAATTCAAGAAAGTGCAGGAACAAAGAATCGTACCTAAGCGAAGATACATGAGATCTCCATACTTGGAAGCAAGTTTTCCCAATGATCTGTGAGGCAAAGTAATAAATCCAATGGCAGGCCATGGCTAGGGTCCAGGGGTCAAGTGTTTCCGCCTCCTGGCTTCAGTATAGTAATAAATCAGCAGAAATGAAGCAAATAGAGAGTGATGAGCTGGGCGCAGGCTTGAGCCAGACACAAGTTGTAATCATTCTGGCGCGCAGAAGTGCACTATCCCAGCTCCATTAGGAAGCATCCACACTTCCTAGTTAATATACATAAATGATTTCAAGTAATTCCTGGCGTCCCTCACATACATGGCTGGGGAGCATACCATATCGCAGGTTTTCACTCTTACACCTAAACAAGGACACTAAAACTGTGACCAGAAAAAAACGGGAGGCAAGAGCAAATAGAGTAAGAAATTCGAGATTGATGTGAAACCCTAGAGGTGAGAGTTATGATCCAACGAGCACGACCTGCTGTATCTATGCAACAATGAGCCACCGCAACATTTACATTGACCTGGCGCTTCTCAAAGTTAAAAAAGATTTCCCCAAAAGCTTTAGCTCCAAGCTTGTTACAGTATGCAGAAAAGTACAGTTTCCACAACTGAAAGGTCTATTCAAAGTTCTGGTTCTTCAAAATGAAACGACCACAAAACAATAGACTCATTGTGCAAGAGCAAACCACATAAACACGGCCTTCTTCTTCACCGCCCCAATTCACTCACTGGCGCTGCAAAAGAGTGCAATCGTCTTCGTCTTCTGTCCATCGATCAATCTCCCCCATGCATATAGATCATGACAATTCAATGGCTACGGATTTTGCAAGGCAGCGGAGAGCTACCAGTAGCGCTGTGAAAAAAGAAATTTAGTTCTGCAAATTTTAGAGCTTCAGCGACGCGACCCCAGCGACGCGATACCGACAGGGATACAGGGAGTTGAAGTGGTGGAAGCCAAGCGAAAGGAAGAGTTGTTCAACTAGGGTTTCCGGGGCTTTCCCTGAGCCGTAGATTCAGTACAGTGAGTATGTATGGCCGTCAGATGGGATCTTCAATATGACGGAAAATTGACAAGCACAGGGAAATGACAGATATAATGCTGAAAAACGTGCGCTTTGTCATCTTGGACATTTTCTTGTTCCAAATTTGTCAATTTGGACGCCTTTTCCTTGTAGTGATAATTCGAGGAGTATGGTGACTACCTTGGCCATGGAGGGCTGCGTCTTTCAAAGGTTAAGCCCAAAAGGACAGGTTGGTCACTATGGAAATCATCTTTTATAGTACCGTATTAATTATTTAGTTAAGAAAAATCCAGGAGCATTCATTGGAGCAAACTATTGAACAAGACCTTCCTTTTCACACCAAATTCCATAGATGAAAATCTGCACTTTTGTCCTACCTAGAAGGATTCTCTATCATCCATTAGACACATAGTAACTACAACACTCTTACAAAGTTAACCAATTCACTTGGACATTAAAAGCCCTATTTCTTCTATAATCTAAACATTAGCTCTAGAAGGATGAGGCCCCCTATGACCAAGGTAATTACTATAATACTTTAATTATTGGTCCAAAGGATGCATTCTATTTTTCATAGTTAACAGTGAAATCATCCATGGAACCACTTTGGTCTGTACCGTCCTTACAAGGTTATGGCTTAGATAACCTCATTTAGAATTTTTATCAGCACCAATTGACTTGGCAATCAATTCTATACATCTAAATTCATTTTGGAAATTGTATAAGCACGTTTTGTTTATATCTTTGTATGTATGTATCATTAACCTCAATTACATTTAAATTGATCATATGGGATGATTATTCCAATAAATTGGTCATAAAAGAAGGTTATCTATTGAAGATTCAAATACTGATTTGGATGAATGAGAAGCTATTTGGACAAAACATTGCCCAAAAGCACTTTGTTCATCATCTACAATATGACTCTTGAAAAATTTAGGGATTAATAACCCCAAAGAGATTCGGTGTCGGCATTGGAAGCATGATGCACAATTTGAAAAGCTCACTACAAGAGTGATGAACCACATCAAAGTTTGTAAAAAAGGCTTTTTTTTCTATTCATTAGCAATGTAATTAGCTCAATGTGTTTAGCTAGTCACTTATTGCTTCATGATTTTTTGTAATGTTCTAAATCAATTCGTACAAGCATTAGTATTGGAAGAAAATTGAACTTACAATAATAAATATCTTATTTCTAGATTCTTCTGAAGTCAAAATTCATTTTACCTAAAAAGATTAAGATGCACATTCTTGTCTTTTTAGTCTCTCTTAGGGATTAAGTTTCTAAACAACATATTTTTATAATTTTGTGGGCTAAAGAACTATACTTCTAAAAGTGGAGTTAACTAATTTTCCAATAAAAATGGAGCCTTAGTTTGAACATGTCAAACCTCAAAAAAATTAACTATAAATTGCCACTATTTATTTTTTTAAATTAATTAATTTTTAGATAAGAAATCCCAAATCTTCTTTAAGCTTTAAGAATTTCTAAGTTTGAATTAGGGTGAGAAATTTTTGAAATTATCATGATTTTCTCAAGAAAAATGGGGAAACTAATTTATAAAAAATATTAAATAGGTGTTTATTATAGTGTAGATCTTCAAAAAATTATCCAAACTTTCATACCATTCTAACTTTAAAATGAAATTATAGATAGAGAATTGAGTGTATCTCATCATTTGCCATCATATAAATTCCTTCTTGCCATATATATATAGCACTTAATCTAATAGACAAGTTGCAGTTGAAATTTGATGCTAACTATAGCTAATATATTCTCTTAACTACTACAAGTTATAAAATGCCAAAGACAAAGTTATGTATTATAATTGAGTTTAAAATTTAGTTCTATCAAACTAAAGAGATACTATGTTTTTTTATGCAAAAGGTTGCTGCAAATGTTGCAACAGTTGTACTACACTACTAGTTTAAGATATATGTAATAGAATTGACCTACTAGGGACAAAATAGAGGATGATTTTTCATCTCTTAAAATTAAGGGTGGACTCCCATGCACCTTAAATTGACCAAACCTTATATAAAAGCCAAAAAAAAGGTTGGAATTTGACATGAAAGTGTACAATAGTTGCAAGAGGATAATTGAAATTGTTATTTATTGGTAATTTAAAGGAAGCAAGTTTTCAAATTCTATAAAACAATTTTTGACATTGGACTTGAATTTTTTGTTTACTTTTGTTCAACAATAAGGTAAAACTACTCCTAATATGTGGTTTCTCCCTACTCACATAGAAATGAAAGCAACATGAAACTGACCAAACATTAATCAAACCCTTGAAAACTAGAAAATATATTTTATATTCATATATAGTATAGTAATTCATTGTTACTTAACCCCTATAATTCCAAAGCCTTTTCTTCATCAAATACTACTCAAAACTGCGATTTCTATTGCAAAGAGCAAAAAACACTAAAATTTTTTTTACATATCTTACTATAGGATTGTACACTGGACCATTGTAGTGTGAAGATGTGTAGAAGGAATTTTAAAAACTTTGACTACATAGATTGTAAGATATTTTTGTTTAAAGTGAAGAAATCGGGGGGGTTTACACCTTGCACGACTAGATTATAAGACTTTGAATCTTCTTAGATTACAATATTTGTATTGCAAATTTTGAAATAAAAAAATTATATTGAAGAGTTGAATTGAGAGTCTAAGAAAAACAAACTTATGCCGCATTTAATTACTTCTGGACTTTAGAAGGGTCTAAAATTAATAATAGAAAAAAATGGTCATTAGAAAATAATGCAAAACATTAGAGGATCAATACAAAACATCTAAAGATCTATACAAACATCCGGTTGCAATGTAATCATGCAGTTGCAGAGGTGGTACTAGCTCAGCTGTGTACTGTGTGTCGTGCGTGGTACTTACATGAGAGACGGGTCAAACCTGGACTTTCCATGTCAAGACCTTGTTAGTTCTTAGTCGTTATGTTTTTTGCTACTGTCCAGTAAGGAATGGAATATACATAGTTCCTTTTATCGATCAAGGTGAGAGTTGGTGAATCAATTGTATGTCAGTTACTTGTAGCTGTCCCACGCACCGTCCCGCGCTCACTTGCCTAGTGGGTAACAACAATTGAAGGTGTTGTTTTCAAGCCCTAAGGGTTAGTTGATTTATTCAACTTCGAATCTGCCGTTGCGATTGTAGTATCGATCTCAGAGCTGTATATCCGGCCTCTGAAGTCCTGCAAAAAGATGCAGTAATGTAGCTTGTGGTTCCACTCATTGTCTATATCCACGTGGTGCAGTTTGTGGAGATACCTCCGTGTAGTAGAGTTGTGCTTTTTTTGTTGTGGTGAAAGTCCACGCATGACAGGGGACGTAAAGAGATGTTAGCATGAGAGATTAATTTCAAAAAGACTCAACCCAATATTGTCAAGTAGGAGAGAGATTTTGGATTTAAAAAGTGCTCGAGTTGCGCAATGCCGATTGTAAGCTAGGGTGAAGTTGTGTTACACGTACCGAATTCCCTTCCATGGACAGGAATCTGGACTGGTATAGGCGGTTTGCTTATGAGCCGTGCAGCTTGGAATTGAAATAGCAATCTCGCAGAGTTTTAGAATAGGGTGAAGGAAGTTCTTTTCTAGTGAATCGCAAGTACAAGTGAATTGTGTCTTGGTTTAATATGATTGATGAACTTGGTCATTTCAATACCCATAACAAATTGGTCTTGTACGAGTTAAAGGCCATACCCTGCCCTAATGAACACTGCAGGGTATACCTAGAGCCCTAAAACTCTAAACTCCGGCGTTTTTAAAGCGATTTTGAGTAATTAATGTAGGGACTTTCTTTGGCCAATTTTATTGTCTTCACTGACTACAGCACGCGCTATGTTCTTTACTGATTTTGTTAATATAGAATTTGACCACATCTAAAGTGTTCATTTAACATAATATGATGAATTAACTTGGTCAATTTAACACTACAACCAATTGGTCCTTTAGTGGTTAAACCATGCCCCAAAGCCTTAAGTTTATATCTAAATTTGCAAGCACAAAGAACATGGCGACGGATGTTGTGTGCAGTTGGAGTCCTAGCAATGTTGTGAGGCATTTTAATGTCCCTATTACCTGAATGTACTTGACAGCTATTTTGTCAGGTCACAATACATACTTTTACACTAGCTTTGCAAAAAATTCTTTTGAATGAATTGCTGATTTTCAGTCCTTAAATGCCTCGCTGTTGTGTTTCAAAATGCAGTAAGGGTCAACAAAGCTCGAATATGCCTTTACCATAGTGAAGATCATATTGCCCTGCACTTATCGAAGGCAAATAGCATGGGTTGTGATTTCTAGTGCCAATAATGAATAATCCGTACTAGGGTTGATTTAGGGTTTAGGATCGGTGTAATAGGGCTTGGTGTGTGGATGTAGGGTTTGTGGGTTGAGGATTTTTAGATGGTGTATTTTGGATTGGTTTTATTTATTTTTTTGTAGGGTGTAGGTTGTGTTGTGTGGCGTTGCGTGGGTGTATGCGTGGTACGTGGAAGGTGTATGGCGGTGTATTTGGGTTTAGGGTCGGTGCATATTTAGGATTTGTGGGTATAGGAGTTGTGGGGTGTTGGATGTTTTGGGTTTAGGGTTGATTGGTTTTCATTTTGTGTGGTTTTGTGTTTGTGGGGGCGAGGAAGCGTGTTTGAGTTTGTAGGGTTGATTTAGGGTTTAGGGTCGGTGTAATAGGGCTTGGTGTGTGGATGTAGGGTTTGTGGGTTGAGGGTTTTTAGATGGTATATTTTGGATTGGTTTTATTTATTTTTTTGTAGGGTGTAGGTTGTGTTGTGTGGCGTTGCGTGGGTGTATGCGTGGTACGTGGAAGGTGTATGGCGGTGTATTTGGGTTTAGGGTCGGTGCGTATTTAGGATTTGTGGGTATAGGAGTTGTGGGGTGTTGGATGTTTTGGGTTTAGGGTTGATTGGTTTTCATTTTGTGTGGTTTTGTGTTTGTGGGGGCGAGGGAGCGTGTTTGAGTTTGTAGGGTTGATTTAGGGTTTAGGGTCGGTGTAATAGGGCTTGGTGTGTGGATGTAGGGTTTGTGGGTTGAGGGTTTTTAGATGGTATATTTTGGATTGGTTTTATTTATTTTTTTGTAGGGTGTAGGTTGTGTTGTGTGGCGTTGCGTGGGTGTATGCGTGGTACGTGGAAGGTGTATGGCGGTGTATTTGGGTTTAGGGTCGGTGCGTATTTAGGATTTGTGGGTATAGGAGTTGTGGGGTGTTGGATGTTTTGGGTTTAGGGTTGATTGGTTTTCATTTTGTGTGGTTTTGTGTTTGTGGGGGCGAGGGAGCGTGTTTGAGTTTGTAGGGTTGATTTAGGGTTTAGGGTCGGTGTAATAGGGCTTGGTGTGTGGATGTAGGGTTTGTGGGTTGAGGGTTTTTAGATGGTATATTTTGGATTGGTTTTATTTATTTTTTTGTAGGGTGTAGGTTGTGTTGTGTGGCGTTGCGTGGGTGTATGCGTGGTACGTGGAAGGTGTATGGCGGTGTATTTCGGTTTAGGGTCGGTGCGTATTTAGGATTTGTGGGTATAGGAGTTGTGGGGTGTTGGATGTTTTGGGTTTAGGGTTGATTGGTTTTCATTTTGTGTGGTTTTGTGTTTGTGGGGGCGAGGGAGCGTGTTTGAGTTTGTAGGGTTGATTTAGGGTTTAGGGTCGGTGTAATAGGGCTTGGTGTGTGGATGTAGGGTTTGTGGGTTGAGGGTTTTTAGATGGTATATTTTGGATTGGTTTTATTTATTTTTTTGTAGGGTGTAGGTTGTGTTGTGTGGCGTTGCGTGGGTGTATGCGTGGTACGTGGAAGGTGTATGGCGGTGTATTTGGGTTTAGGGTCGGTGCGTATTTGTAGGAACTTGCATAGGACTATTATAAAAAAGGGTAAAATGATTTTCAAATATTTTATTCTTGTCTTTTACACAATTTTCTTGATCAAATTGAAAAAAAAAATATTATGTGGACATTCTCTATGTACATCATAATTCCTTAACCCCTAAAGGACTAGCTTGCTATTTTTAGCAACATAGCAATTTTGGGTAGGTACCTTTGACTATAAGTTTGTATATTTTAGGCTGAAATTTTAGCAAAAGGTGGGGACAAGGAATATCTCTCGTTTGCACCAAATTTCATGACATTTGGACACATGAATCAAAAGTTGTGGCCAAATATGTTATTTTTTTTTATAACTGGGCAGTTTGGGCAGATAAAAAAATATCAATTTCTTCAAAAACAAAAATTTGAAATTGGTTTTTTAGATTTATAAATATATACTTGGAAAGCTTTGAATCATTCCATTTCGATCAATGAGTCAAAAGTTATGAGGAATTTTAGTTTGCCGGGAGTTGTGAATTCTCTACTCTAAAACAAACTTTGAAGTTGTTTATTTCATTCAATTTTCAATTTTTTCAAAAAAAATAAAATTGTAAAATGTAGTTTATTTATTACAACATTGTAGATACTGAGATTGTCATTTTTCAATTCTGTAATTAACTTCTTAACAATTTAGTGGTTTGAACCATTCTCTACTTCTTTCTACTTACTATTTTTTTCCTATATGTTGTACAATTCCAAATGATCTGAAATTTTTCAAGTATGTAGTCAACTTGCAAAGAAGAATGAATCCAAAGAGCAACCACCATTTTGAATATTTTTTTGTACAAATGTGACCTTGAGAAGTGAAGCTGCTTGATTTTTCGTAGGGCCCAAAAAAGGATTTTTGTCAATTCACAGTGGTTTCTAAAAGCGACCCCCTCCTGAAATGTACACTTCTGGTACATGTTAAGTGGCAAAATCTACCAAATCGCTTTTAGAGACAGGTTGCTTTTACAGCCCCCTACCTTACTTAAGTATTGTAATGTGCACAGTTAAAAGCTGGGAGGTTTCCAAACTTTTGAAATTAAAAAATTAATTTTTTCTTTATATTTCAAAAAACAACATAAAGGAACTTTTATATCACTTTATATCACTCTTTTGCACATATTTGCTCATTTGACTTATTTATTGTTACTTTTTTCAAACAAAACATAATTTAGACAACTATCTACTTTACAACACTTCAATTCATTTAAAATATAGAAAAAATACAAATTTTACTTTAAGACTATAATATTTTTAGAGAAATATTTTTTTATATTTAAACAACATACAAATTCATAATTTTGAACTTCAATCCAAAATATTGTTTCTACAAAGCTTCCAATTTATTCAAATGTAGCACTTGATATCAAGGTTTGTATATTATATTTGATATTAGATTTTCATCTTTCAACCTTTATATCTCTTGCGCTATGCTTGATTAGATTGAAGATTTGAATTTGTACAGGTACAAGTGTCATTGGTCTACTGGTAATAGGATAGGATTTACCAGCCATTGAATTACTCAAGGGTACTTATTTCTTACAAGTGACCAAAAAAAAAAAAATGTACCATGATGTTGATTGGTTTTTATCTTTTAACCTCCATATGATTTGAGGACCCAAAATAATCATTTGAAATGTATACAATGCATTGATTTCAAGTGGTGATTTAAGATGCATATAACTTAAAAAGTTAGAAGGGAAACAAGCATTTTTTCTATACCACAATAGGAATCATGGTTGGGAGGAAGAAGTTTAAGCAAGTTGGTTCAACGTCACTAAATTTTCTTCTCCATTCAAACTAGTAAAGACAAAAATATTCCCGCTAATATAAGCACATCATCAATTAAACTACTTGCTATATCTTCACAAAGCACAACCAATTGGTCAATTGAACTTTACAAGATGCTAAACAATTACTCCTTTTGTCCCAAAAAAGATCTTTCTATTGCACTTGGTGACATTGTGAATTGGTCAAATTTGGCTTTCGAGTTCCGTCAAGGCAGACAAGTTCCCCACTTCCTTTGGCAAGGCCGCCAAGCTTGAACACCCAGTCATATAGAGTTCGGTCAAGGAAGACAAGTTCCCCACTTCCTTTGGCAAGGCCGCCAAGCTTGAACACCCAGTCAAATAGAATTCCGTCAAGGAAGACAAGTTCCCCACTTCCTTTGGCAAGGCCGCCAAGCTTGAACACCCAGTCAAATAGAATTCCATCAAGGAAGACAAGTTCCCCACTTCCTTTGGCAAGGCCGCCAAGCTTGAACACCCAGTCATATAGAGTTCGGTCAAGGAAGACAAGTTCCCCACTTCCTTTGGCAAGGCCGCCAAGCTTGAACACCCAGTCAAATAGAATTCCGTCAAGGAAGACAAGTTCCCCACTTCCTTTGGCAAGGCCGCCAAGCTTGAACACCCATACAAATCGAGTTCAGTCAAGGAAGACAAGTTCCCCACTTCCTTTGGCAAGGCCGCCAAGCTTGAACACCCAGTCATATAGAGTTCGGTCAAGGAAGACAAGTTCCCCACTTCCTTTGGCAAGGCCGTCAAGCTTGAACACCCAGTCATATAGAGTTCGGTCAAGGAAGACAAGTTCCCCACTTCCTTTGGCAAGGCCGCCAAGCTTGAACACCCAGTCATATAGAGTTCGGTCAAGGAAGACAAGTTCCCCACTTCCTTTGGCAAGGCCGCCAAGCTTGAACACCCATACAAATCGAGTTTAGTCAAGGAAGACAAGTTCCCCACTTCCTTTGGCAAGGCCGCCAAGCTTGAACACCCATACATAAAGAGTTCCGTCAAGGAAGACAAGTTCCCCACTTTCTTTGGCAAGGCCGCCAAGCTATAACACTCAGTCAAACAGAATTTCGTCAAGGCAGACAAGTTTCCCACTTCCTTTGGCAAGGCCGCCAAGCTTGAACACCCATACAAATCGAGTTTAGTCAAGGAAGACAAGTTCCCCACTTCCTTTGGCAAGGCCGCCAAGCTTGAACACCCAGTCATATAGAGTTCGGTCAAGGAAGACAAGTTCCCCACTTCCTTTGGCAAGGCCGCCAAGCTTGAACACCCATACAAATCGAGTTTGGTCAAGGAGGACAAGTTCCCCACTTCCTTTGGCAAGGCCGCCAAGCTTGAACACCCATACAAATCGAGTTTAGTCAAGGAAGACAAGTTCCCCACTTCCTTTGGCAAGGCCGCCAAGCTCAAACACTCATACAAATATAGTTCCGTCAAGGAAGACAAGTTCCCCACTTCTTTTGGCAAGGCCGCCAAGCTTGAACATCCAGTCAAATAGAGTTTGGTCAAGGAAGACAAGTTCCCCACTTCCTTTGGCAAGGCCGCCAAGCTTGAACACCCATACAAATCGACTTTAGTCAAGGAAGACAAGTTCCCCACTTCCTTTAGCAAGGCCGCCAAGCTTCAACACCCAGTCAAATAGAGTTCGTCAAGGAAGACAAATTCCCCACTTCCTTTGGCAAGGCCGCCAAGCTTGAACACCCATACAAATCGAGTTCAGTCAAAGAGGACAAGTTCCCCACTTCCTTTGGCAAGGCCGCCCAGCTTGAACACCCATACAAATCGAGTTTAGTCAAGGAAGACAAGTTCCCCACTTCCTTTGGCAAGGCCGCCAAGCTTGAACACTCAGTCAAACAGAGTTTCGTCAAGGCAGACAAGTTTCCCACTTCCTTTGACAAGGCCGCCAAGCTTGAACACCCATACAAATCAGGTTCAGTCAAGGAAGACAAGTTCCCCACTTCCTTTGGCAAGGCCGCCAAGCTTGAACACCCATACAAATCGAGTTTGGTCAAGGAGGACAAGTTCCCCACTTCCTTTGGCAAGGCCGCCAAGCTTGAACACCCATACAAATCGAGTTTAGTCAAGGAAGACAAGTTCCCCACTTCCTTTGGCAAGGCCGCCAAGCTCAAACACTCATACAAATATAGTTCCGTCAAGGAAGACAAGTTCCCCACTTCTTTTGGCAAGGCCGCCAAGCTTGAACATCCAGTCAAATAGAGTTTGGTCAAGGAAGACAAGTTCCCCACTTCCTTTGGCAAGGCCGCCAAGCTTGAACACCCATACAAATCGACTTTAGTCAAGGAAGACAAGTTCCCCACTTCCTTTGGCAAGGCCGCCAAGCTTCAACACCCAGTCAAATAGAGTTCGTCAAGGAAGACAAATTCCCCACTTCCTTTGGCAAGGCCGCCCAGCTTGAACACCCATACAAATCGAGTTCAGTCAAAGAGGACAAGTTCCCTACTTCCTTTGGCAAGGCCGCCAAGCTTCAACAACCACACAAATCGAGTTTAGTCAAGGAAGACAAGTTCCCCACTTCCTTTGGCAAGGCTGCCAAGCTTGAACACCCAGTCAAATAGAATTTCGTCAAAGAAGACAAGTTCCCCACTTCCTTTGGCAAGGCCGCCCAGCTTGAACACCCATAAATAAAGAGTTCCGTCAAGGAAGACAAGTTCCCCACTTTCTTTGGCAAGGCCGCCAAGCTATAACACTCAGTCAAACAGAGTTTCGTCAAGGCAGACAAGTTTCCCACTTCCTTTGGCAAGGCCGCCCAGCTTGAACACCCATACAAATCGAGTTTAGTCAAGGAAGACAAGTTCCCCACTTCCTTTGGCAAGGCCGCCAAGCTTGAACACCCAGTCAAATAGAATTCCGTCAAGGAGGACAAGTTCCCCACTTCCTTTGCCAAGGCCGCCAAGCTTGAACACCCATACAAATCGACTTTAGTCAAGGAAGACAAGTTCCCCACTTCCTTTGGCAAGGCCGCCAAGCTTGAACAACCATAAAAATCGAGTTCGGTCAAGGAAGACAAGTTCCCCACTTCCTTTGGCAAGGCCGCCAAGCTTGAACACCCAGTCAAATAGAATTCCGTCAAGGAAGACAAGTTTTCCACTTCCTTTGGCAAGGCCACCAAGCTTGAACACCCAGTCAAATAGAATTCCGTCAAGGAAGACAAGTTCCCCACTTCCTTTGGCAAGGCCGCCAAGCTTGAACACCCATACATAAAGAGTTCCGTCAAGGAAGACAAGTTCCCCACTTTCTTTGGCAAGGCCGCCAAGCTATAACACTCAGTCAAACAGAATTTCGTCAAGGCAGACAAGTTTCCCACTTCCTTTGGCAAGGCCGCCAAGCTTGAACACGTAGTCAAATAGAGTTCAGTCAAGGAAGACAAGTTCCCCACTTCCTTTGGCAAGGCCGCCAAGCTTGAACACGTAGTCAAATAGAGTTCGGTCAAGGAAGACAAGGACCCACTTCCTTTGGCAAGGCCGCCAAGCTTGAACACCCATACAAATCGAGTTTAGTCAAGGAGGACAAGTTCCCCATTTCCTTTGGCAAGGCCGCCAAGCTTGAACACCCAGTCATATAGAGTTCGGTCAAGGAAGACAAGTTCCCCACTTCCTTTGGCAAGGCCGCCAAGCTTGAACACCCATACAAATCGAGTTTAGTCAAGGAAGACAAGTTCCCCACTTCCTTTGGCAAGGCCGCCAAGCTTGAACACCCAGTCATATAGAGTTCGGTCAAGGAAGACAAGTTCCCCACTTCCTTTGGCAAGGCCGCCAAGCTTGAACACCCATACAAATCGAGTTTAGTCAAGGAAGACAAGTTTTCCACTTCCTTTGGCAAGGCCACCAAGCTTGAACACCCAGTCAAACAGAATTCCGTCAAGGAAGACAAGTTCCCCACTTCCTTTGGCAAGGCCGCCAAGCTTGAACACCCAGTCAAATAGAATTCCGTCAAGGAAGACAAGTTCCCCACTTTCTTTGGCAAGGCCGCCAAGCTATAACACTCAGTCAAACAGAATTTCGTCAAGGCAGACAAGTTTCCCACTTCCTTTGGCAAGGCCGCCAAGCTTGAACACCCATACAAATCGAGTTCAGTCAAGGAAGACAAGTTCCCCACTTCCTTTGGCAAGGCCGCCAAGCTTGAACACGTAGTCAAATAGAGTTCGGTCAAGGAAGACAAGGACCCACTTCCTTTGGCAAGGCCGCCAAGCTTGAACACCCATACAAATCGAGTTTAGTCAAGGAGGACAAGTTCCCCATTTCCTTTGGCAAGGCCGCCAAGCTTGAACACCCAGTCATATAGAGTTCGGTCAAGGAAGACAAGTTCCCCACTTCCTTTGGCAAGGCCGCCAAGCTTGAACACCCATACAAATCGAGTTTAGTCAAGGAAGACAAGTTCCCCACTTCCTTTGGCAAGGCCGCCAAGCTTGAACACCCAGTCATATAGAGTTCGGTCAAGGAAGACAAGTTCCCCACTTCCTTTGGCAAGGCCGCCCAGCTTGAACACCCATACAAATCGAGTTTAGTCAAGGAAGACAAGTTTTCCACTTCCTTTGGCAAGGCCACCAAGCTTGAACACCCAGTCAAACAGAATTCCGTCAAGGAAGACAAGTTCCCCACTTCCTTTGGCAAGGCCGCCAAGCTTGAACACCCATACATAAAGAGTTCCGTCAAGGAAGACAAGTTCCCCACTTTCTTTGGCAAGGCCGCCAAGCTATAACACTCAGTCAAACAGAATTTCGTCAAGGCAGACAAGTTTCCCACTTCCTTTGGCAAGGCCGCCAAGCTTGAACACCCATACAAATCGAGTTTAGTCAAGGAAGACAAGTTCCCCACTTCCTTTGGCAAGGCCGCCAAGCTTGAACACCCAGTCATATAGAGTTCGGTCAAGGAAGACAAGTTCCCCACTTCCTTTGGCAAAGCCGCCAAGCTTGAACACCCATACAAATCGAGTTTAGTCAAGGAAGACAAGTTCCCCACTTCCTTTGGCAAGGCCGCCAAGCTTGAACACCCATACAAATCGAGTTTAGTCAAGGAAGACAAGTTCCCCACTTTCTTTGGCAAGGCCGCCAAGCTCACACACTCATACAAATGGAGTTCAGTCAAGGAAGACAAGATCCCCACTTCCTTTGGCAAGGCCGCCAAGCTTGAACACCCATACAAATCGAGTTCAGTCAAGGAAGACAAGTTCCCCACTTCCTTTGGCAAGGCCGCCAAGCTTGAACACCCAGTCATATAGAGTTCGGTCAAGGAAGACAAGTTCCCCACTTCCTTTGGCAAGGCCGTCAAGCTTGAACACCCATACAAATCGAGTTTAGTCAAGGAAGACAAGTTCCCCACTTCCTTTGGCAAGGCCGCCAAGCTTGAACACCCAGTCATATAGAGTTCGGTCAAGGAAGACAAGTTCCCCACTTCCTTTGGCAAGGCCGCCAAGCTTGAACACCCATACAAATCGAGTTTAGTCAAGGAAGACAAGTTCCCCACTTCCTTTGGCAAGGCCGCCAAGCTTGAACAACCATAAAAATCGAGTTCGGTCAAGGAAGACAAGTTCCCCACTTCCTTTGGCAAGGCCGCCAAGCTTGAACACCCATACAAATCGAGTTTAGTCAAGGAAGACAAGGTTTCCACTTCCTTTGGCAAGGCCACCAAGCTTGAACACCCAGTCAAACAGAATTCCGTCAAGGAAGACAAGTTCCCCACTTCCTTTGGCAAGGCCGCCAAGCTTGAACACCCATACATAAAGAGTTCCGTCAAGGAAGACAAGTTCCCCACTTTCTTTGGCAAGGCCGCCAAGCTATAACACTCAGTCAAACAGAATTTCGTCAAGGCAGACAAGTTTCCCACTTCCTTTGGCAAGGCCGCCAAGCTTGAACACCCATACAAATCGAGTTTAGTCAAGGAAGACAAGTTTCCCACTTCCTTTGGCAAGGCCGCCAAGCTTGAACACCCAGTCATATAGAGTTCGGTCAAGGAAGACAAGTTCCCCACTTCCTTTGGCAAGGCCGCCAAGCTTGAACACCCATACAAATCGAGTTTAGTCAAGGAAGACAAGTTCCCCACTTCCTTTGGCAAGGCCGCCAAGCTTGAACACCCATACAAATCGAGTTTAGTCAAGGAAGACAAGTTCCCCACTTTCTTTGGCAAGGCCGCCAAGCTCACACACTCACACAAATATAGTTCCGTCAAGGAAGACAAGTTCCCCACTTCCTTTGGCAAGGCCGCCAAGCTTGAACACCCATACAAATCGAGTTCAGTCAAGGAAGACAAGTTCCCCACTTCCTTTGGCAAGGCCGCCAAGCTTGAACACCCAGTCAAATAGAGTTCGGTCAAGGAAGACAAGTTCCCCACTTCCTTTGGCAAGGCCGCCAAGCTTGAACACCCATACAAATTGAGTTTAGTCAAGGAAGACAACTTCCCCACTTCCTTTGGCAAGGCCGCCAAGCTCACACACTCACACAAATATAGTTCCGTCAAGGAAGACAAGTTCCCCACTTCCTTTGGCAAGGCCGCCAAGCTTGAACACCCATACAGATCGAGTTTAGTCAAGGAAGACAAGTTCCCCACTTTCTTTGGCAAGGCCGCCAAGCTTGAACATCTAGTCAAATAGAGTTTGGTCAAGGAAGACAAGTTCCCCACTTCCTTTGGCAAGGCCGCCCAGCTTGAACACCCATACAAATCGAGTTCCGTCATGGAAGACAAGTTCCCCACTTTCTTTGGCAAGGCCGCCAAGCTTGAACATCCAGTCAAATAGAGTTTGGTCAAGGAAGACAAGTTCCCCACTTCGTTTGGCAAGGCCGCCCAGCTTGAACACCCATACAAATGGAGTTCAGTCAAGGAAGACAAGTTCCCCACTTCCTTTGGCAAGGCCGCCAAGCTTGAACACCCACTCAAATAGAGTTCAGTCAAGGAAGACAATTTCCCCACTTCCTTTGGCAAGGCCGCCAAGCTTGAACACCCATACAAATCGAGTTTAGTCAAGGAAGACAAGTTCCCCACTTCCTTTGGCAAGGCCGCCAAGCTTGAACAATCATAAAAATCGAGTTCGGTCAAGGAAGACAAGTTCCCCACTTCCTTTGGCAAGGCCGCCAAGCTTGAACACCCATACAAATCGAGTTTAGTCAAGGAAGACAAGGTTTCCACTTCCTTTGGCAAGGCCGCCAAGCTCACACACTCACACAAATATAGTTCCGTCAAGGAAGACAAGTTCCCCACTTCCTTTGGCAAGGCCGCCAAGCTTGAACACCCGTACAAATCGAGTTTAGTCAAGGCAGACAAGTTTCCCACTTCTTTTGGCAAGGCCGCCAAGCTTGAACATCCAGTCAAATAGAGTTTAGTCAAGGAGGACAAGTTCCCCACTTCCTTTGGCAAGGCCGCCAAGCTTGAACACCGAGTCAAATAGAATTCCGTCAAGGAAGACAAGTTTTCCACTTCCTTTGGCAAGGCCACCAAGCTTGAACACCCAGTCAAATAGAATTCCGTCAAGGAAGACAAGTTCCCCACTTCCTATGGCAAGGCCGCCAAGCTTGAACACCCATACATAAAGAGTTCCGTCAAGGAGGACAAGTTCCCCACTTCCTTTGGCAAGGCCGCCAAGCTTGATCACTAAGTCAAACAGAGTTTCGTCATGGCAGACAAGTTTCCCACTTCTTTTGGCAAGGCCGCCAAGCTTGAACACCCATTTAAATCGAGTTCCGTCAAGGAAGAGAAGTTCCCCACTTCCTTTGGCAAGGCCGCCAAGCTTGAACACTCAGTCAAACAGAGTTTTGTCAAGGCAGACAAGTTTCCCACTTCCTTTGGCAAGGCCGCCAAGCTTGAACAACCATACAAATCGAGTTTAGTCAAGGAAGACAAGTTCCCCACTTCCTTTGGCAAGGCCGCCAAGCTTGAACACCTAGTCAACTAGAGTTCGTCAAGGAAGGTAAATTCCCCACTTCCTTTGGCAAGGCCGCCAAGCTTGAACACCCATACAAATCGAGTTCAGTCAAGCAGGACAAGTTCCCTACTTTCTTTGGCAAGGCCGCCAAGCTTGAACACCCATACATGAAGAGTTCCGTCAAGGAAGACAAGTTCCCCACTTCCTTTGGCAAGGCCGCCCAGCTTGAACACCCATACAAATGGAGTTCAGTCAAGGAAGACAAGTTCCCCACTTCCTTTGGCAAGGCCGCCAAGCTTGAACACCCAGTCAAATACAGTTCGGTCAAGGAAGACAAGTTCCCCACTTCCTTTGGCAAGGCCGCCAAGCTTGAACACCCATACAAATCGAGTTTAGTCAAGGTGGACAAGTTCCCCACTTCCTTTGGCAAGGCCGCCAAGCTTGAACACCCATACAAATCGAGTTTAGTCAAGGAAGACAAGTTCCCCACTTCCTTTGGCAAGGCCGCCAAGCTTGAACATCCAGTCAAATAGAGTTTGGTCAAGGAGGACAAGTTCCCCACTTCCTTTGGCAAGGCCACCAAGCTTGAACACCCATACAAATCCAGTTTAGTCAAGGAAGACAAGTTCCCCACTTCCTTTGGCAAGGCCGCCAAGCTTGAACACCCAGTCAAATAGAATTCCGTCAAGGAAGACAAGTTCCCCACTTCCTTTGGCAAGGCCGCCCAGCTTGAACACCCATACAAATCGAGTTTAGTCAAGGAAGACAAGTTCTCCACTTCCTTTGGCAAGGCCGCCAAGCTTGAACATTCACTCAAATCAAGTCGCGTCAAGGCAGACAAGTTTCCCACTTCCTTTGGCAAGGCCGCCAAGCTTGAACACCCAGTCAAATCAAGTTTGGTCAAGGAAGATAGGTTCCCCACTTCCTTTGGCAAGGCCGCCAAGCTTGAACACGCAGTCAAATTGAGTTTGGTTAAGGAGGACAAGTTCCCCACTTCCTTTGGCAAGGCCGCCAAGCTTGAACACCGATACAAATTGAGTTTTGTCAAGGAAGACAAGTTCCCCACTTCCTTTGGCAAGGCCGCCCAGCTTGAACACCCATACAAATGGAGTTCAGTCAAGGAAGACAAGTTCCCCACTTCCTTTGGCAAGGCCGCCAAGCTTGAACACCCAGTCAAATACAGTTCGGTCAAGGAAGACAAGTTCCCCACTTCCTTTGGCAAGGCCGCCAAGCTTGAACACCCGTACAAATCGAGTTTAGTCAAGGAGGACAAGTTCCCCACTTCCTTTGGCAAGGCCGCCAAGCTTGAACATCCAGTCAAATAGAGTTTAGTCAAGGAGGACAAGTTCCCCACTTCCTTTGGCAAGGCCGCCAAGCTTGAACACCGAGTCAAATAGAATTCCGTCAAGGAAGACAAGTTTTCCACTTCCTTTGGCAAGGCCACCAAGCTTGAACACCCAGTCAAATAGAATTCCGTCAAGGAAGACAAGTTCCCCACTTCCTTTGGCAAGGCCGCCAAGCTTGAACACCCATAGATAAAGAGTTCCGTCAAGGAGGACAAGTTCCCCACTTCCTTTGGCAAGGCCGCCAAGCTTGAACAACCATACAAACAGAGTTTCGTCATGGCAGACAAGTTTCCCACTTCCTTTGGCAAGGCCGCCAAGCTTGAACACCCATACAAATCGAGTTTAGTCAAGGAGGACAAGTTCCCCACTTCCTTTGGCAAGGCCGCCAAGCTTGAACACCCAGTCAAATAGAATTTAGTCAAGGAAGACAAGTTCCCCACTTGCTTTGGCAAGGCCGTCAAGCTTGAACACCCATACATAGAGAGTTCCGTCAAAGAAGACAAGTTCCCCACTTCCTTTGGCAAGGCCGCCAAGCTTGAACACTCAGTCAAACAGAGTTTCGTCAAGGCAGACAAGTTTCCCACTTCCTTTGGCAAGGCCGCCAAGCTTGAACAACCATACAAATCGAGTTTAGTCAAGGAAGACAAGTTCCCCACTTCCTTTGGCAAGGCCGCCAAGCTTGAACACCTAGTCAAATAGAGTTCGTCAAGGAAGGTAAATTCCCCACTTCCTTTGGCAAGGCCGCCAAGCTTGAACACCCATACAAATCGAGTTCAGTCAAGCAGGACAAGTTCCCTACTTTCTTTGGCAAGGCCGCCAAGCTTGAACACCCATACATAAAGAGTTCCGTCAAGGAAGACAAGTTCCCCACTTCCTTTGGCAAGGCCGCCAAGCTTGAACACCCATACAAATCGAGTTCAGTCAAGGAAGACAAGTTCCCCACTTCCTTTGGCAAGGCCGCCAAGCTTGAACACCCAGTCAAATACAGTTCGGTCAAGGAAGACAAGTTCCCCACTTCCTTTGGCAAGGCCGCCAAGCTTGAACACCCATACAAATCGAGTTTAGTCAAGGTGGACAAGTTCCCCACTTCCTTTGGCAAGGCCGCCAAGCTTGAACACCCATACAAATCGAGTTTAGTCAAGGAAGACAAGTTCCCCACTTCCTTTGGCAAGGCCGCCAAGCTTGAACATCCAGTCAAATAGAGTTTGGTCAAGGAGGACAAGTTCCCCACTTCCTTTGGCAAGGCCACCAAGCTTGAACACCCATACAAATCCAGTTTAGTCAAGGAAGACAAGTTCCCCACTTCCTTTGGCAAGGCCGCCAAGCTTGAACACCCAGTCAAATAGAATTCCGTCAAGGAAGACAAGTTCCCCACTTCCTTTGGCAAGGCCGCCCAGCTTGAACACCCATACAAATCGAGTTTAGTCAAGGAAGACAAGTTCTCCACTTCCTTTGGCAAGGCCGCCAAGCTTGAACATTCACTCAAATCAAGTCGCGTCAAGGCAGACAAGTTTCCCACTTCCTTTGGCAAGGCCGCCAAGCTTGAACACCCAGTCAAATCAAGTTTGGTCAAGGAAGATAAGTTCCCCACTTCCTTTGGCAAGGCCGCCAAGCTTGAACACGCAGTCAAATTGAGTTTGGTTAAGGAGGACAAGTTCCCCACTTCCTTTGGCAAGGCCGCCAAGCTTGAACACCGATACAAATTGAGTTTTGTCAAGGAAGACAAGTTCCCCACTTCCTTTGGCAAGGCCGCCCAGCTTGAACACCCATACAAATGGAGTTCAGTCAAGGAAGACAAGATCCCCACTTCCTTTGGCAAGGCCGCCAAGCTTGAACACCCATTCAAATCAAGTTTGGTCAAGGAGGACAAGTTCCCCACTTCCTTTGGCAAGGCCGCCAAGCTATAACACTCAGTCAAACAGAGTTTCGTCAAGGCAGACAAGTTTCCCACTTCGTTTGGCAAGGGCGCCCAGCTTGAACACCCATAGAAATTGAGTTCAGTCAAGGAAGACAAGTTCCCCACTTCCTTTGGCAAGGCCGCCAAGCTTGAACACCCATACAAATTGAGTTTTGTCAAGAAAGACAAGTTCCCCACTTCGTTTGGCAAGGCCGCCAAGCTTGAACACCCATACATAAAGAGTTCCGTCAAGGAAGACAAGTTCCCCACTTCCTTTGGCAAGGCCGCCAAGCTTGAACACCCATACATAAAGAATTCAGTCAAGGAGGACAAGTTCCTCACTTCCTTTTGGCAAGGCCGCCAAGCTTGAACACCCAATCAAATCGAGTTTAGTGAAGGAAGACAAGTTCCCCACTTCCTTTGGCAAGGCCGCCAAGCTTGAACACCCATACATAAAGAATTCAGTCAAGGAGGACAAGTTCCCCACTTCCTTTTGGCAAGGCCGCCAAGCTTGAACACCCAATCAAATCGAGTTTAGTCAAGGAAGACAAGTTCCCCACTTCCTTTGGCAAGGCCGCCAAGCTTAAACACCCATACAAATATAGTTCCGTCAAGGAAGACAAGTTCCCCACTTCCTTAGGCAAGGCCGCCCAGCTTGAACACCCATACAAATCGAGTTTAGTCAAGGAAGACAAGTTCCCCACTTCCTTTGGCAAGGCCGCCAAGCATGAACACCCACTCAAATCAAGAAAGGTCAAAGAAGACAAGATCCCCACTTCCTTTGGCAAGGCCGCCAAGCTTGAACACCCATTCAAATCAAGTTTGGTCAAGGAAGATAAGTTCCCCACTTCCTTTGGCAAGGCCACCAAGCTTGAACATCCATTCAAATAGAGTCCCGTCAAGGAAGACAAGTTCCCGACTTGCTTTGGCAAGGCCGCCAAGCTTGAACATCCATTCAAGTTGAGTCCCGTCAAGGAAGACAGGTCCCCCACTTCTTTTGGCAATGACACCAAGCTAGAGCAATGACTAAGATTTAGTTGTAATAGGATGTTGGTTGATGCAAATTTATTTGGTAATTGCTTAAGGAATGGAAGACCTACTAGCTCTAGAATCTTCAATGATGTACAAGTACCACAAAGATCTGATATCCTTTGTAGAATAACTGAAGTATAAGGTGAAAGTGCATGTAGCAATCCAATCCAATTGTCAAAGTTTCCTATGATAAATGCCTCCAGTTTAGGACATTGTAAAGCGACTTGTAGTAGCAAGCCAAAGTTGTCAACACGCGCTTGGGGTTTGCCAAAGCACTTACCAAAATCAATATACGAAGTTTTCCAAAATCAAAACTTTGGTCCTCTTTAACCAAAGGGAAATGATGGTGTATAATCTCTTGCCAAGAAATGCCTTCAAGGACCTCAACATCCTGCATTTAAAAAGTTCAGATTAGAATGTATTATGTCTTTGTACAATAGGTGCAAATGGTAAATGATTTTCCTTACAAATTTCAAAATCCATGTTTTATACAACAATATGAGTTTGAATGTTTGGTAACTACATTCGATGTGTATAGCAAAGAATCTTATTCTTCCACACTTGCACCATTGAAATATTACCTTCCTTGTAAATCCACCCCCTGGTATCATGGCCGATGTCCAAACTCTTGTACCTTTGGCAATCATTCGTCCCATGTCACGAAGTTGGTCGTGCATTTCTAAAATGTCACCATCTTCACTCAGCTTCAATAATGACATGTCAATCAATCTTTCCAATTCAACCACTGGAAGGGTACCATCTTTGGACCACATAGACAAGATTGTCTCTTTTGATATGCCAGATGGATATACATCTCGACAAAAAAAACAAGCCACGTCCAAAAACATCTTCTTTTCAACATCACCAATCAATCCGTCATAGCTAATTTTCAAAGTATTCCAAATTTCGTCATCACCATCCAAATTCTTCCCTCTTGCCATCCTACGTAATGCTCGTTCCCAACTTCGCAACCTCTTTTTACGATGAAGAAATGCACCTAGCACTTTCAAGCTCAAAGGCAAGCCATTGCAAGCTTTCACAACACGCCTGCGTAAGTCTTCAAAGTCCGGTGACAAAGAAGCTTCACCCCAAGAAAGGTGAGTGGTAAAAAGCATTGTTGCTGCTTTTTCATCCAACAATTCAACGTCCAACTTTCCCTCAATGCCCACAACTGATTTCACGGAACTCCATTTGCGTGTTGTAAGAACTATTGTGGTACCCATGCTAGCTTGTACAAAGGTAAGAGGTACAATATCATGCACTTGATTTTCGTCCTTGACATCATCCAATATTAAAAGGACCTTCTTTTCAACCAAGAGTTTTCTCATCATCTCTTGGGCATCTCCCAAATCCTCCGGTTTGTTAACATTCCCAAATTTTGGTAATATCTCGCACAATATCTCATAGGAACTTTGATAGTTCTTGGATTGTGCAACAAAACATGATGCATGGTATGAGGACTTTACGTTCACGCCATCAAATAGAGCCCTTGCTAGTGTGGTCTTCCCAATTCCACCCATGCCAACAATGCCTATATAATTCATCTTCAAAAGCTCTTTGGCTCTAAATAATTGATGTCCCAAATCAATCAAAACGTCCTTTGGAGGTACAATTGGTTTGTCCGCCTATACAAATACAAAAGTCATATTTACTAAATCAATTTCATATTAAAATAAAATACTAAACTTCAAACCATGAATGTAAAGCTCCAAAGAGAATTACTAAAAGCAAACATCACTAAATGAATTTTTTACTTTTGCCATTTCATACCTTTGGGACATGGTCCACAATAGACTTGCCGACTCTTAAGGTACAAGGTGAACCATACTCTGGAACCATCTTGCATGAATACGTTCCCTTCAAAAAAGACTGCTTTAAACTTGTGAGCCTTTCACAAATTTCAGAAAATGTTGGCCGTTGAAGAGGGTCTTGAGACCAACATTCTTGGATTAAATTGGTGAGTTCTTTGCAATTGTTGGGTAGGTCTGGACGAGAGCTTTTATTGCCCATGCCAGGTGCACCTGATATTTGTTCATAAAATTCTTTTACTTTCATACTAGAGTATGGAACCTTTCCAGATAGAATCTCTGAACATATCATGGCAAATGACCACACATCAGCTTGAAACCGGTACAACGAAGTGTTACTCCCTTTGATCATTTCAGGGGACATATACCCTCGTATTCCAATTGTATCCTTGGATGGCTCCAAAGACTTTGGAAGGCTAGGACTGCTACAAATCTCCAATTGAGAAGTCCCATAATCAATCACCTTGAATATGTGACGAGGATCCAAATCCTCCACAAATATTGAACTTCCTAACACATTATCAGGTTTCAAGTCAAGATGAGCAACTTGCATGTCATGAAGGTAGTACACACCCTTGGCAATTTGGTGCATGATGTCAACAGCAAGATGATAGGATAAAGGTCTCTTTGCATTCCTCAATATGGTAGACAAGCTTGAATCCATAAGCTCCATCACCAAATACACCTCAACCATTTCATCTTCCTCAACAAACTCTCCAAGATTATTGTGAGACTCGCAACCAACAAATTGGACAAGATTGGGATGGCTCAAGCCTGCCAAGATGCCAATCTCTTTCCGAGAATTGATGAAAATTTCAGGGCCCCCTTTCAACACTTTGGTGGCACATGAGAGGCCCAACCAATTGGAGGTATGTACTCCTGCACCTATTTTTTTCATTAATTCCGGTGTCTTGAAATCATTTGGAACTTCCAACGCATCCAAATCTCCACCATCAACTCGATCCAAATTTTGAAATCTCAACAAAAGATGTTGCGCTATTTCATAATCCTCTAACACCTCTCCTTCAGGTACAAGTTCAAGCCTCCTCTTGAGAACCTGTCCATCTTCAAGGACTTCTTGATAGAGAGCCATATCAAATTGAAAAGGTAAGATATCATTTAATTGGTTTGGATGGTGGAATAAGTATACATCACGTGCTGTATCATGACAACACTTCAAATCCAAAAGCAACTCACGAAAAGTTTCTTTATTTTGGAGTTGAAATATAGCCAAATGACACCATTGATCTTGATCAATACAATTGTTTCCCACAATCTCTACTTTCTTTTGAAGATAACACAACTCTTCAAAAATAGATTGGAATTTGAGGTTCTCAATAGCACATGACAACATTTTCGCAATCTCCTTCATGGCTAGTATGAGCTTGCCAAAAAGATGTACACATTGATTTTTATTCAAGACTTTCATCTCTATAGTTGCTTTCATATCCTTCAAGCATTTCTCAAGTCTTGGTATATCATTGCAAAATCTTTCACAAAACTCACTTTGCACTTGCAAGAAATCCTTGTCTTTCCTGCAAAAAAATTAATATGTACAGTCAATGAAATGTCTTGCTCGCACGAATACAGATCCATTACTCAAAGATAATGAATAAGTCAATTAAACATGTTCTACAACCAAAACTTCATTGAACATTTTTGATAGAATTGCTTGTCCAATTAAAATTAGGATACATATTTTTGGACTGAATAATATACATAAATGCTTAAAACAAGATTAGTTGTACAACTTTATAAGTAAATCAAGTAGAAAAATACACAAAGAACTTCAGAATTTGAACAATATTGAATTCTAGCATGCAATTTTCAATACCCGATACTTTCGAAATAACTTCTTTACTCACCGAGTAAACCAAGCCAAACCCATGTATTTCCAAAAGATTGCCATGAATGTCAAAAAGCGCCCCATTTCAATCAACGCGTAGAGTGATATATCAAAATTTTCCAAGAGCTTCAAACATAATCCAATGAAAATAGTCAAAAAATAAAATTTGAACCTATAAAAAAAAGCAAGAATATCAAATAACTAAAATTATAAAAATTATCTCATGTGGAGATAAATATGAAAATAAGAAAACAATTCCTATATATACCTGATACTATTCAATAATGAAGAAATTAAAAAAATATCACATTTGCATCCACTTGTAAGGCCCGTGCCATGATTTTAAAATTATAATTTGTGAATACTGAAAGAACAATTTCATAATGTACATCATTTCAAAAAAGAACATAGGAAAAACACACATAAGACATTGTATTTGTCTCTTAGAATTCAAATTTGTGTATTAACATTAGGCTTGACCTACACAAGTGGATTGATAATTTGACAATGACCACCTTCCACTCAAATTTCATTATACCACGTAAATGTTATGATGCTCAAATACAACACCATGCAATTCAAATACAAGACCATTGTGTCGCTTCTAAAACATATTAGAGGCAAAGAAATGAAACAAATTGGAAGTACCATCGCAATTTCCTTGGACCCAAATCAACACAAACAAAAACATTTGTCATTAGAGAATACTTTAATCCATGCACCCTTTATGTCAAATTCACCATGCTACAAATGCAATTTAGAAGTTTGCTCTAAAGAATTCCACTAAAAAGATGATTAAACTTTTAAAATACACAACAATGGACAATGGAAATTGCAATTCAAACTATGAGAAAATTAACTCTTCATCACCACATTAGAAGTGTTCGATGCCCTTCATCCAAAATCATACTTCCAAAATTTTCAAATGGGTGAAAATGAACAAACATTCAATGCCATATTCACTTTCACCCATCTACAAATTCCTTGTAAAACTCTAATATAACAAGGTAAGTTACAACTCCAATCCATTCACATCCATTTTCCAACAGTATTTTACACAAATTAGCACTAAATATCATCAAGATTGCTTCAATTTCATATATTTTCTCTAAAGGCCATCCAATTTATATACTTTCCAATGTCATATAGAAAGATAAGCAACATAATATTTGTATAATAATAACCATAACTCACATTAATGACAACATCATATCATAATAGTTGATTTTGATTTCCTTCAAAGGCTAAACTATCTATATTTGAAACCAAAGCTTAAACTTATGGACAAATGTGGGATAAATTACTACCAACTTGGGAAGGCAATATAACTTTCAACAAACAAGTGGTAGATTTATATCCAAATTAATTAAACAATATTGACTTTCTATCCCAAAATGACAAATGTCTCATATCTTGTACTTGAGAATGAGAATTTTCAGAACATATGACAAAGCTAAAGAAGTTCACTACTTAATTTCCTTTAGTGCATTTGCATTGATGTTCTAATGTACAAAGTGAACATGACTACTAGTAATGTTTGAAGGTAAAGTTTCCCAATTGGAAGGTCACACCTTAATCCCTCCCCAATCTAAGAAGGTAAAAGATCCTCAAACACATGTACATAGTGGATTCTCCAATGGACCAACAACAAACAATCCAAAGTAGGGATTCTTTAAACAACTTGTCAATCCAACTTAAATAATTCATAACTATTTTGACAAGTTCCAAGAACAAAAGTTAAAGTGGGTTGGATGTGACCTACATTTGTCTTCTGTCAAAATACTAAGGTAGGAGGTCCATAAATCACCCATTTAAGAGCTAAAATAGAATTTGAGGGAGGTCAAATTTCTAAAAATATTTTCCAATAATTTTTCCTGGAAAGACAAGTGGACATCCAACGCAAGTCTTTTCATATTTTTTGGAGCTTTGTGGAATTGGTTATGAAATTTTTGAAGTTAAAATGGCATAGGGCTCTAAAATTGCCCACTGCTTCAAATTTACACTATTTGTACAATGCTGAAGGCAATGAAAAAGCAACATGTACAAATTGTGTACATTTGAGGAGGTGGGTGATTTTGGAGTTTGTGCCCTTTTAGAACTTCCTACCTTAGCATGATAATATACCTCAAGCCATGAACACATGCTAAAATACAAACCCTAACAACTATGAATAGTAATTTAATAACTAAAAAAAACAATAAAACAATGTTGGATGAATAAAGATGTACTAATTACTATACTAAAGGAGATACAATTTCATTAAATTTGTTGTGTCAATTAATCAATCCAACGTCAACTCAAAGTTCCACTCATAAAAGCTAGAAAGTGTATCCAAAAAAGTGGCACAAAAAAGTATTATAGTAAACAAAATGATATGACTTGTTAATGTCTTCACATGAAATAAAACCTCCAAAGACAACATTTGGATAATGAATTTGTAACTAATGCCAATTTATATAGACAACATCAAATAAAATTTTCAAGTGTTTTCAATTGGTTGTTTTATTCTATGTTTTCAGCCATATACACTATCCTCAATCTCACAAACATGCACTCAATGATGCACATGTATTTTGAGAGAATTAAAAATGCAATGCTTGATAAAGAGCATTTCAAGACTTACTTTACCTTGTAAGTAATAAGATTTTCAATCTCAAGCCACGCCAATGATCACTTGACAAGTAGTTCCTTCCATATAATTGATTCAAAAACACCTTCCTTCTATCCAAAGACTTCCTTTTGACTTGTAATATGCTGCAAAAAGATACAAAAGAAGTCAAGGGAATATTCTATCATGGACCATTTAGCCACAAATGAAATCACTTGATTGACAATAAAGTCTCAAACATCACTCTTTCAATGAATGCATGCTTGTGAATGAAAAGACTATCTTAGTTCATACTAATATGCCCTGTACCATTGCCACAACCAAAATAAAAGTAAAAATAATTTTTTAAATTTGAAATTTAAAATTTAAAATTTGAAATTCAAGTCCAAATGCCACAAAATAAAGTCTATGCACCCTTCTTCACAAAGAACTTTTGAAGGTACCAAGAACATGACCAAGGGACACAATCTAGGAGATCTCACCGTAACAAACAAACATCACTTAAGGTAATGGATGGATGGACAGATGGATGAATTTCATCTACATCCATGGTAGTCAATTGCTCCATCTCGAGACCCAAAATAAATGAAAAATGATGTCTTGCTTTGCTCTCAAGAATTCATAGCCAATTGTGTTCAGAGTTATCAATGTGCACACTCTTCACCGACCATTCTCGTGAGAGGTCCAAACCCTCCATCATTGCAACCATTCGTAAATTTGTTCATCCCTATAGCATTGCAACCATTCATTTGCTAAGCCAAATTTTTCCACCAATTGGCAACTGATCATTGCATATTGAAAATTCACCCATGAAAGAGCACCAGCAGGATTTTGTAGAATGACACGCAGGTAATGAAGTGCAACTCAACTATTGCCCCTCAAGGTGTTGTACAACATCAAGCAGAACTGCAAGCAGAGCCTGTAGCTAGGAAACCTACTAGCAACATAAGCGCCAAAGATAAGGCTATGAGCTCTCCAAAGTTATCGAGACCATAATGGTGATTTTGATTCCCAAGGTGCCGGCATTTGGTTCTAATGCATGGTATGCTCTGATTAACACATCGAAAGCCCAACAATTCAACATGCTAAATATGAGAAAGGATTACAATTGTCCAAGACTTATCTCTCATTGAGTTACCAATCCCACGCTTCTTTAACATGCATGAAGCTTTCTCACTCATAATTTTGATAATGTTCCCGAGGAACTGAGGATCCATCCACAAAGTCCTGATGTTCAAAACTGAGGATCCATCCACAAAGTCCTAATGTTCAAAATGCTTTCTGAAAAAATTTACATGTACTACGGGACTTACGAATGAGACACTGCCTGCTCTATCAGCATGCCGTTCCACTTTCTTAGTCTCTTCCATCCATGGACGCTTAGAAGCATAAAAATCTACAGCCATGCTTGTTCCAGTGCTACCCAAACCCCACCAATTCTCAAGCAGTCTAACGCAGGAAACCTCGCTCAGACTCCCACTTGAATACATTCTCACAGCGCATACCTTACTACCGTGAGCATCCACGAGCACCTAGTTGGTCTCTCTCTCGCTTGTGAGACACTCTCCAGCAACGAAATGACACAGCACAGAAGGACTCCACAGGCTAGAACAACGTCACATGTATGAGAGCACTGCCTCATACATTAAGCTCATAGGACACCACTTCGGAGACGCCATAGCTCGAGAACCGCCAACAAACAGATGCACAACAGATGTAAAGGGGAAAGAAAAACTTACTGTAGAAAAGTTGGAGGCTGGGGTTGGGGGGGGACACGATGGGCGTCGTCAGAGGAGGGGCCAATCGGGAGCCTGGCACGAATAGTGGAGTAGCTGTGGTACAGATCCAAAAACCGGACAGCGACGTCCCTATTACCACACAGTAGCCGCACAGCAAGCTCACGAGTTCACAAGTTCACAAAGTGCGTACGCAGTAGCATACTTTAGATTCATGACCGATTCGTAAGATAATGGTGAATTTTTCTTAAGAGAGCAAGCCGGACATGCAATGCTTGATCCTGCAGAGATGGAAATCGAAACATCAGACAGAAATAAGTATTCCCCTCAGCTTGATATTCCGCTGACATTCAGCCAATTCTCTGAATCAGTGATGAGCTATCAGACAAGCAAGACAAATTCCAAATCCCGTCAAGTGGAATCTGCCTATTTCAAGTGCGCAAGAGCAAGATAGAGCACCAATAGTCCAGTAGGTCGATGATGAAATCCCAAGGTCAGAAGAAGATCAGGAATTGGTCCTAAACCGTGAAACATATATTGGCATGGAAGTGTGTCGACTTATGAAATGTTCCAGTGACGGGATTTGAATCTAAAATCAGTGATCAGGAAAGGCAAACATGTGTATTGGACCACATCACCCCACTCTCTTTCCAGGTTCAGCATGTCGTCGTTACTGAGCAACCTAGAACATGCTAGTCTCGTAAACCCCTCAGTCAAGGCCATTGTGCATGAAAACTTACCAGGAGCAGGACCTTTCACTTGGGGCCATCCAGGAAACGCCTGCACAGAAAAAACAGAAAAAACGGGTGCAACTTTAGAGCTCGAGAAAGAGAGTACACCCTCCTTGAAGCTTCCAAAATGATGTGTTTCAACTCCCATAGATATGGAAGCCACCACTTCTGAACATTTGAGCACTTGGGGGTTAAATGACGCACCACAAAACGGTCAAGGAAGTACATACCGCATACATACAAATGGCTAAAATTTTGTAGGTGATTATGTTGTAGTAGTCCACCATTGGCAGAATCTGCATGTCCCCATCAGTAAGAGACTCGCTCCACAGCTCTTCATTCACTTGATTGTTCTGGTGCTGCATAACCATCTAAGTACGTTATAAGGTGTAAGTGCTCTCACCCAACACCTGTTCCTTGCAATATGAATATGAGTGAAAAACAAGAGTCGTGTACAAAATTTACATACTATTGCATATTCTGAACAACAGAATTAGCAGAATTTAAACAAGCAGGGCCTTGCTCAGATGCATGCCCTACTTCACATCAAACTTCCCATATCTAGATCTACTTCCACTCTCGAAATCATACATAAAATGACAAACTTACCAATCCCACAAAAAAACGCACCACTACAGTCCTATTTCGAACCTCCGGATACTGCATCCAAGTCCTTCACACAATGCGGCAGCCCCGCACAATACTGCTAGAGCGCAGCGACCAAGCCCACTACCACCTCGCGAAAGCAACAAAGACAAAAAGCTTGCAGCGAAACTTAAATTAAACTACCTTAACATTACAAACGACAGCAGAGCTCACTCTTCAATTCATCACAACTAGGACACTCGTCAACAGAATCATAGCTACTTCCGAATCACAAGGGCTCTTTCTGGAATCCACAAACCTAAATCACGAAATTACACCAAAAACTCTCCAAGAGAAAGAACGCCAGAGAAAGAAAGAGGGGGAAAAAAGCGGGGAGCTCCTACAAACACAGAAACGGAAACTCACCACGATCAGCAGCGGAAGGACGACGCGATCAGCAGCAGCAGTGACGCCATAACTCGAGATCCGCCAACAACAGACAACAGATGCAGAGCGGCCAGAATGAACGTACTGCAGAGAAGCTGAAGAGGCTCGGGAGCGGCATTAATGATACCCGTACAGGAGTTGCGGACTTGCGGCCGAGAATAAGGTGGCGTGAGAATCACGTTGGGCCCAGCCGGCCAGGGAGGACGGAGTGGCTCAGGTTTTTTTTATCATTTAACCCTTAAAACGCCGAAGTGCACGTTTTGCGGCCAATGAATGACAAGAGAATCTTCTATGTAGGACAGAAGTGCAACTATTCATCCTCCAAATTTTGTGTGAAAAAGGCAAGAGCATGAATAGTAGCTTGACCTCTAGTGAACAATAGCTTGACCTCCAGTGAACAAGCTTGAGTTCCAGTAAACAATTTTGAATTTTTCAAAGAAGATGATGTCATCCAATGCCAAAAGGATTGATTTCCACGGTCACTAGCCCGGCATTCAAGGGTTAATTTAGGCATATTAGAAAGCGATAATCTCTGGATCTGTTGTCTGTTGCATCTGTTGTCTACTTACATCCTTAGAAATGGATCAAACTTGCAAATCTGGGGATGAACTTTCATTTATTCATCCAAAATGATGTACATCCATCCAAATTTGAGCAATCTCGTCCCAAGCTTTGGTAGCAAACATGCAATTTTTATCCACTAAAAAAACAAGATTATTTCTCCAAAGATTTTCTAGAATTTTATTTTTTTATCACTTTTGAGCAAAAAAATTCGCTCTTAAAAAAACGTTGGATTGACCCTCTTATTGCCCCGTGTTATACCCCTACAGAAAACATTGAAATTATTTGTTGGGGATATGAAATCCGTCCCATGAAGTGGGAACAATAGGAAAGATTTACCCCAGGGGTAAATGTAGGAGTTTGGTGCATATGAATTTATTTGCAAACTTTGAATTCATATTTGCAATCAGAGACCCCAAATTAGCTTGAAGTGGTTTGTTGTGTACCCTAGACACGGCACGAGATAGGGGCCCTTTTTCACATTTACCCTAGAAAACACAAACTTTCACTCGGCTAGTTTCACTACCTAGGATGGATTTGATGTCCTGCTTTTTTATTTGCCATCCATGATAAAATTTGCAAATTTTGAATTCATGTTTGCAATTAGAGGCCCTAAATGAGCATAGAGAGGTGAATAAATTCAAAATTTATGCAGCACAAAGTAGAGGGCAATTTTCACATTTACCCTCCATTGAGCCAATAAGGGGGTCAATCCTCCCTCGTCGGCCTAGCCAGTGTGAAGTACCGTTGTTGTGATGTAATAACTTAATATACATAGGAAAAAAAGATCATTCATACAAAATAAAAAAGAAGGGAAGTTCTAATTTATTAAACACATAACAAAGCTTAAAAAGATATGATAATTAAGACTTTTTTAATTGAGAACCAACTTATGAACTCTTTATACTTTTGACAATTTGCCAGGAATAAAGAGACACCAATATCGGTTGCATTGGGGCATCTTTTGGAGTTGTCTTGTCATTATGTTGTTGGCATGGTAGTTTCTGGTCGGATTAGGGCTACTCTTATATGGGACATGCTACGTGGAGCAATGTTCAGCCTCCCCTATGAAGAGTATTATTATGCAACTTTTAGCAGGATTCCAAATTTTCTTTCATATGATTTTCATTTATTCATTCTTATCTATTTCTAATGACATCCAATGAAATCTTGCAACTTGCTCAAACCTTTAGTTGGTGCCTTACATTGCAACAATATTTGTTTTAACCCTTAAAGGACGGTTCGTATTTAGGCTTTGTCAAACTTCATTGGATTTCTACATTAAACAAAGATTTCAAAAAAATTGATTTTTTTTCACATGTAGTAATGTATGTCTAAAATTTATTCTTATTCTTTCATAGTTAAGAATGTCAAATTGAATTTTATATGATGTTTTTAATAGATTTCTTTGTAAAAATCACAATAATTACAAAAATGCTTAAATTAATACAATTTTTTTAAATGAAAATAATAGTGAAAAAACATCATAATATAAATGGTGTATTCTTTGAGCTCACACCAAGGAAAATTTGATAAAAACATCATAATATAAATGGTGTATTCTTTGAGCTCACACCAAGAGAAATTTGATAAAAAAAAACATCATAATATAAATGGAGTATTCTTTGAGCTCACACCAAGAGAAATTTGATAAAAAAAAATTCAAAAGTGGTGTGTATTGACATTTCAAGATGCTATCTTCAACGTGTCACAAAAATTATAAATTTACAAATTTTGGAAAGTTTAAATTATGGAGTAAAAAATAGATTGTTGGAGCTATACTTTCTTAGTTAAGTTTAAAAACCTTTAAAATGAAGAATTATGTGAAAATTTTAGGTTTAATTTTCAAAATGCCTGCCCAACTTATCATGTCCTTTAAAGGTTAATGTGTTATATAAAATTCAAATTGTATCATGATTTCATTTGTCACAATTTTGGACTCATTTTCATTTGCACTATTTTTCATTCATTTGTTTTGGGTAAATGTTATATAATGACATCCAAACGACTTTTCAATAAACCCCTACACCGTGATCAAAACTTTTGTGTTGCTACATTGCAATCATCTCTGTTCTAGTGTTGATTATGTACAAGCTCTCATTTGGTGTTGATTATGCCTTGGACTATGTGCAAGCTCCAATTTGGTATTGATTATGTCTCAAATTATATACAAGCTCCAATCTAGTGTTGATTATATACACGATGAAGAATAAAATGTTGCATGATCATGTATAAACACCAATATAACACCATTATCACTATAACTATAAGCTTTTGCCTCCAAGCTTTTGTCTCCTCTCATCCATAGTGTTAAAATTTCATAGAATAAAGCAAGAACAAAGAAAAAGAGGAAGAAAACTCAATCTTAAGAAAACCAATTATATAGGACCTTGATACAATTGGATTCCATAACAATGGAACACCACAAAGAACAACAATCTTTGCTATCACTTAAAACAAAGAGCATTCCTATCCTAAAAAAAGCCTCTAGTAGTTTGAGTCAAATGTCTATTCCTTCCAAAACATGGTGTAGATCAAGATTGGTTTGTACTTACACCCCAATCAATGCCAAATTTTATGTTTGTAGATGGCCTCTCCTTTTTTTGTACAAAACTTGGTATAGAGCTTGCTACATAAGCCAAACAACTGTGAAGTTCGATAAGGAGGTGCTTGAAGGTGGTCCACTATCAATTGTGGCACCTTGCAGCCTTGAAGTGCTAGAGACGTCAAATTAGCCCGTAGCTTCAAATATTGGTGTGGACCACCATATTGGTTCACCTTTTAAAAATACAAACAATATGCGTAAATTTACAAGTCCAAAAGTATTAGAATTCCAAATTAAACTACAACTACAAATAGTGAGAGGTTTTCATTGTACAAGGATAGGAATGTTGGGAAATTAGGATGAAAATCTAAATTCATGAAAAGTCTAGTGAAAAAATATGGATTTAAAATTAAGAAGATGTTAAACAAGATTTAGTAGAGCAATCTAATTAGGCTAACAGTAAAATGATGATAAAATAAACACCAAAATATTACCATATAGGAAAATGAAATTAGAATTAAATAGGAAACCAAAAATAAAAAAAATAAAAAAATAAAAAACCAAAATGAAACTAAAATAGTATAGGTAGAAAATTGAATTAAATCAAATTGCAAACCAAAAAAATAAGAAACACAAAAACTATAAAAGTGAATTAAAAACAAACGACTAGAAGTAGGAAATAAAATTAGAAATAAAATATAAATCACAAAAATAATTAATAAGAAAAAACACAAAAGAAGTTTATAAAACTAAAACTACTACTTGAACATTAGAATAGTGATGGAAACATTAAAATAGTGAAAGAAATGCTAAAATAGAGGTTTTAGTCATTCAGTGGATTTAACAGTAAATTAACGCATTTACAATAATTTAGCATGATTTTATTAATTTGATACGTTTTGCCCTAAATTAGTGAATTAACTGGAAATTAAGGTTGGATGAATGTAGTTATGAAAATTAGTCCGTTAAAGAGTTTGATTATATGAATAATTATGGTTTGGAGCCCCCTCTCTCTCAACCTTTGTATGTGTGTTTTGGAAGCAATTTTGTAGTTTATAGGCATTTAAAGTATGAAATGTTAGAGATTAGGGCAGGGAAAAATTAGGAACAATTTGTCAAGTAGGTTCTCATTTGTCAATTAGGGGGTTTGAAGAAAAAAAGGTGAAAAATAGAGATTTTTGAGGTCAAATTGAAAGTTGATTTGTGGGACCTGAGTGAACTAACCCCCTTGCTCGGCTCCTGAAAAAAATGTTGAAATTTTTTATTTTCCATGCTTGATAAAATTTGCAAATTTTAAATTCATATTTGCAATTAGAGGCCCCAAATTAATGAATTAAGGAGAGATGTACAAGGTAAATGAATCAAGCACAAAATACGAGGCTATTTTTTACATGCAAGCCTGGAATGACTTGGGCTGAGCACGTGGGTCACTTCACCCTGACCATTTAGAGGTGATGGACAAAAATTAGGGTTTGGAGGGAATTGGTGAGACATTTCTAAGGATTGATGAAGGGAAGTTTAGGGATGAAAATTTTGGGGTTTCCTTGGGGTTGGGATGATTGGATGACTTCAAAAGGGCATGTAATTAGAAAGGCTGATGGAGAAATTATGCAAAAAAATTTAAGGTTAGGGAAATTGAATTTATACACTATAATGGCAGGCCAATATTGGTTGCGTTGTAGTTTGTGAAAGGGTCAAGGCTTACTGTTGCATAGTCCAAAAAACACAATTCTAAAAAACTACTACAATGAATTGCAAAAAATACCCAAGGAAGCAAATTCACAACGAATGGCAACAAATCAAGCATAAAGGCAAAAGCTCCAAGGTAAAAATGGGGCAAAGTCAAATGACAGCAAGCCCAAGAGCAATCACAACAATAACCATGGAATCAAGTGCAACATTGATAGAGCCCAAGATCAGATTCTCTGCATCTCAAATTACTCCCCTCATTGTTTTGATATTATTTCAATGTTAAGAAAATTGTCCAATGGAAGTGGTATTGTTCTAATGTTGTTTTGTTACTCTTCTAATATCATTTCAAATATGGTATTGCAGCAACAAACACTTTGGTGATTAACAACTAAGTAATTGTTTCAAATTAAATTAAAATGGCATTACAAAAATATTGAAAAAATAATTGTTATATCAATGAATATTAAGTTAATGTTGAATCATTATTGTTGCAATGTACATTGTGTCAACAATACTTCAACTTCTCTTTTCATCAACATTGATTCAATACTCGGGGGATTTACTGCCTTTTACATTTGATAACCATGTGCAATAATGGGGTATTTAATAAGATGATATTTATGCGCTTGCAAGAATTTTTTTCCTCCCTATATGTAGAAAAAAGTTATCGAGGGGTATATTTCAGCACCCTATTTTATTTTTAAATGGGTAGGGGGACTAATTTTTGGCACCCTATTTTTTTGAACTTTGTAGAAATACATGATACAAAAAAGAACACTATTGCATTGCAAAATTAAATGCGTGAGTAGCAAGCATTGGATAGTATTGAAATTGCTACAACAAACCAAGAAAGAGAAATTGTATTCCGTTGAAGGAGCCATTCAAAACACAAACCATATGTAAAAAATGCCAT